>VXBJ01006458.1:1873878-1940186 GCA_013400055.1 Nycticryphes semicollaris | reverse complement strand
GCAGGGGCGGGCAAAGAGCAGGGAGCCGGTGGGGGCAGAGGTCCCCGAGCAGCGGGTGTTGGGCTGTGGGGGCAGGTCGGGGGGAGCGGGTCGGGAAACCTTTGACGAAGGCTCTAGCGAAAGGCTGAGGACTCGGGGCGTGGGGTGAGGTCTCGCTTCCCAGCCCCGGGCACGGGACACGGTGTGTCCGCGGAAAAGGCGTGGGTTGCCGGGGGGGGGGAACAGCGGGCGAGTCCCGGTGTGTCCCCCGGCTTTGGCGTCCGTGAGGAGTTCGACCGCTAAAGACGTGCTCAAAATGCATGTGATGGAGCTACCATGGAAANGGGAGATCAACAGTGCAGGGTCCAGTTCATTGATGCTTGTAATCCGTAAATCAATCTTCGGCTGATCACTTTTTTCTTTTAAATCACAATAAACAGACCATTTAGCTTACTGCCTGTTCGTAAATCGGTTTTAACTGAAGTCACCTTGCAAAGTATGAGGCCTGTTGTAAAACAATCTGAGTATTACAAGGAAAAAGATAATTCTTTCCCTTTTGTTCATTTAGCTAGAAAGTGGAACTGCAATATAAAATTAAAGTACAGTAGTTTATTGCCTGGCTTGGTTGGTGCTGTACAAGCACACTTTATTCCCAGTGTTTGTTTTATACTTGCTAATGTTTAATTTGTGTTTTCATGTAAATACTTTTCTCTCTAGAGACAGTACTGGTTCTGCATTGCTGAAAGTAACTTAGATGTCAGTTATTACCTGTATTCAAATTTTGGGTTTTATGCTGTTTCTTGAGGCTACCACTAATAGTTCTTTCGCACAGCATCTGAAGTTGAAGGAGGTGATTTAATAAAATAGGTTTTTTTAGTATGACTTGCTAAATACTAGTGCTTTAGTCTGTTAATATTCAACTGAATTTGTCAATAAAATACGGAATTCCTTGAGTCTGGAGCTACAAGACTGATAGCGTGCTTGTGGAGTGAGGTAATTTGGGTTTATTTCAGCTGGCAAGTAAGTATCTTGGAGTACATCCCTTCCTGAGGCTGTACAGGTAGACTCCTCAGAGTGAGGAACCAAGCCTGGAAAATGGAAAATTTAACTAGAACAAATGATTTCACTTCCATCAGTGAATACTCATTCATTGTGAAAGTACCTATTCTGTTTAAATTCACAATTAAGTTTAGAAATCTTGATATTTTTTTTTTCTGACTTCTAAAAATATATTTTCCATATTTTCTTTCAGTAGCTCTAGACTGAAAAGAGCAGAAAACTTACATTGTTTAAATATGTTTAAAGAGTGCTTTTAAAATATCTATGGGCTGAAGCGGTACCATATCTGAGTAGAGCAGCCTCAGGGATCATGTGGGGCTTTGTGCTTGGCGTTAATATTTAGTGGTACAACTGTGTTGCAGTGCTCTGTGCACTGGTAAAAATTGACGATGAAAAATCTTTTAGGGGTCCTACAGCCTGAACCCTCTATGTCTAACTTGGAGCAAAAACACCCCCCTAAATTACGAGACTGGGGAGCAGTGATAGTATTTGAGCTTTTGTGTCACAAAATCTCAATAAATGATAGATTCTGTGACTTTGTTTTAAAAATGGTGGATGTATGACAATATCACTGTTCTTAAAGTTATGACTTGATTCTCTGAAACTGTTGAGACAATTACTTTAACTTGTAATTTTTTTATTTATTTTTTTAACAAGCTGACTGAGTTTTTAACAAAGTTAAGAACCTTCCCACCGGAGGCTGTAGCCAGCCTCTTTTTGTCTGTGTGTGTTGTGGAATTGAATTGTCCAAGGGAGGATGGTTACAGAAACAGCCCCCCTCATGAAACAGTTTCTAAAAACATCTTCAATAAGCTGTATGTTCGGTTACTTCAGCTGGTTTGATTTCTGTCTTTATTGCTACATGTCATATTGGCTGCCTGTTGAACAGTAATTCAGCCACCTTTTCTTATTTTTCACTTTTTTTTTTTTTTTTAATAGCTGCTTTCCTGGGCTGCCTGAAGGACTTGCACCTTCTGTGTGTGCTTGGTTCTGCTGCAACAGTGAAGGCTTCTTTAATAATACTTGGGAGTTGTCTGTAATGGTGGAGAGGAGGAGAAATCTCAGAGAGGGTGGAAGTAGAGCTTGTACCAGGCTGCAGATTTGACTCCTCTGTGGAGGAGGGTGGGGAGGGAAATAGGTGACTCTAACCAAACCCTCCTGCTTCCTTGACTCCCCTGTCATCTCTGAATTATCTATCCTCCCTTCTCTTCCTAGCTCCTGTGTAATTACTGGCATGGTTGTCTTTCTGGACAAGTGAGTTGTTTTGATATGTGGTAGATAAAATACTGGTTTTAACTGTACTTAGTGTGCATCAGCAATTTGAGGGATGTATGGTATTGGTCAGTTCTAGAGACCAGACTCTGAAACATTATTGTCCTTCCATAGGATGAAGCCTTTTGACTAGTAAAGAGCTTTTAAATTATTAAAATGGAGAGAAGCACGCTTAAATTAATATTTTATTTATTTTTTTATAATGGCTTTTCCTGTTAGATAAATATAAGGGTTTTGCTAAAAAAATTATAGAGTGACTTGTGAGTATATGGCTTTTATGTTTAATATTGCAGGTGTGCTTGTATAAAAAAATTGATAGCAATTTGGTCATGGATTTCAGGATTTTGAGTAAGATGAAACTTACAAGCTTATAATATATATGATTATGTACTTTATTGTTTCAAATGTAAAAATTCTTGCAACTGAGTAGCTATATAGTTCTGCTTAATAAATGTATACTTATTTTTTAAAAAAGATTTCTATACCTAGTCTTGTTTATTTTACAACTGTCCAAAAGATAAGACAGATTACTGAATGCAGTGACACTTAAGGATTTTGGGCTGAAGCCTAAACTGAAAACAAGTACTGTCAAATGACTGAAGTGGTGAAGAGCTGTGGGTGTTCACAGAAATGGGCAGTATCTGTCTGTTGTCCAAATGTTTCTAGTAATGATCATAGTATATTCCTTATTCCTGTGGCTTTTAAGAAAGAATTGTGGCTACCTGCCTGTATTTTCATATTTGTTTGGATTACTACTTTTTTCTATGTAAGATGTAATCCTGGAAAGACCCTGAGACATTTAGCTTTCTTTTCCATTTTTAAATACTTTTTAAACTAGTATTGGAGAGTAAATAAGAGCCAAGCTAGGTTTAAGTTACCTTAGAATCAGATTAATGAAGATCACTTGCTATTACTGCAGCTTTTGGCAGCAGATTATTCAGAAGGAGCATGTAATTCTTATACGTTGCTGAAAGAAAGGCTGTGCTGGACCATATAAATGCAAGAAACAAGGGACATTCTTAAAAGAACTTTTTTTTTTTTATTATTTGGCTAGCATGAAGGAAATTGCTGTTTAATTAGAAACACAAGAATAAAGTGATTGTCTACAGTGCAACTTAAATATAAATCAGAAATTGCAGTCTGTAGCTGCAGCAATAATATTCTTTCAGTGTTGCACTCTATTTTTTTATTTCACTCCATAAAATGGATAATAGAGAGGTTTCTAGACGACACTGGTATGATGATTTAACAGAAAACATACATTTTAACTTACAGCAGTGTGTAAAGGGAGAGCTGTACTCCCTGGCTGCTGTACTGCTTGCATAGAAACACCTCACTCATCTCATACTCGGTGGCTGTGGTGAAGTTCAGTGCCCGTTTTTATGCCAGCAGCGCTTCCTTTTTCTCTTCAGAGGAAACTCTTCACTAAAGCAAAGCTTGGCTAAAAGTTTTGTTCCAAAACTTCTCTGTTTTGATGCTGGAAATTGAGTTTCCAGTCACAGTTCTTAAACAAAAAAAAAATAAATGTCAGGGTTTAGTCCTTCTGTCTCAGGAATAAATAACTGTTGTAGAAGTTGATGCTGGAGTTGCAGTATATGCACAGAAACAAGAGAAATAGCGCAGAAAGAGCTGTGATCCATTAACCTCCGTGTCGGCAGCACTTTTGTATGCATGGAGCTGGGACAAGAAGAAAAAGATTTTTTTCCTTATCCTGAAATTAAAATACTAATTTGGGAAAGTGCCTTTTCAGTCACTGGCAATGCTGGGCTCCGTTAGGTGTGTCAAAGCAGCAATACCTGAGCTTAGTAACAGGAGGAACTGAGGCAGGTATTTGATAGGGCGCTCTACAGAAATGGTTCGCTCTGGAATTTTTCTTTTTCCATATTTTGAGCTGATGGGAAGAACGGTCTTTATTAAATATGTGAAACTTAAGAGAGAGGTGAGCCCATTACTTTGGTTTCTTACCAAGAATAACCTAACTGTTGGTGGGTATAATATTTCTCTAGCAGTTTTGGGGGGGGAAAAAAAATAGTAAAGAGCATCTGGATGTGTTGTGGCAGAAAAATACGCTACTGGTTTTCAAGTAAATTTTCTTTATTGGCTTTGGTTCAGATACTAATGCACAGAAAATAAGGTAAACTAAGGTAGTGTTACAAGTAACCTATTCTGTAATTTACATGAAGTTACAAAGGGAAAATGAAATATATTTAAAATTATTTCTATGGGAGAGAACCATAAGTTTTTCTAGGACTTTTAAGGTGAGATTTCAGCCTAGTTGTGATCAGATTTTTGTGTAGTCCTCATTGAAGATACTGAGAAAAACTAACTTTTCTGAAGACCAAGCTCATGCGTGCTCCGAATCTTGGATAATTTTGACAGGCTGAGCATCTCTTTATGTAAGGGTAACTAGTAGCTAGCTTTAAGTTAACCCTGGAGCTGTATGCTTTAAACATAAACCCCTTATTAAGTTTCAGTTTAACTGCCACTAAATCATGTTGGCTGATGTACCTTTTTGAGGACTGTGTGAGCACTTGAAAGTTTTTGCTGTGGGACCACGTACCTTCAGTACAAGCAGTTACGGGAAGGGACGTTGTCCTGTGGCTGGTTACTGACAGAACAAATGCCGTGCAAGGAGTGAATGTAAATGTTGCATCCTCTCTGCCTGGAGAGAAGAAGACAAGAAGCTCTTGCTTGTTTGCTTGACATTTTGTGTTGCTTAGAGGTTGTATGTTTTAAATTGTTATTAGGATTTGAGTAATATTCGCTGAAAATTTCTAGGGTATGTGAAAGCAGAGTGGTATCGTGATCATGACATTGCTACTACTGCTGTTATCAACACTGTGTGGTAGTTTGTGTTTTCAGTTCCTTCAGAATATCTGATTGTTTACTGCTTGAGGAAGAAAAGGTATCTGGTATAGAAAAAATATCTGACACTTTAATCTTTCTTGATTAATCTCTTACAGGTAATGACGAGGTTTTCTAGGGCAGGGTAATCTGTGTAGTACTGCTTTAGCTTTGTTTGCAGCAGAAAGTAGACTGTAGAAAGAAATGATAACTATTGCAGATGTCAAAGATGTGAAACCATATGAGTGGGAGTAACTTGTGTTCTTAAAACATAATTATCCTGGAACCTGCTTGGCTAAACCTACTTGGTTAGGTATTGATTCAGTAATGATGGAGCAGGGGCATGCCTCTAATGTGGGTGTTCACAGGTGTGATAACTGTAGTGTGACTTGGTAGGGAAGGGAAATATGTTATTAGATTTTTGAGTGCTTTGAAGTTGTATTGTGGCTTCTTCTGGGAACTGTAATATGGAGGACATGTAAACAAATATTCCACTTCCCACCTGCAGGGGATGGGGAAATGACAAGTGGTATAAACAGGAGCCCTTGCAAGGATGTTTTTTTGGTGAGGTCTACTGAATTCTGCGGGTGTGTTGGTAGCAGTTGAGGGAAGTCAGAATTTGTCATGTGCCTAGCAGCTTTCCCTGTATAAATAAAGAAGATCAATGAAAGGCATTACTGTCCAAGTGAGTCCTTATAGCTTGGTTTTCTGTTCTTACTAGTCCATGGCATTCATCCTACATGCTATTTGTTATATTAACATTTAGTAAAACAAAAGATACTGTAATTATATGAGATACTGCAATTAGGCTCTGTTCTCTTATGAAGACATTTGAATGGCAGCCAGAGAGTAGATAGTCTGAAAGTATTCCATCTATGGAGTATTCTCAAATTACTACACATAATTTTTGTTTAACATAGATGAAGAGAAATAGTTCAATCAACCTTTACTTGGCAGAAGAATTGAACCAACAAACCAACCATCCAGAAACAAACCAAATCCCCTTAAATGCTGTTTAAAAATTTATGGAAGGAAAGCTTTTTCAGAACCTGCAGCACATACATGTAGATAGCAGGGTAGTTGCAGAGTAGTGCAGGTTGTGCCTACAGTTCTTTCTAAACAAGGTATCTTCCTGTGCCAGAAACTAGGCTTGATATCTATTTCTTTAATTTTTTTTAAAAATAGTTAAATGAAGTAAATAATAATAATAAAAACCCCTCTGCTTTTTGGCATCAGAAATATTCTGTTGTGATATATAAATACACAAACCCATGTGAGTATACATTCAAACATGTATACTATGCAACTAATGTTTGCATTCTAATACACTTCTCTGTTCTCGTGGTTGTCATGCTGTATTGGGAACAGCAAAGATCAGGTATGTTGAGATCTGTGAGAAATAGTGAGTATGGTTAACACTTGCTGCGTAGACTGTCAGAAGACTGTATCCAGGAACTTTCCCTAATTCTTCTAAAATCAATTTAATTGGCATAATTGTAATCTGTGTGTTTTCTGGAGCGGTGATTTGGAGGACAGTAATGGTAAATACAGTCCTCCAAAATGGTGTTATTTCAGTTCATGGAAATATGCAGAAGTTGAGCATGAAACAGATCTGACTAACATTTTGTGATGGAGATGACTTGCAGTGTGTAGGGCAACTGATTGATAGTTGTGAAGTCAGAGGCTTTTTGAAACTACAGCTGCTAGGGAGAAAGAAAACATCTATCTAGTGTTACCTTTTTCTATAGAGACTTGCAGATTTTTATGTAATGTGTTCTCAGTCTTCATTTTCTTACCTCAGGGTGATGTGAGCTTGTTTGTCTGCTAGTGTATGTAATGGACTCAGTTCTACCTGTACAACGTCTGAATTTGAGGTGCATTTGAAGCTCAAATGAGTAACTGAGAAGGCTTGTGTTTTCCCTGCTGTGAAACATTCTGACAAATTCCAGCACCTTAGGGAGAGTTTCTGCCTACTGAGTCTTGTGGGTTCTTGAATGTATTTACACAGTGAATGCTGTAATTATTTTTTCCAAGAGGGAGATCGTCCACCTGACTTCAAGTCCTCTCAGCAGATAGATACATGTGGAATCTAAAAAGCTGTGTTTGGTGTTACGCTATATCTTACTAAAAGGAAGATCAGGCTGGGGAAGGGAATGTGGTGGGTGAGTGAAAGATGGAAGCTATTCTTGTTCCTTTGTCAGGGAGGCAGTTGTGGAATATCCTTGCAGGAGGATGATAATGAATTAGATTTAGGCAAACTGAAGCGCTCGGCAGTTGCAGGGAATTTAGCAATGGTAACTGACCAAGGTCCTTTGTAAACCTTGCCTCTCTGCTTGGCTGCCTACTAAATGAAGATCTGAAAATGCTGTAGAAAATTTGAACTTTGTAAGATGAGCATAATAGTTCATATCCTAATGGATTGTCAGCTGCTAAGAACTGCATTGTGAACACCTCTTCTTTAAAACAAAACAAAATCTAATGGTGCTTTCAAAAAGCTGTCTCAGACTCTTGCAGCATCTTCCGAAATGAGTCTTCTGTGGAAGGTTCTCTTCCCCCAAAGTGGCCTTTCGTTTCTGCTTATGGAACTTTATTTTAAGGCTATCATTGTATGGGGAAATAATTCTTGTGTTGACCGTAGGTGATCTGAATGTTTCTTTTTGGTTTGAGGTTTTTATTTTAAATATATACGTATATGGTTTATATTACCAAGACAGATAGTCTGTGTGATGTGGTATAAGCTGTTTCTAATAATTTGGGTTTATCAGAGTAAACCTGCTATCAGAGTAGAAGAGAATAAGGGGTTCTTGAATGTACAAGCTGGGCACTGGTTTACATTGTAAATCAGATAAAATGAGGTCACGTGGCAGAGTAGTTTTGAAGAACTGTTTAGATTGCACCTTGAACCCAAATATATTCAAGGCCTTACTTGCAGGCAGGCGTGTGAAGATTTAGGCTACGCTATGTAAGCTGATTTCCTTGCTGCTGTCTTCAAGTGCTTAAAATAAAACAAAAGATTGGGATGAGACAGTACAAGCTACTTTTAAACTAAATGACCAAGCACCTTCCAGTTCTGCTTCCAGTGGCTGGTTTTTTTAATACCTCTTCTGTGTCTTTTTTTTTTTCTGCAGTCTAAGCCATATATATTTGATCGTGTATTCCAGTCGAACACATCACAGGAACAAGTATACAATGACTGTGCTAAAAAGATTGTCAAAGGTAAGGGGAACAGCAACTGTCTAGTGTTCATGTGGATTTCGGTGTTGAAAACTGATACTTCTGTTACTCCCTTACACCTTCTGCATGTTTAATAAAAGCCAACGTGGATCATAGCAGTATGAAATCATCCTGTAGTTGAGTTGATAAATGATGTTGGTGCTTAACTTGCTCTTTAAGTCCATTGCAAAGTTTGATAACAATTACATGTTGTGTTTTGATGGTTTTTGCGGATCTCTGCAAAAGATTGTTATAAACAATTTGTCAAAAATAATAAAAATAATTCATTAATAGTTTAGGTTTGGGTTGTTTTCCCTCAAAAATCTATTCGTGAGAACATCCTACGATTTCTTTAGTTTGCTTGGAGCAATATAAGATAAAAGGGAACTTGTGAAATCATGTATGCTGTAGATACTTTTAAGCTTATTTAATACACAGTTAAAGGGGGATGTTTTGGAATGTGATTTTTAGCCTCACAATTAAAAGTTTAAATGTGAATTAGTGCTGTGCATGTCAGAGTGTACAGTTTCTCCAGACTTGAATTGTCAGAATTGCCTTAGGAACTTCAGAAAATCCCCCAGTAAGTAATTGTAGTAAGCAATTAGCTAGTTTCCTGAAAAATAAAATTGATTAATTTGTTGAGATCAGTAAAAAAATTTAATTGACACAACTTTCAAAACAACTTCAATAAAGCCTACCCTTGAAATATCAATTATTAGTGACAAGAGAAGACTGGGTAAATGTAGGGTTTTTTTGATCACTAGAAAAGTGAAGTGCTGTGAAGAATCCATGCTGCTGCAACTATTAATTAACTTTATAACTATGTTACATTGTAGTTAAATGTATAATAAATAGAATATAACTATGTTATATGTAGTTAAAGGAACTCGTAGTTAAATGAACTATTTGTGAGTTAAGTGGTAGTTAAAATTAGATTAGAAGTTTGCTCCTTAAAATAGGAGTTAACTAAGAATTGTAATGGTGTCTGTTTCCTACATCTAAAAATCTGATCTATTTCTCTGTGCAGCATTTCTAGGCTGTGCTACATCATGTGGCAAAAGAGCTGTAGGGGGGGTACACATGGATTACAGGCAAAGACTTCCCCATTTGGAGTATGTCATGCTTTTTTTTTTTTTTTTGATAATAAAAGTTTGCATGCAGGAGGTGATTCTACAGTAGTTGACTTGCAAAGAAGCCAACCCATCTGCCTCTCACCCCTTAACCTAAAACTTTGGGGCGGTTCATTCAATTTCAAATACAAGTTTAATGGCCAGAGAGTAAGATGCTTGAAACTTTCAGCGTAGCCCATTCCCTTCTTAATTGCACAGTTAAACTTTTCTGAAGGCAGAAAGTATTGAAGTGTTCTCATGTATGGTGGTTTCTTCTGATTTATCAAAGACCAGCCATTCAACCTGGCAGTTGTATTGATTTCCTTTTTGTACTTGACTCTGAAGTCCTGGTTTTTCTGGTTGAAGGAACAGATGCTTCTACCACAGTAAACTTCTAAAATGTAGTCAATGATGAATGACTTAATGCATTAAAATGGGTAGGGAGGAACACCCTCTAGCACAGAGTTCCTGAACACTGAATGATTTAACTTGCTGAAGAATTTTAGGAACTGCCTGCTTGCATTCTATTTCATTTTACTTTCCTTTTGAAGAAGGAAATGACCCCTAATGAAAATGCTCTTTCCCTTTAGATGTACTTGAGGGATACAATGGTACAATATTTGCTTACGGGCAAACGTCGTCTGGAAAGACACACACTATGGAAGTAAGAAATCTTAAAATAATTTTCCTCTTAATGTCACTGTCATCTCTTTTCATCACAATAGTCTTATCTAGTCTTACTATGTCAGCTTGTTTTCATCTTGCAATTTTAATTTTCCTTCCATTACAACATTTTGTGGGGTTTTTTTTAGGACTGAGAATGGCAGTTATTGTAATTTTTTTAGCCCTCAGTAGCAGGATGGAAGCACCAGAATAATGTTAATAGTATGTTTTCATTTCTGGTAGTTTGGAAGGTTTCTGAGATTTGTTCTTTTCACTTCTGGCAAATGCTGGGCCTAATGGATGGTCAAGGCTTTCCTTTATAGGTAAAACAAGTGCATCATACCTGTCACAATTTTAAAACTAATTAGTCCATTAACTGTTTGGCCTTATACTGTTTGCAAAGTTGGATTCAGTATGAAAGTTTCATTTTATTGTGTCTTTTTCCTTATCTCCTAATAAGGGGAAGCTTCACGATCCGGATGGAATGGGTATTATTCCAAGAATAGTGCAAGATATTTTTAATTATATTTACTCTATGGATGAGAATCTTGAGTTTCATATTAAGGTAAACTTTTCTTCATTGTTACTTATTTAATCTGTGTTACAACTGAAAGTAGCCTATGGCTAAATGCATGTTCTGTATCTGTTCCAAGTGCCTGTAACTTGGAAAATCTAAATGCGATTTATTTCTGCAGTAACTGACTCCTCTTAAAGAAGAGTTACATTAACACGTTAATCTTGTTTCCATTGAACGTTGAATGGTACCTATCCTGATAACCTGTGGCAGTGCTGATAGCACTTCAAGCTTTTGATCAAAGTAGTTTCTTTCTAAAGGTGTATTTTAGTTCAGCCTTAAGGACTTGAGCTAGGTATGGTTTTATGTGGGAGGTCATAACTCATGCTGGATCCATGTGATCAAAAAGCACAGCAGTTCTGGTTTCTGATGCTGTGTTCTTATTCCTTTTCCCACTTCTAGGTGTCATATTTTGAAATATACTTGGATAAAATAAGGGACCTTTTGGATGGTAAGCCTTTTATTTATATTGAACGTAGAAAATAAATTGTTCTGGAGAGACTATAAAAATTGAAACTCAAAACCCTTCTCATGATACTAAGATAGGTATGCGGTATGCTAACCTATAAATGAGAAAGGTACATCAAAATAAAGCGTGGAGCTAATCTGTACAATAATACTAAAGCTGCAGTAGTGGTTGTTTCATGTAGATTAAATTTTTTATAAAGTATCATCTTGCAAAGAAATCGTGTATACCTTAACTTCAGAACTCTTTCTCTTGCAGTTTCAAAGACCAATCTTTCTGTTCATGAGGACAAAAATAGAGTTCCCTATGTAAAGGTGAGCATCGATGTGATAGATTTTCATCTTTCACTCCTCTAGTGTATGGCATTTGTTTCTGGCTTGTTGATGTGATGTTTTTTTGCCTTTTTCTTTTTCCTTTTTAAAGGGTTGCACAGAACGTTTTGTATGTAGTCCAGAAGAAGTTATGGATACTATAGATGAAGGAAAGTCAAACCGACATGTAGCAGTTACGAGTAAGTATTATCTTTTGTTACCTTATAGTGCTTCATTGATTTGCTTCTCATACGCCTTAAAGTAGGGAAGACAAAAATAGTGAGCTAAATAATTCAGGTTTTTGAAAGGGTCTAGTATAAGCACTTCTAGCATGTCTTTCAGCAACAAGTATTTAAATTCATTTCCTGCTAGATGTTGTTACTTAGAACTGGATTGAAAGAAGAGAGTACGTGATCAGTGCTGAACTCTGAATCACTGGAGGAAAAGATGTCATTCTGCATTGGGAATTGTGCACAATCCCAGTTTGTGGCATTAGCTTTTGATTAGCCTATGAATCTATAAGTAAGGCACTTTGGCTCTTCTGTTGCATATTCTAAGAACAGCTGGTCAGAATATATATTCAGGTACACTGCAGACATAAGTAGCGTCCCAGTGTCCCAAGGTTTTTGGCCTGTGGCATGCATTACAGGTCTCCAGATTCTCACAAGAAGCAGGATTAGGAACTGACAGAGGGTTAAAAACCAACAAGGAAGGATGAGATGTGTACAAAATAATACTGCAGTTCTTAGCAACTGAAGTGACTGTCAGAAATCATTGAGAGCCAGTTTCAGGGTGAGTTTCATAATCCTCCTGTGTCTATTTCTTTATTCAGGAAAAGAAAGAATACACGGTCGCTAAGAAAATAAGAGTGTTTTTTCTTCTTGTTTCTTTGGTTAAAAAAGTGATGTTCTTTTTAAGGAATGACTCAGTCCTGCACTTCTACTTCCCTGCTCCTAGATAGTAAGATTCTGAAGCAGGGACTAGAGTAAGTAATGGAGAAATAGCAGAAACTTGAATAGAAGGGTATTATTCTATGTTGAGCTGCTTCTGTAGCATCAGTAAGCTGGTCCTTTATGCCTCTGGTTTTTCTTTTTGGTTAAAAGGAAGAAGAAATAGGCAGACTTTCTCATTCAGATTGCAGTCATCTTAAATTTTGTCAAGGAATTAAAAATCATTCTTTAAATTCAGTAAGTCTTGTTTACTCTGTGCTTTTTACAGTGGAGGGAGCAGGAGGCATTTAAACCAGGAAGGAGTCAAAGGTTCTGGCCATTTAGGTCCAGTGTCCAGTTTTCACAAAAGGATAAAATGGGATACAATGTAAAAAAAGTTCTGATATGAGAACGTAAATGTGCTTTCTGTTACAATGAAGTAAATTAAATGTGTGAAATCCATAGTTGACAGGCTAGCAAATCTGAGCTGTGAGTTCATGTGGTAGTAATGGAAGCTCAAGGGAGACTGGATCTTTGTTACTCAATTAGATGATACTATTGGTTTTGCTGCCTCTACCTTTATTGTCATTCAGAGATTACTCTGTACAGTTTCATTAGCTTTATATCTGTCACTTCACTATGGGAAGATACAGTACTGTATAAGTTTGTTCAAATACTTATGACAACTTGTATATTTTGGATTATAGATATGAATGAACACAGCTCCCGAAGTCATAGTATTTTTCTTATTAATGTAAAACAAGAGAACACTCAAACAGAACAGAAACTAAGTGGAAAACTTTACCTTGTGGACTTGGCAGGTAGTGAAAAGGTAATTTAAATTTCTTTCTCTGCTCTGAAAAACTCTGGTTATTCTTCACAGTCAAATATTTCACATTAATGTAATACTGATAGTTCAATTGTCATTTCTGAAACATTTTAATTTTGACTTTGAAATGTGGTTTCTGAATCCTAGTCTGGATTGGCTGTTAGATACTACCTCTTTAAGCTGATCTGCATTTCTGCAGTAAGGGTTGTAAACGCAGAGTATGGTGGGGAAATAGGCTAGAGTTCAGTCTCAGTATCTGTGACAGCACAAAAATGTACAGGTGAATAAAAAGAGCTTTATGGATGTGAAATGTTTGTATTTTCTTATTTAGTGATACCAAGTTTCTTGAGTTTAAATTCTGATTAACATTGTTTAAAATGACAGCTTGCTTTCCAGTATCAGTGGCTTAAAGCAAAGAAAGAACTATATATCATTTTGGTTATTATGTATAAAACGTAATTTAGCTTTTTAGGAGCTGGCCTTTAGTTCATATGTTCATCTTTGCTTCGGGGGTAATCCCCATCTTTTTCAGCCCTTCCTGCTTGCTGTTGTCTTTCCTCAAGTCATGTTCTGGGGCTTTATTGTTGTCTGTGATCCTGTGTTTGTTCTGAAATGTGTTTCTTAGTAGTGGTCTTTTTTTATGAGAATGAAAAGCAGCATTAAATGGAGAAGTTAAACACTGCTTTGCAGGTCTCATTTCTCTGTAGTTTTGTTCCTTTCACTGTTTATTTCAAACTTTGCTTTTGTGCTTCTCCCAGTTTTTTTGGAAGCACATGAGGTCTTTTTGATGCCTTCTCTTTGGTTGCTTTAAACATCTGCAAATAGAATTGCTTAGTTGTAGTTGAGATCACAGCTTGGTGAGAAGAATAGTAAAGGGAGGGTTATAGAACCATAAATCAAATTCAGCCCTTGAGGCAGAAGAGTAAATCGAGTGGTGTCAGGGTACATTTTTTTCCCATTTCTGTTGATGTCTGCTTAAGTTCCTGGAGCATCCATCTAGGTCAGGTTCAGGCTCTAAAACCTGTTCTCACAAATTCTTACTAATATAGACTCTGCTGTATTTTCTGGGGGCGAGTGGTGGGAAGAGGCTGGTAGTGTGTGGTTTGTTTGGTTTTTGATTGTTGTTCTGTTATTGTGGGGTTTTTTTGTGGTGGGTTTTTTTCTTCTTGGGGTTTTTTTGTTGTTTGTTTTTATTGGATTTTTTGTTTTAAGGATGACCTCTGGACAAACTATATAGAGCTTCTTAAAGACAGTTCTAACTCTAGTTGCTTTGATATTGTAGGTTACTTATAATGCTTATTTCCTTTTACTTGAAGGAGTTAAAACTTTTTGAAAAACTTAAAAAAAACTTTTAAAGTTGTTTATTTGATAGAAATTCTTAACTCTACATTTACGTTCTATGAAAAAGGTGTACTTTGCAAGGATAATATCCACTTCAGTTTAAAGAAAATCAGATATATCTTCATACACTGAGTTTTGAATGAAAATTTGGTGGTGAATTGGAGAAAGAGTCTGAGGAGGAGTTTGTTTACTCTAATCCAGGTTATGTATGAGTACCTTGTAAAGTCAGGGAGACTGACTTAAAACCAGGAAAATTACTCAAGCTTTATATTAAATGTGGAAGGTCTTTTTTGAAGATGCATTAAATAATTTACTGAAATATTGTATAGGTTAGTAAAACTGGAGCAGAAGGTGCTGTGCTGGATGAGGCTAAGAACATCAACAAGTCTTTGTCTGCTCTTGGAAACGTCATCTCGGCTTTGGCTGAAAGTAGTGTAAGTGTTCTACTCTGTGTTTTTGTACTTCAGGGTTAAAGGATTCTATCACTGAGCATGATATTATGCAGAAATTCTTAACTGACCTCAGTGATAGGCATGGAGTCTTTTAAACTCATACTATTGCACCAATGTATTGTAAATTCACTTTATTAATTGTCCGCGTCAATACACTATAAGGGCAATTTAATGTTAAAGGACAAAGCATTATACTGACAGTTTTCTTGTACTCTGTAAGTTACCAAACATAGAAGTACAACTTTGTCATCCCATGCATGTTCAGTCTTAAGTTTTATGAATTAAAGTAGAATTTAATGTTTTTCTAATGAAGTTATACCTAGTAAAAGCATAACTCTTACTTCAATGAATTAAATAATATGTCTGAAAAATTGTGACTGATTCATTTAACCTTTTTCTTCATAGACTTATGTTCCATATCGTGATAGTAAAATGACGAGAATCCTTCAAGATTCATTAGGAGGTAATTGCAGAACCACTATTGTTATTTGCTGTTCTCCGTCTTCATACAATGAGTCTGAAACTAAATCTACCCTTCTGTTTGGCCAAAGGTGAGTAAATAACTCAATGTTTAGCTCTTACTAAGCTCAGATATAAATGCAGAAAGAGAAATAATTAAGTTTAAGGCTTCATTGTAATGCTTGACTTCCTGACCACTACATTTAATCACTTCATTTACTGGAGCACACTACAAAAGCTGTCAGCATTTCAATTAATTAATCTGTTCTTCTGTTAGCATACCTCTTCCACATTAATTCAACAAGACAGTTTTCTACTGATCTTTTCAGAGAAGATTTTTATTATGGAAAGCAGACTAAATGACTTCAGAACTTCTTAAAACCCTGGCAGAATACAGGTAGTTGGTGGGTGTGGGGTAATGACTGGATTCTGCAGCAGTGGAGATTTTTTTTGGTCTCTTTTCAGAATCTTAGAAGGTCCATTCCTTTCATATTAGTACTTGAATGAGCTACTGGGGAGTGGCTTCCAGCTTTAGCTCCAGTATCATTGCCTCATGCTCTTGACTTCTTCAGGAGCTAATAGATTATGCTTCTATCACAGCTACCATGGTTAGTCTGGTGTATTAATTCAGCCTTCTAGAGGTGTTAGATTTCTGGTGAAACCTGCAGCTGTAGTAACTGAAGGCTAGATAAGTATCACATAACTTAGTAGGAAATCGTGTGCCCTTTGGTAGTAGTCAGTCCCAATAAGACTTTGCAGAAAGATGCTTATAGGAGTCATACTATGGAGGGGGGTAGAAATTTGTAACTACCATTAAACTTTTTTCCTGTTTGCATCTTTGGGGGTTGGGTGGTGGTATTTGATAGTAGGAGACTATACCGAAGAATTACTGAGGTTAATGAGGTGTGGCACTAAAGTAAAAACTGTAACTTTTCTGAAATTATGTTATTAGTGGCAATTATTGTAGTCTCATCTCCAAAGTTAATGTGTTAAGATGTGATTTGCCTGACTGAACGTAGATGAACTTCATAGTTTGGACCCCATTTTGGGTAATGGAGATCCAGCAATTGGATTATTAGGCTGAAATGGGCCGTTTCTTAAATAAGATCAGTAATCTACACCCTCAAAGTATTACACTCTCTGTTGGAGAGATGTTTGCTAGATGGGGTGAATGCTGCCCTTTGTTCCAAGCTGTGTGCTGGCTTGACTCAAATTCTTTCAGGTGAAAGTAGGCAGCTGAATTGTTTCCAAATCAACCAGCTTGAGATTTTTCAACCTTCTCAAAGCTTACTGTATTGCTCTTCCCGTTAACAGTTGTATCAATCCCATTGAGAGACCAGTAAATTGGCAGGGAGTAGAAGTAAGCTTTTGGAAGAGGTGGGAATTGTTTACACTTTCACCAGTGATACATAGGATTTTAAGAGCCTTTAATTCTTCTTTAAAAAAAAAAAAAAGCTTCAGAGTGTTTTGCTGTTTCTGTGTAGAGCAAAGACCATTAAGAACACGGTCTGTGTCAACGTGGAGCTCACTGCAGAACAATGGAAGAAAAAGTATGAGAAGGAAAAAGAGAAAAACAAGACTCTGCGTAACACTATTCAGTGGCTGGAAAATGAACTCAACAGATGGCGTAATGGTGAGAAGCAATTATATTTTTGTTGAGCAAACTTTAGGGAAGATGATAGACACTGGATACCGAAAATATCTAAGAGCGCTGTGCAAGACAGTAGTAGGAATATTAAAGCTAGGATAGGAAGTTGACAGGAACTTCAATTTTTTACTGTATTGCAACTGGAACAACTAATACTCATATAATGGTGAAAATGTTTGGCAGTGTATCAGTATTAGGTTCTTTAATGTTAATGTAACTACAGGTCTACATTCTAAAAAAACTTATTTTGGGGGAGAAAAAATGATGCTAATTGTAAATGCAGAAATTTGCAGAAATCATAAATGAGTAAAACTTCCTCTGGTTTGGTTTTCAAATCCAATTCAATACCACAATTTCTTATCTTTGTTCAAAAGTTAAACATGTTAATAGGCAAAAAACCCCACCCCAAACCCATAATTGCTGACAGTACAGAATGTGTGCACGTCTTTTCTTCCTGAATAGTTGATGACTTGTCTATTAAAATGTCTGGTAAAATGCAAGTTAAAAGATGAAGTCTTAAATTCAAGAATGGAGGAACATTGGGCATACTTTCAGATGCGTTTTGGAGTTTGGCAGCTACAGAAGATGATTTTGCAATTTTGTGAACAAGCACATCACATCCTGGTGCAAATCTGAGAAAAATGGGCTCGCTCAATTAAGTTTAGTGGGATGGGATATATTTCTAATTTTTTTAGTTTTGAATCTGTTACTGAGTTTGTATGAGGCCCCACCTGAAATGTTAAGTATAGTTCTTCTGGAATATTGACACAAGCTACTGAAGTGTTGGAAAGAGCCCATACCATCCAAGGGCTGCATAAAATGTTTTGTAATAAAGTGCTAAGGAATTTGGTGTAGTTTACCAGAGAAGTGCCTTGATTAGCGTATATGGTATTTTTTCTATGCAAAGTTAGTGAAGTCTTCTCATCAGAAGAGGCTTAATGAATATAGAAGTAAAGAAGTGTAACTGAACAAATATTTTAAATTAGAAGCAAAGCAATTTAAAAGTAAATATAGCTATGTAGCCATACAGCCTGCCCAGGGAAAAGAAAGGCTTTTCTGTCTTCAAGGCAAGTTAGGTGCCTTTCTGGAAGATACAGTTTGATGTGAGATTCAGAGCTCGCAGCAGAGTAAGTGGATGAAACACAATGTTGTGTGGTAAGCAGGAGGTAGTTTGGATGATCCAGTGGTCTTTTTTTTTTTTTACCATATAATCATGTGAGCTTGATGGCTTAGTAACTCTAAATTAGCAGTAGAGTTAGTAGGGAGCGTTGACTACTAAAACCAAATATATTCTTCAGGGGAGACTGTACCAGTTGATGAACAGTTTGACAAGGAGAAGGCCAACTTAGAAGCTTTTGCGGTGGACAAGGATATTACTGTTATTAATGATAAACCAGCTACCACAATTGGAGTAACTGGCAATTTCACTGATGCTGAGAGAAGAAAATGTGAGGAAGAAATTGCCAAACTATACAAACAACTGGATGACAAGGTATGCCATTCTTCTTTAATGTAAGACCTCTTAAAAATTTATCTTGAGCTATATTATGTAATATTTCATTTGCCAGTCTTCATTTGTTAGTACAGCTTGCTTCAGTACTTGCTGGAAGTACCGACTAATTTTGAAGCTCTGATTAAGACAAATCAAAATTGCCTTATCTGGTTCTAAGTGAGCATCCTTAGTTACTCTCCCTCCTTTGCTGAAACTAATAACAAATGCCCTGAAAACCAATGTATCGATACAAGATAAAAATGAAAGCTAGGAAGGAAAAGTTAATGAGAATCTTGACTGATACTTCTACTTTCTGGGTGTAGGACTTTCCTAGTTAATTGTTTGCAATAATACTGTACCAGAAGTAGGGAAATAACAAGACAGCAGGGAAGTGAGTAATTTGAAGACAGCAGTTTTTGCTTTCCGTGCTATGCATATTTCATTTGAACGTAATTTTAAATTTAAGCAGTAGTACTACATTTGGAGACAAAAAAAATATTGAATTAAATCCTCAATGTTTCTAACTTGGAAGTTAGAACCTTGGAGAAGACAGTGAAATCAAAGTAACAATCAAAAGGACTATTTTTTCACTTCTATTGCTTTCTGTTGTATAATTGTCTCGGAACGTGGAACAGTTAGATGCCTAATATGTGCTGTCTCTTATTTTTCCTGAGTGACATTTGTCAATTTATTAAACGCAGTCTTACTTCAACTGCAGGATGAAGAAATTAATCAGCAGAGCCAACTAGTAGAAAAACTGAAAACACAAATGTTGGATCAGGAGGAGGTGAGTTTTGTTCTTTCATCTTTCTTTAATTCCTTTAAAGAAATTTGAGATGTTCTGAATAGGTCACGGTTTATGACCAGGAATAGAATTGCGTCTTACGACTGTACAATAGTTCTTTTCTGTTCCTTATCTAAATGCTCTGCCTATTTGTTCCCTCCCACTGACACTGAACTAATGGCTGAACTCAAACCAGTTTACTTGAGCCTTAAGTATCCATGAAGACTGAAGAAGTTGAAACATTTTATGCAAAGACATAGGCAGTTTTCCCCATGCAAAGTCAGCAGTTTGTCAAAACTGAAGACACCTTGATTTAATGTAGGAAATCTGTTTTGAGTCAGTTGCTGTACAGAGAGAGAAGGGAGGGTAAGGGAAATGTAATGGCCCATAATGAAAAAGGAGGTGTCTATGGATTACTGAGAGCATGTTTGCTATAATGTTCAAATGATTTGTATGCATGTGTTGCCTGTGATGAAACTTAGTTAAATGGGGAAAATACCTATTAATAATGAAATGATTATTTTCATTTAGCCAAGATATTAGAGGAAATAATTTTATATAGCACAAAGACTGAAAAATAGTAATCTTTGTGTACGTGGCAAGAAGGAAATGGGTTGAGGACTCAGGAAGTTGGAGCTACTATTTGTTCTTCTGTCAATAAATAGACTTGCCCCTTTAGCAACTGTTCACTTTGTCTAGTTACTCTTCAGCAGCTAATAGTGTGAAAATACTAGAAGCTTAGTCCCTAGCCTCTTGACAACTTCAGACTCATAAGTAATGTTCAGTGGCTTTTTTGAGAGCCTGTAATATTCCATGTGCATTTCCAGTTGCTGTCCTTACGCATCTCGATTTGTAATTGCTTCCATTTTAAATATACGGTAAATGCGATGGGTATAGATGATAAGTGTAATTACTCATTATACTTCCATTGTACCCGTCCTCTGCATCCTTCTTGCATGATACTAGACTCTAAAAATGTAGATAAAAGCTATTGTAGTAGCTAAAAGCTTTAATAAGGTTCAACTTAAAGAATTTTCTTGATGTTTATTTGTTGTGATTTTTCAATAAATCTCTGACAATGCTGCAGCTTCTAGCATCAACCAGACGGGACCAAGACAACCTGCAAGCAGAATTGAATCGCCTTCAGGCTGAAAACGATGCCTCTAAAGAGGAAGTGAAAGAGGTGCTACAAGCCCTTGAGGAATTAGCTGTCAATTACGATCAGAAGTCTCAGGAAGTAGAAGATAAGGCAAAGGAATACGAACTGCTTAGTGATGAACTCAATCAAAAATCGGTATGAAATTGGGGATTAAAAAAAAAAAGAATGAGAGTCTTCAATGTAACTTTTCTTGCCTTACTGGTATTTCTTGCATGAAGTCATTTAAAGGTTTTTCATAAGGGAAAACGGGAGTGTAAGTCTAAATTTTTTTTTATTTTTTTTAGTTCTTAGCAAAGGATGATTTTTCTAAAACCAGTAAGCTTCAGAAAAATGCATAGTGAATATTGACCTTGATAGCACTCATCTTCTTAGTACCTATGGCTGATTAGTACTACCCAAAGAGAAATCTTACTACCTTGAGAAATTCTAGGTGTCAGAAGCTGACACTTTCATTATATGCTGGTGATCCAACACAGGTTTTTTTGTCTTCCCAGTGCAGTTGAGGTAGTCTTCACATAAAAATTGCTCCTTCCAATCTTGAAACTGCACTGAGCTTTTCTTGAAAGGACTGTGTATTTGTGTGGTGTGTTTATGGCATGTAAAATATAACTTACCTTGATGCCTTCAAAGCAGGCAGTTGATATTACTTTCTGAAGGGAGTAGTCCTGAACACTGAGGAAACATTCCAAAAGATGGCCCTGGTTAAAATACAGATGCAGCATCGGTCCTGCAGGATGAATACCATATGCCACCTCAGATGCCTGCATAGTTTCTGAATTGACTGATAGTTTTGGTCAATTATTTTACAGTCTTCAACCAGTTTTAAGCAGATAATACTCGTTATCCGGAAATTCTAAGCACTGGAAAGGACTGGCTTGTTTGCTGGCATTGGAGGCAGAATATGTGATCGTTCAAGTTTTGCTCTTCTCTGTTCTTGAAGATGAAAATTGAGTGGGTCTGGGCCTTCTAGTGAACGTGGCTCTCAATTTTCAGTTAGTAAGATTTGACTGAATATAACACTGTCACTAAAACTGATGTTCACAAGATCATGAAGCCTATCTTTAAACTTCTAAGTATCCTGAGCTGAGTAATCCTTAGTGATAACTTACATCACTTTAAGGTTGGTGGAAAGTCAGATGATCTCTGGTCTTCCTATTGTGAGCAGCATTTAAAGTTTGGTGGAATAGGAATAACCATCTTTGTCATCACTGGCTGAAACTGTCCCACTGTAAAACTTAGGGCACTTTTTTGTTTTTTTAAAAACTGGAGGCCAGAGAGCAGGCAACTTCTTGAGTATGCAAGCTGCCCAGATGCACCCAGTACAACCACAGTTGAAAAACTGCTCTAGAGTAAGTGTAGTGCTTATGAAACCTCCAAACTGGGTGCTGTTTTTTGGTTTGCAAGTAAGAGTTAAGAGCTATGTAGGAAAAGATGAAACTGTTTTCCTTTACTATAACGTGGTGAAAAGTGTTTGACTTAGTGTCTATATCTTTTTCTATAAACGCAATCCTCTGCAGTATTTAAGTATATAACTCTGAATGCTGTTTAGCAATGTTGATGTGAATTTTGTTGCAGAGTTGTAAGATTATATTTTGTGAGCTGAAAGCCTCTCTCCCAGTACTTTACATTTTTTATTCAGAAAAAACACTGTCACTCTAGGACCTCTAAATTTTTTACTGTATGGTGTATTCACATAGTTTGATACCGGTCTGGTTTTAGACATAAAAATGGGACATTTCAGTAGGCAACGACATGTTGCTCTATTTAATTAAATAATATGAAAGTAGTTTTAAAAACACACAGTAATGAACAGCACACACTCTTGAATTCTTTTACTGTAGGTCACTCTAGCCAGTATAGATGCCGAGCTTCAGAAACTTAAAGAAATGACCAACCATCAGAAGAAACGAGCAACGGAGATGATGGCCTCTTTACTAAAAGATCTTGCAGAGATAGGAATTGCAGTAGGAAACAATGATGTCAAGGTAAGAATTAGTGCATTTTTTACTGCCATGTATTAATCACGTCCATTGTGGATCGGGGGGATCAGTATTCTTAGTATGGTAAAAATAACCACCAGAGAAAGCCTCAGGTATATTGATAATTTGGGCGTAAGCTTATCCCTTGCTTATGCTGTGATTTATCAGGTCTCAAACAGAATTTGAGATAGAATTTGACAAAGGTAAAGAGCAGCAAGTATGATCATCTTTTCTTCTCTGAAGTAGAGTTTTCATTCATACTGTTAAACTACCCTTTGAAATGGTCATAACCAGCAGCATTGTCTTGGAAATTTAATGCTGACCTACAGTGGCAATCAAAATATTACAAATGGAATGAGGAACTCAAATCTAAGGTCACTGTAGGACAAGAAGATCGGGGGGATTAGAAATCTATAGTGAACTATATTTCCCTCTTCCAGAGATTCATTACCTCTGTTCAAACTTCTAAATAAGTCAGAAACCTTAAAAGTTACATTCTTGTGTGCAAACGCTCTCACTGTCAGTTGAAGCAGGGGATGTGTGCTGGGCAATAAATTTTTCTCCAGCTTATATTTAATTCTGTGTTATCTGAGTGCTCTGAATGTGTCACTCCACGTTTTTCAGCAGCCTGAGGGAACTGGCATGATAGATGAAGAATTCACGGTTGCAAGACTATACATTAGTAAAATGAAATCAGAAGTAAAAACAATGGTGAAACGTTGCAAACAGTTAGAAGGCACACAAGCAGAAAGCAATAAGAAAATGGAAGAAAATGAAAAGGAGTTGGCTGCCTGCCAGCTCCGTATCTCACAGGTAAATGTTTCTTTACGCTGCACTTAAATGTTCTTTTGAATTCATTAACCTGCTGGGAGCGAGGGGGAAAGATACAACTTCTTCTTGGCACCTAACGAAGTACGTTGTGATCGAATGGTGACAAGACTTGGCTGTATCCTCAATTATCTTTGCAGTTTGTACTCTTCTGAGTAATTGTGTGACAGGATGTCAGAATTTCTTTAATATGTCTGTAGCCTGATATTGCTTTTGTAGTGCTTGTATTAAGTGTTGGGGTCCATGTGTTCTCCATCACAGGATCCTTTAGAAATGCAAGTCCTACAGAAGCAGTGGGCAGCGAGCTCTCTGCCTGCTAATGCAGCAAGTTGAAATTGGGAGAGGTAGCAATGGCACAGTAAGGTAACAATAGGCTGCATAGCAGGTTAAATCTAACCTCTAGTGTGAGAAAGGCCATTTTAATGTGGTTGCTAGAAAAGATCAATAATGTGACTTCTAAAACTCCGAAAATTGGGATCTACACGTGCAGTTTAGTTTTTTCTGTTGGTTTTTTTTTTTATATACAGGTGGTCATCTTCTTTATATCAGGAGATGCATATTTCGGTGCAGTCTAACTACAGTGGAACTCTCTTGTCTCTGATAGTATTTATCATTCAAAACATCTCTTTTCCCAAACAAAAAAATATTTAATTCCAGTCCAGAATAAAGACACTGTTTTACAGGCTATATTATAGATCTATTTGAGTAATCATGTTCTTCTTCAAATTTAGTTGGCACCATTTTTGTTTTGAGATTAACTTGTTTAAAAATAAGTATAAACTGTTTATGCAGATGTGATTCTATGATATCTAGTTCCAAAGTAAATGAGTCTTTCCATTCTGCAAGCATGAAGCCAAAATCAAGTCATTGACGGAATATCTTCAGAATGTGGAACAGAAGAAAAGACAACTGGAAGAGTCTGTAGATTCCCTTAATGAAGAACTAGTTCAACTCCGAGCTCAGGGTAGGAACTGCCTCCCTACACCCTGCCCACCACCATTACCATTTTACATGTATAAATAAGAAATTGTTGTGTTCTATTTAGATTGAAGGACAGAGCTATAGAATGGCTTTCTGCCACTGAACATGTAGGGTTAGTCAACAGGAGAGCATTATTTGCTGTTTGAAAGAACTGCTATGGATAGGATTAAATTTAAGATGGTACTGATTTAATTGACCTTAGTGGTGAGAGGAGACGTTCCCCAAATTTTAAGGTGCTGGGGAGGGAAGGAGAAATCAACACCATCTTCCCTGTGGTTGCCTAGTTACCTGGCTGAAGTGTGTTTGTTTTTTTTTTTTTCTCTCCTATATCCTTACTAGAAAAAGTCCACGAGATGGAGAAAGAGCACTTAAATAAGGTTCAAACTGCAAATGAAGTCAAGGTTAGTTCATTTCATTGGTTTGGGGTTTTTTTTAAAAAACAGTGAATTATAGCAACTTCTTAAAGCATGTAATACTGGTTTGTTTTTTTTTTTTTCTAATAGCAAGCTGTGGAACAGCAAATTCAGAGTCATCGTGAGACACATCAGAAACAAATCAGTAGCCTAAGAGATGAAGTTGATGCAAAGGAGAAACTTATCACTGAACTTCAAGAGTAAGCAATTGTCATTATTTTGTTAGTGCCAAATGTCTCTGGATTGTGTGAGTCCAGAAGCAGAGTGTGATGGGCAGAAAGTGGGTAAAGGTTTTCTCTATGTAACTTGTGTTTCTTTACTGAATATAATTTCTGAGAGTTTCGGTTGATGTAATGTTTACTTTTGTGTTCAGCCAAAACCAGAAGATGATGCTTGAACAGGAGCGTCTTAGAGTTGAGCATGAGAAGTTGAAAGCGACTGATCAGGAAAAAAGTAGAAAACTGCATGAACTTACGTAAGTGATAATTGTGCATAAAGCAGATCTGTGTGGGAAGGCTTCCACCTAAAAAAACTTGTGGCCTAACATGATGAAGCGGCTCTTATGTATGATATGTCTATTACAGTGAGAGGCTCCAGAGCCACCTTGAACTTAACTTTTTTGAAACCTTTGCGCTGCCATAATACTTAAAATTGGAAGTAAAATGATGAAAGATATTACGGCCGTAACTTTTTCTTTGTGAAGATGCTATAGGCTGGAGTAAATAACTTCTCAGTTTGCAGCTAAGTACTGAATGCTTTAAGACTGGAAGAGGTTGTAACGGTTCCCTTATTCTTTGGCTTCTGTTCCCTTACTGTCTTTGGTTCTTGTGTGATTTAAGTGGCTCATTCTTGAGATTAAACAGTTGCATACTTCATTGAGTAACTAAATAACAGTATACTAGTGAATTAGAGACTGAAAAGCTAATGCAATAATTAGAATTGAGTTCTGCTTGCAGGTAAGTGTCCAAGGGTCAAGCTGAAAAATAATTCTCAGCTTCTAGAAATCTAACCATAATCACCTGGAAATGTTTCTACAGTAGCAGTAGCAATCCCTTTCTGGCATATGTGAATTTCTTTACAAAAGTTAAAATAACATTATACTTAAAACTTTTGAAAGTGCATGCTTTTTGGCCGTGTTTAAAAACAGTGGCTTTCAGGTTTTTATCCTAGAAGTTGAAATAATCACGCTTCTTTTAGCCTTACTGTCAAACACAGTGTTGCTTTAACTGACTAAAATTTTAGCGGTGCTCTGGTCTTGTGAATCCATCTTATTCTGATGTATTTATGTCACAATGATGACAAAAGTTACGTTACTTACAGTAGAAGTTTTTTGTCTTGCAGCACTTGATATACGTAGCACATTATTGCTGCCTATTTCAGTTTGCAGACTAAAGTGTGTATAACATTTAATCCTTAAAGATACTTGCTATATTAAAAACTTTCCTTTGCAAAAGACTTGCAAAGAAATATTAAAAATTAGTTTGATCTGTGTCCATCCCCAGTCTTTTCAAATCCAGTTATTTTCAATTGTATAAATTGTCATAAATGTGCGTGACAAATGCCAGGCCAGAAACAGTGTAGATTATTCATGTTTGAGTCTTTGGGTTTTCTTGTGTGCGTTGTTTTTTTATTTTTTATGTAGAGTTGTCTAAGATGCCTGGAACTGTTTTTCTGATGAGACCTGGAAAATGAATAGGATGCTGAGATATTCTTTACAATATTTTACTATGTCAAATGTTTAATTATTTAGCAAGTCCAAATTTCTTTCCTGTATCCTGTCATCTTAGTAATTGCACTTCCTTATAATCCCGAGAGGTAACATTAGCAAAGCAGTAAATGCTTCCAGGTTAAAAGGAAGGCAGACACTCTGTAAAGTGATTGTCATCAGGTTATATTCCTGTATACAGCGACTGTTGTTTATGATACTAGCTTTGGCAGATGTGTTGGGGGTGAGGTGGTAGAACAAAACAAAGGAAAAATCCTTCATCTCTCAGGTGGTACTTGTCATCTCAGCTGGCCAGAGCTAAGAACATTTGTAGGTGACAATCTCCTCAAGTATTCGTAATGAACCTGACTTTGAGGGGTTTTTCTTCAGGGATGTGATTTAATGGTGGATTTGGCAGTGCTAGATTAATGGTTGGACTTGATGATCTTAAAGGTCTTTTCTAACCTAAATGATTGTATTCTACAAACTTATAATTTATGCATCCAAATGTATTTGTTTGTATTCCTTCAATATTAAAAGTACTTCCCTCTTTTCCACCTGCAACTCCCACACTCCCACCCCACCCCGTGTGGATTTCTGAGTGTGGTTTCATCTTTGGTTACATCCTTAATTGAGGACTTTGAAAAACATTTTTTAAATGTACCATATAGTGTTTCTCACTCTAGTCTCCTAAGATATTAAGATTTTAAATTTCTCCTATAAGTTAAAACTTTCAATTTTGCTCAGATGTTTCAGCATGAATTTATTCTGTTTTAGGGTTATGCAGGACAGACGGGAACAAGCGAGGCAAGATTTAAAGGGTTTGGAAGAGACTGTGGTAAGATAATCAGAATATGTTGCTAGCTTCCCCCCTACCCTTCAGAGTGTGGTTTGGGGTTTCTTGGTTTTGTGTGTGGTTTTAATTTTCTTTTTTTTCTCTCCCATTTTTAATTCCTTATCCCTAACTGTAGGCAAAAGAACTTCAGACTCTTCACAATCTTCGGAAGCTGTTTGTTCAAGATCTGGCTACTAGAGTGAAAAAGGTAACGTAGCACCGTAATGAAACATGGCATTCCTGAGACTGCTACATAAATTTGAGTTTAAAACTAAATTAGGAATTGATCTTTATGGAGTGTAACTTTTCTGGCTTGATCTTAATATGCAAGTTCAGATTTGTACTCTGCCTCCTCTCTCCCTCCCTGTGCCTGTGTTACTGCAGAGTGCTGAGATTGACTCGGATGATACAGGAGGCAGCGCTGCACAAAAACAGAAGATTTCCTTCCTTGAGAATAATCTTGAACAGCTTACAAAGGTTCACAAGCAGGTAATTTCAAGTTTCATTTAAAAACAAACTACTTAAGGTGCATTATTATAGAAGGGACTGAATGCATATTGGTCATGAAGTAACTGTTTTATAATTTAATGCTGCTATATCTTGAGTATATAAATATAAAACAATAGACTAAAGTTTTTCTATAAAGTAAATTAATAGCTTTTTTCTAAAGTGCCTGTGAATATGTAACAAAATAGCTGTGTTTAAACTGAAGTACATCCAAGTTAGTGTTTAGAGTAGGTGTATCAGTCTGGGGATGCTTGCCTGTCTCTCTGACTGAAAAATAATGTAGACTTTAAGTGCCTATGTTGAGTAGCAGGTTCTTCCACAGTAACTGATTTTTTCAAACTACAATCTTAACTGATGAATTTACCAAAAGCTTAAGCAAAGAAAATCTAGTAGCCCTACTGCTTTGCCTGTTGAGGGCTGGGAGGGTGTTTGGTTTGCTCTCCCCATGAAGAGAGATATAAAGACAGTAATCGATTCTGGTTTTGTAGCTGGTACGTGATAACGCGGATCTTCGCTGTGAGCTTCCTAAACTGGAGAAGCGACTTAGAGCTACAGCTGAAAGAGTTAAAGCTTTGGAATCTGCACTGAAGGAAGCCAAAGAGAATGCTTCTCGTGATCGCAAACGGTATCAGCAAGAAGTAGATCGTATAAAGGAAGCTGTAAGATCCAAGAATATGGCCAGAAGAGGACATTCTGCACAAATTGGTTAGTAAAGAATCCCTTGTCCTGTAAATCTTCATCTGTCTTACAACTTTTTTTTCCTGATCTCTGGGCACGTAGGCATCTTCCAACCCTAGCTGGAACAGCATGGGTGAACGTGGTATGTTTTCTACCATGAGTTATATTTTGGTTAATAGACTGTAAGTGTGTGTGGGTGTTGGTGTATGGTTGGCTGGGGGGTGTGTGCTATTTATTTTAAATGGGTCTCTTCATAGCTGTACATGCTGAGAAAGGCTTACCATCCTGCAGTTCTAGCCTGAATGTTTGTTTCATCTCCTAGACCAAAACAGTACACTGAATGTGAGCCTTAGAAATTCTTATGGAATCGTGTTCAATACCTAAGTAAGGACAGATTAAGCTATTGCCCTAAACCACCACCACAAAATTGTCTTGCTCTTTTGTGATCTTGTGGCAGAGGGGCAGACAGAAACCCAAAACTAATGTTGTAAGATCCCTAATGGCCTTTTTGGCTCTTTGTTCCAAAACATACAGTATTCCATAGCCCTCCCTCGGGAAAAGAACGGAAAATCCACAAGTCTGTAGTAGCTACTGGTGTTTCTTACTGTGTGGTGGGAGGGCAGTCATGTTCCCTTGGTCCTCTACCTCCCATTTTTTCTGTGAAGTGCTGAGGCCCAAGAAGATGTGTGACCTAGGGAGGGCTTAACTGGATTAACGTTGCTGTAGAAGTAACTGTAGCCCAGCCTTTTTATTGTCCTGCGTCAGGACTTCAGTAATCAATACACTTCTGTTAAATGTGAATGCAGCTGAAAAGAGCACTGCAGTTAAACTCCATTCATGTTCTGTAGGTCTGCAAAGAGCTGTTGCAGAATAAAGCCATAATTCTTTTTTCTTGGTCGTTTCAAATGGTGGCCTGAAGAGAGGTGCTTTCCTGTCTTGTCTCTCTCTCGAGTGCGTGCAAAGAAAACAAACAGAATTCTCTAGTGGGCTTACCACACGTGTAAAGTTTCTTGTACTTAAATGTCTGGTTGAACTATAGACACGTCTTGCTGGAGATCAGCTTCCTATAAGGTAGAACTTGAGAAGTGTTTCTCTGATGCAGTTGCTACCTGGAGGTACTTTATATCTGCTCTTACCTGCTGAAACTTTAAATGCTTCTGTTTAATATTGCAGAACTCTGTAAAGTCATACTGTTGAGTATGTCCTGGTAAGAGCTAGTGCAAAAGTGATTGAAAATACAGTTTGTTTATCAAAGTGCATGCAGCTTTTGAATTACCTGTCAAAACTGCTGGTTTGGAATTGAGTAAATAGCGCAAGTTTCATTTTCTTATGGTGGTAAGAGGTTCATGAATCAGTTACCTGTGGATTAAATGGTACCCAGAACCACGCGCAGAGCTAAGTAACGAGCAGCTTATCAATCAAGTAGTGTGGGAAATACAACTGGGTATGGCGAGTCCTCATAAAACATCATCTAGTGATGCGTCCTATTTGAGTTCTTATTGCCAAGAAATAGGGCTCTTGCAGGGAAATGCATTAGGTGGGGCAGGTAATACATTTGAAGATAATCGTTATCAGTGCTTTGCTAGCTGTAATACTAATAGGCACAACAACAGCAAAACCTTGCCTGTTTTTCAGGGCTTCCTATAATTGATACTAATGTTAGTTCTCAGAATACCACCTCCTGAACTTGTTTTCTTATTCAATGACTTTTGATTTTGATTATTATATTTGGAATACTATAAAATAAAGCATTAGTTAATTGGAATAGTCAAAGGTGAAAATTGTGATGTATATGTTTGTAAGGCATGTTTCTTTTCATGCAGCTAAGCCTATCCGTCCTGGCCAGCACCCAGCAGCTTCTCCAACTCATCCAAGTGCAATTCGTGGTGGAGGAGCGTTCACTCAGAACAGCCAGCCGGTTGCACTGCGTGGAGGCGGAGGACGGCAAGACAAAGTGTAAGGTTTTTCTTGTAGGATTTCTATACGTATGATTAAACCACTTCATATCAGTTTTATTACAGTTCATTATGTGGCATCAAGTCACTCAATCTGATTAAAATTCTGTAAAAGAATTTAACCTGTCTGGACATGTTCCTGTGTGACCTGATGTAGGTGTTCCTGCTCCGGCAGGGGGGTTGGACTAGATGATCTTTCAAGGTCCCTTCCAATCCCTGATATTCTTCTGTGATTCTGTAAAAGAAGAATTTATAGTTAGAGGAACAGTATACATATGCATCTGACTAATACTACTGCTGGTTTTGTTACAAAGCCGGTGTGTGCTGTAGAGTGGTAGTTTTGGAGGTGTTGTGCTGGAGTAGAACCAAATGTGAAACCAGTCACTATGAGATAGCTACTGGTCACAGCCAGTAGCTACTGTTTGGGAAAGGAGTGGGCCATTTGAGTTCTTCTGAGTTGCTACTGTCTTCTTAAATATGGTTTGCTTCAGAAAAAAATCAGCGATGGAAATTTAAACTGACTTTATTCTTATGTTGTTTATTTGCTGCTCTTACTACAATTGCACACTGCTCCACGTGTAAGTAATTTGGAAGTATTTAAAAGACTTCATGTCATACCAGAATTCATCTGGTAAATTTAAAGTGTTAGCCCAGGTAAAATACAGTTACAGTAATTGAAATGAATATGGGTACTTAGGAAAAATTAGAGACATTTTCAAATAAGTAATTATCTGTAGTCTGGTACGCAGTAGGCTTAAGTTGCTCACAGAATCATGTCTAGTTTTTAATATCTGCATTATAGTTGATCTGTTGGTCACCTAACAGTAATGATTTGCTGCATTCTTTATCACCTTTGAGCATTCATATAAATGTCTTCTAGGCGTTCCCTTGGTTAAGGTTATCTGCATATTCAGTTTGAAAATAACTCCTAAAAATGCTTGTGTGGTGCTTGATTCCTGGGTGCTTCCCTTTTGAAGGGCTCCAGAGCAGCTTATGTTTATCTTGTTTCCATTTGTTTCTTTTATTAGCTGAGTGAGCTTTCAAAGCTTTCTCTCCAACTGAGAGCAGATCAGACTGTGGTACTAGTTACGGTACCTGGTACTGTTCGGTGATGTCCCTTAGTAAATAAGAGGTTGAAATGACAGGTGCTTTAGCTCTGAATAACACTTATCTGGAATGAGAAAGGACACGGCAATTCATGGGTTCTTGATGATGTTGCTTTGGTGAAATTAATTTTCAGATAGATTGCCTTTGTAGTCCACGTAGCTAATTCAGCTGCTCAGTGCAGAGACTTATCAAGGTTTGATTGACTCGGTTTATTTTAGGTGCCTGCTTTAGCAGGAGTTTGCACGTGTTCTGGTGTTGCCTAGAATTCTAACTGAAGAGAGAGCCTATTTAATCTCATACTTCTTAAAGAGTACTTACAGTAGTTGATCATCAATGAATAACTAAATTTTGAGCCTGCATCTGTCACTGTTGGTCCTGGGGAACTGAAATGGGTGACCACTTTGACTTTTGCACTATTTACAGATAAATCATGAAGGAGTGAAAAATTGCTATGTATTGGCCAGAACACCTTTTTATCAAACCAAAAAACTCCTCTGTAATGTGCTTACAGAATCCCTTAAGCAGTTGTAAGAGCTTTCACATAATTCTTCTAATGTCAGCATGATACACTGGCTGTGGAGCCAAGCAGAGTTTAGCAAAGACAGGAGAGTGGTCATAATTTTTTCCAACTTTCCTATCTTGTTTTCGGAAGAACCTGTTCCTTATGGAAGTGTAAAGGAACAAAACTTTCTTGAACTTTATTTTACTATTAAATACCAGTTTGTAATGAGCTTGTGAATACTTAGGTAGTCATTATAATTTCTCTCAGTTGTAATGTCTGTTACACCTTGTTTGAGCATCTGAACTTCTGGTTAGAGAAGAACTTTTGGTACAGTAGGAACATGATGTACTGGTTTATGTTTGGAGACCACCATATAACAAATTATTCTGGAAAAATTAAGGAAATACAAAGATGGCAAATCGTTATTTCTCTGTACAAAACAAACTGTTAGGATGTTTAATGCCAAGTTTCATTCCCATGTCATCTTCCTCAAATAGCAAAGCCAAAACTGAGCAGCAGCTGGTAAGTAGTATCCTGGCAGTTCTCCCTGGCCTAGAAAAGAAGCAACAGTCATGGGAAATGGAGCTGGGTTGTAACTGGTTTGTGTTTGTAATGTTTACTTGGTTAAGGCAGTCTGGGTTGGGTACCCAGTCAGTTTATTGTGCTGTAAATTTGCTGGTACCAAACAGCATTCCCTAAATGCTTTGTGTTGAGTAACTTCTTATTCTAAAGCAAATGTTTTATTAGCACTTACCTGAGTGGTCTAAGAATTGGGCTCTTAAAGGCTATGTAAATAGTGACTATGGTCTACTGTAAATGTAAATAACTTGGCCTTTTTTGGCTTATGAGGTACAAGCACTTAACTCTGTTATTTTTCTCATTTACAGTTGCTGAAAAGTAAATGCAGCGTGAGGAGGATTGGATATCGTGTAGAGGGAGTCATTCCATGACAATAATCTCTCCCTTTGGGGACTGTAGGATTATTTTTTTGAAAATGTATAAATTATACCTGGCCTGTACAGCTCTTCCCCCTTCTACAAATTCTGCTAACTGATTCCCAAAAAAAAAAAACCAACTAGAGTGCAATTTTGGTGTCTTGAAAAATGACATGTTACTTAAAGTGTAGCTCTGCTCATTACACAGTTTGTCTTTCATGTCTTAAATTTAGTCTGCACTGTGCCAAGCTGAATGTACGTTGAGAAAAATCTTAGTTCAAATTTTCTAGCTTAAGTTGTGTACATCTTACTGTCTTAGGGAACGTGTGACGGTGTTTTAAGTATACTTTCATTTTTATCACTTCACATAACACTACGTGTCCCACTGAATTAGAGCAGCACTCTACATTACAGTTTCCTTTTGGAATGCTACTTATACAGCATTGGAACTAAATTTATTTGTACAGTGTAAGAATACTGAAGTGTGCTTACGACAACTGCCATGAGGCACTGCGATTGCTACACCACAGAACTAAAGAGTTCAATATGAACAAGGCTGTTTAACTGTTATTTGATTAAATGCCCGTTTATTGGGTAATTTAGAATTAAATATTGTACAGTAATAAGAGTAAACCTAAGTTTACAAAAAAAGAAAAAAGACTTTGGCAATGGATTTTCCCATCTGTCCTGTTCTTGGTTCTACACACAGTACGGTCTGGTGGAGTGAAAACATTCTGCTTCATTCTGATGAGCCTGTCTGTCCATTTGTGTGTATCTGTGATGGTTCACTTTTGCTATTTTATAATAGTGAAATGAACACAATCTAAAATTTAACTTGATATTCCACTACGTACACAGTACTGGAATTTTTTCCTAAATTTTTAACTTCTTTTTTTTTCCAGCAACTGGCCAATGAATTGAGATACACTATTAAAGGATAGAACTTTTTAAAGCGGATGTATCTGGAAATTCCAGAGACATGTGTTTAAAAATAATAAATAAAGTGCTACCCTGAATTGTATTTGTAATCCGTTTGTAAGTAGGTATATGAAATGTCCACAGTAGTAGTTGTTGAATATTTTTCTTCTCTTTGCAATAAAGTCCTGTAAAGTGGCTAACAAAATGAAACTTTGGTTTTTTTGTTTGTTTGGTTTTTGTTTTTGAGCTCCAGTACTCCCACTGAGCTGAATCTGGGTTTTAAAAACTTATACTATAATTTACTTAAGTTATTCATAGGGTTTAGCCACTATAATTTTTAGAACAGCTGCCTTCTGGATAGAAATTAGTTACCAGGTCTTTGAGAAAGAAGGAACTTAATGTTCCTGAAAGAATTGGGTTACCTTTCCAGACCCAGCTGGTACCACTTTGTGTGCTGGCTTGAATTTTTTGCTGGGTATTCATCAGTTATTGTGGGAACAGTATAGAATCTATGACTGTTCAGACAGCAAATCACTTTCAACTTTTATATTATAAATAGACAAAATATTTATACTAGGATGGAGTGTACTCAGATTTTTAGACCTTGAACCACTTTTTTCTATATCTACAGTAGTCTGAATTTTAATAGTTTGATTTTTTTTTTTTTTGAGTATTTGAGTGTATTGGTCAGAAATCTCACTATTTTGGAGTTTTCAGCATTTAAGACTGTTCATTAAGGCTGCCAAGCACTCCAAACCTGCAGTTGTTTTAGAGCACGGTTAAAGGCAGCACACTGAGGACAGAAAAGGAACAGCAAACTGTCTTTGAATGGGATTTCTCTAAGTGGAAACAGCACTGTCCGTTACCTTTCTCCATGTTAACTACAGGTTTTCACACCGTCATTTGTTAATATGCAATCAAGAAAACAAAAAAAAAACCCCAACTTTCTTTCAGGTACATTCAAATGAAGCAGGTATTTTCCTCATGCCTGCAAAGGGGGGTTTCATTCCTGTAGGTAATTACCGTGGCTTTTGGTGCTGAAAATTGCTGTGTTTAAAAAAATTTAAAAAAAAATAATTAAAAAATAATAACTAGCCTGTAGCTCAGTGTACATCACCTTTTTATATTTAAACTTTTTTTTTTTTATTTTAAACCTTTTATGAAGTTTACCAAGAATTGCCTCTTAATGTAAAAAAGGAAACAAAAAAAACAAGCAACCTTCTTGTTTTCTGGTCTGGCTGTCATAGGTCAGCCAGACTGGACAATTACTGGTTTTTTGTAAATTAAAATATTCAGTCTGTACGGGGAATGTTCAACACTGCTGTTTCAACTTGCAGTCTTTGGTTCTTATTTTTATGTTCCTCTAGATCATATTTTTAAAAAGATGGTTTAGGATAGGGACTTGGTGAAATAGTATTTATTTCTGGTGAACAACTAAATTATTTGCATAAATGCTGACTCACTACTGTGTGTAACTCTAAATTTGACATGAGAGGACAAGTCTACCTGTGGAATATGATTTAACTTCAGTACACTTAAGATGCATTAAAACAATTGGTTTGGGGAAGACGCCACATAGTTTTAACTTACCTGCATGCTGTAAATGTATTTGTGTTTGAATAAAGAGGAGAAAAATCTTTGAACTTTGTGCATTTATTCAGTCTCTACACTTGTTTGTTAAATTGTCTCCATGTAATGTTTCTCAGTTGATAGGCTTCATGACCAGTTATCACTATGTAAATCATGATCTGTGATGTCTCTAACCTCATATTCCTCTGGTTGTTAATACAAGTAAGCTTTCCCACATGCAAATGGGGATGTTTTAAGTCTTTCTACTCAAAAGATTGTTCATTATTAAAGACGCAGTAACAGAAAAACCCCACCCCCATAGTTGATGCCCTTGGAAATGTTCAGAAATTGATTACAGGCACAGTGTATCAGAATTTGAACCCCTTCCCTCTAGGAATACTCTGACTTCTCCCAAAGGCATACACCATACATATGCCAATTCAATATTCGTTTGAATGGCTTCTCTTGGGTATATGTATGTTTTGATTTTTTTTTTTTTAAATGTCAACTTCCACCTATGTATCTTGGCTACAGGAAGTGACACACTTAAAGAATTCTCCCTTGGCATAGGGCATAGATGTGGGTGTTCTTTCTCTCAAAGGAGAGATTTCCTCTTTTGCTCAAAGCTGCTGGTGTTGTCTTCAACTACTTTTCAAAAACAGAAAAAGCCCAAAGCAGGTAGTTATTTCTTAGTTGTAATTGGAAATTAGATAAGTTAAATATGGAAGATTGCTACATCCTGTTAATGAAGGGTTTGGTTTGTTTTTGTTTTTTTGTTTGTGGTTTTTTGTTGTTTTTGTTTTTTTTTTTTTTTTTTTATTTTTTCAAATGAAACAACATCGAAGCTGCTTGGGGGTCTGACCACATGATACGCATTTGATACAGATTCTGAGCAACTTAAAAGTCCAATTGTAAAGACTTTTTACGATGACAATGTATTTTCTCTGCTTTAGGATGCCCAAAGAACAGTGCCTTCTTGCAGCGATTCATCCTGCAGATTACAAACTCTGAAAACTGGCAGTTCATCTGTAGCATCTAATGCCCACTCTATTTGCAGCTTGAGCTGTAGCTGCCAGTGAAAGAGTGAAGTGACACGGAGGTCTCTTCTGCCAGTCTGACACACCAAATGGATGGTTTGCATCAGACCAAGAGCCTGTTGAGCTAAATCTGCCCACAGAAGTGCCAGATATGGGTGTTACCCAGAAAATCAGCCAAGCATGATGATTCTTCTCAACAGTCTTTATTAGATGAGTTACCTCAGGGGCTTTAGTGCATGTGGTGTGTGTTGTCTGTATGGTGATGCTTGAAGTTCTCATTTTGTCCACATGCTCAGACAGTCGTCTGGAATCCATGTCAGCTTGTGTTGGTTTCAAAGGAAGGGAATTCCTATTAGTTACCACCTGCTTCGTGAACCCCTCTTGCTTTTTGAACTTGGATTCTGCTGATTTGGTGACCCTTTGCCCTTGTTGCAGAGAGATTAATCCCTTCCCAGGATTTCTGTGCCACCCGGACTTTTGTAAACCTCTTCTCTCTCTTTCTTTCTGAAGGCTTTTTTTTTTCCTTTCCCAGTAATCTGTAACAGTTGATTCTCCCTTTTCCGAGTGCTTTCCAACTGGTGGGTTTTATGGAGCAATCTAGTTATATGAGGCTGCAATCATCTGGATAATTTTCTGAGAGATTTAGCTAAAAAGATTTAGCTAAATTTGTAGAGTTTTGAGATACATCTAAAGACATACAGGAGACCTAGATTTAAGTAAGCTAGTACAGTTATGTAAAAAGATCTCATGAGGAAGAAATTGCATCTGTAAAACTGCTTAATAAACTATAAAATACTTCATAGTGCATCCTATTAACAGAAGACAGCTCAGTCACACTGGTGATGTGCTCACATCTGAATAGATCTCTGTACTAGGGAATGACCAACTTAAACTCTTTTAATTGCAAGCAATGACTAAGGGGTGCTCAGAAAGGAAAATGAATGCCTCACTCTAAAGTTTCTTATGAGCAATGGCATGATCTGAAATCACTTTTGAAATTAAAAATGCAATATTATTACATCTCTGACAAGGCAAAAGTGCTGTTACCTGTTCTGATAACCCACAAACTGCTAAGGCATTAATTGACAGAACAAATTTGTTCTGTTGACTGGCTCGGGTGGCTTCTCTCTGGAATGGATCAAGAAATTTTAACACCAATTTAGGACATGTCAAAATGCATCGCTATATTTAACGTGTGTTATGTGCAAAACTGTCTGGAGTCACTTAAGTACATGATAGAACTTCATTAAGTGACACAGAAAACACACCTGGAAGATGATTACTGAAGACTGATGGCTATGTCAGAATTTTTTGCCTGTGGAGTTTTGATTTGATTAATCCTCCTGAACTCCCTACAGGACCGTTCATCTTATCTTTAACCAGTGTGTGCTGGGAGGAAGGACAAGTGAAGTGGGACTGGGCAGGGAGAGCAATTTGAGCTGCTAACTCTTAGTGTTTGATGATGAAAGTTGGAGGTGCAGAGGGCGTCAGCCAGCCAGGCTAGCCAATGTAATGGGGAGAACAACAGTTACCTGAAGAAGAAAAATACATGCAAATGAGACTCCTTTAATAGAGCATGTTTGGCCTATTTACTTTGAAAAGGAGAATAAGACGTTAATGATTATGAAGGAGAAGGAAGGGGGTGTTGCATGGCATGGTGGCACACCTGCACCCCAGAAACCTTGCAGGTGTATGTGTATGTTTTAGCAGAATACTTGCTGTAGGGTCTGTTGTGCTCTACGCAGTGTGGGCATAGTGGTATCGCTGATGGATTCATCAGCCGTCTTCTCCATCTGTGGTACCGAGGGAAGCGTTGATATGTACCTCCAGCAGCATAACATTCTTCACATTCCTAAACCCACAAAACTGGGTGTGGAAATGACTCGGAGGTGCCCCCGGGTGTGTTTTCAGAGAGTTACTTCCCCTGCTCTGAGTAAGGACTACCTCCGAGGCTCTGTCCTGAAAGTCAGCTCGAATTGCCTTCTGCAACCAGAGATGAACACACTCCACAGCTGACACTGTATTGGAGATGTGATGAGAGGTATTGGAGATGCTTGTGAAGCCTGTCCAGTGGGTACTTGACTTGGCTTTTGTCAGCAGCAGCATTAAAAGGTATGTTAAAAAGTAAAATAAACTCAGCAAAGTTTCAATGTTTCAATGTCAGCGTTACCCTGGCTGCTTATCATCCCCATCATCAGGTTCGGTTCTGATCAGCCTGGGGTGTTTTACACCATCACTCAGCATCCTATGAACGAGCAGGTATTTGCAGATTATTTGGGGCTGCTCTTTTTCTGAGAGGGTGTAAATCATTCTTTATATGCTTTTACTGGAAGAAACACCCTTCAGCAGAAACCATGCCGGATCTCAGCCTGCTGCCCGGGAACGCTGGTTCCACCCCAGCTTAGTGCGAGGCCTTTCTGTTTATGGCGACAGCGGGGCTGCCGCAGGGTGGCCCCCTTCCCGCTGCCGATGGAGGAGGGAAGCTCCTTTGGGAGAGGGTTTCCTCTCCTTCACGCTCTCGGAGCTGCGCCCTGTCGTGTTTCCACCTTCTGGAGGGTTATTTCACAGAGGCAGCGTNGGGGGGGGGGTTCCCTCGGCCACCTTGGGATCCTGGCGTCAGGGACTGGCCCTGCGCCGGAGGAAGGCAGGAGCTGCCAGGCTTCTCCTGGAGGAAATTGTGTTCCTGCTCGTACAGGTCTGCTGTTTTCCCTGTTCGGCCGCTGCCGCTCCCCCTCCGCGCCGGACGTCGCGGCCCTGGCCCTGCTCTCAGCCCAGCGGCGGGGCGGGCAGGCCGCGGGCGGGCGCCGCCAGGGGGCGCCAAGGCCCATCGGGGCCGGCGGCGACAGCCCTGGGGGGAGCCCGCCGCTGTCGGCGGTTGCGGGGCTGGATCGCCGCAAATGGCCGCGCAGCCTGTGTGCGGTTGGCAGCCCGGGGCTTCCCGTGCCTCACCGCCCGATTTTCTGCCGGCCTGTCACCCCCACAAAGCTGCCTTCTCTCGCACAGACTTGCCGGCAGCCAGGCAGCGGCTAGGCCACAGCGCGGCTCTCTTGCCAGACGGCTGACGCTTCACCAGCTTTCTCCGAGTTGCCGGGAGTTTTTCTTCCTTTAAACGTGTGTATATTTTGTATAGGTTCATCCCATCCCACAAGCCCCCTTCCCATCACTGATTTTCGAGGGGTCGTTTCACTGGGTCACAGAAAAACTGCCTTCGGCCTCCTCCGTGCTGAGCACACTCGAATGGTGAGCCCTGGCTGCCTCTCCCTGGCTCTCCCGTTGTCGCTCACCAGGCAGGTTGGCTCTCCAAACCTTGTTGACCCATACAAAGCCTCGTGTCCCCCAGAACCCTGATGTCCTTTGCCGCAGGGCTGCCCCTCAGCCTCCTGGTTCCCAGCCAGTCCTGATGCACCCACCTGCCTGTGAGGAGAAACCCTGCGGACATCCTTGAGGCCTCCCCTCTGAAGCCACTTAAACAAAACCTGCAGAATTCATACTTGTGCTAAAAACCCAACTACTCTTACTACTCTCATGCAGAACAAGGGCCATTTGTCACAAGGAAATGCACTGGGAGCAGATCCCGTGTGTGTCTTTCTATATCATGATATATAAAGCGCTGACTGCAAAACTCTTCTATCCCACAGAGCTGCATATGATTGAATCTTGGCATTAAAATATTGTGAAATTCTGCCTATTGTGCTTCTTAATAAGTACCAGAATATTCTCCTAGGCATTTCCCACTCTTTATTTAAATAATTTTTTTTTTGCAGGAAGATACTTGGAAATATCACAAAATTGATTTGAACTGCAGAATAGTAATATAAAATGCAGAAAGTCAGATCTGTGCGGTGGGTGAATCATTATTGAATCCACTCATAGGTGAAACTTTGAGACATTTTTGTATTTTTCTCTCATTTCCAGCTGACTTGTCCCCATTGATCCATAGACACATGAGCAGCACGAGAGAGGTGGGAAGAGTCATTCCTGATGAGAAATGGATTTTTTCCCCCCATGCTCATTGTTGTAGAGGACTGTCAGTTTCCCTTGGCAGCCCATACAATGGGCTTGCTCTCTAATAAACGCAGATAGCATTAAATTAATGTTTCATTCCCATGGTGACAAACAGTGGCATCCAGTTCCAGCACAGGATAATTCAATGACAATATGGCAGCAAACAAGTACCTCGCCTGTTAGGGGCTAATCAGAGATGCAGAGTGTTTGAATTGGACACAAAGCATCCATGTAGCTTTAAGTGAGTTTATTAACCTGGAGACACACTGGTGAAAATAAGCTGGGAACTGGGAAAAGAGAGAATGTGGAAAAAAAAAAAAAAAAGCCAAAGCACATAAAATAAGTATTAAAGCATGGTCAGTTTTAGTAAACATTTTCATTTTACTTTTCATCCAGCTGTAACCTGAAGCTGTGCAGGAGCTGTCAGGGGAGGAGAACTGTATCCACACCCGAGTGCAAAGGGTAAGTATGTGTGGAGATGAAGAAGAGGATCTGTGGTTCATATGCTTGGCTGATGAAGCTGGAGAGATCAGGCTGGTAGCCTGGCAAAAGGTGGAGTTTGGCTTTGTCATGTTCTTTGGTTGGAGTTTGGCAACCTAGGGTAAAGCACGGCTGTAGAGAACGAGACCCAGAGGTGTTTGGAAACTGTTGTATGAGGGAACTCCATCAGACAAGAGCAGATATCTACAGTAGAGAAGGGCCGTTGAAGCCTTCAGCACCCTGCCATGCTGCTGCGTGGAGAGCTGATGGTCCTCAGGCAAGGCCAGGCTCTGAGGCTTCTCTCTCTGCTTCTCCTCTGCTTGCTTTTGTCCTCTGCCGCTGGATGCATAGCTGGTGGGCCTTTGCTAGGTCCAAGAGAGAATGCATCTTTCTTTTGAAAGCATGATACTTATGGGTAGATACTCTAGAGGGAACAAGGTAGTGAGATCTTGAGACTACTTGCAAAGAAGGAGGCATTTTTGCAAGGACAGGGAATTCAGCCTTTGTTATTACAACTTGCCCCAGGGTTTTGTTCTGCACATCAGCAGTTCTGCAGGAGCGGAAGGAATGGTGGCTGCCTCTTCGAACAGTGGGTTCCCCTTTCACTTGTGCTCAGCTGGATGTGCTGCATGTTTCTGAAAGGCTATTTTGCTGCACATATTCTCAGGGAGAGTAATGCTGCAGTTGGTTCTATGGATAAAATCTTATGTGTGCTAGCTGCTTTTTTCTTTTCATCAGATTAGTTATTTAAAAGCATCTCATTCATGTCCCCTAGAATTATTATAAAGATTCTCATCACGCTTGGTTTTACTTTCATTAATGAAAACTCTTGGAGCCACATCTGGCACGTTTTATTGATCATAATCTCATGGCTGGAAGCTCATCTTGGTAGCCATAGCAACAGAACTTTTTTTTTTTTTTTTTTCAAATGTCAACATAACTTCACAAAAAAATGGAGTAAGGGGAAGCAGGTCATTTAAATTACTAAGCAGCTAATAACTCTTTTTTTCTGTAATCAATTCTGAATTTTCTAATTTGATACAGTAAATAATGGATAGGAACAAAATCTTCTACCAACTACATCTACTGTGGAAGCTTGTGAAAGAGAATGACATGGATGCACATGATGTCTCAAGAGTCCTTTTTGCTGATCCCACATTGCTCCCAACCTCCGCTGGGCTGCAGGCACCACGGGCAGGCTGAGGGCATGGACCCCGGTTGAGCAGCACCATGGAGCACGGATTCACAGCCTTCTCTCTGCTACCCAGCCAGGCAGAGCTCTCGATCACTTTCCACAGCAGCAGGGCTTGCTCCAGCTCTCAGGGGCAGCAGACATTCCCAAAGTGTGCCTAAGGGTTAAGGTGAAACAATAGACTGAAACTATAATTTTCTGTCAGTGCACTCCAGTGTCTAAAGACCCCTGTGAGGTTGGTACCATCAAGTTGTTCTTATCATGGATTTTCTCAGGTATGTCTACTCCGGCACAAATCACCTCTGAAGCAGGGGACCTGCAGGTAACCTGGCCTGTGTTGCAGGATGGCTCTTCTCTCAACTTCCAGCTGCGATGGCTGACTCAGAGAGCATTTGGAGCAGTGTTTCTTCACCCTGCCTAATATCAGCATCCTACTAGCACCTGGAAATGGTGGTGCGGGGACAGTCAAATGAAGTGGTGGGTGGATGCTGTTGCCTCCCTTACTTTCCCTTGGGGCTTTCCAGCAAGGCAAGTGGAGAAATGCCTTCAGCCTGCAGCTGGAGCAGAAAGTCAGATCCAGCTGTGGCTGCCTGACTTTCTCAGGTCTGCAATAAATTACATATGGGTATAAGTGATACTTCTAAAAAATTTCTAGAGATTCAACTGTTGACATCATCTTTTCAGCAGCTGAAAGAAACAGCCTTTTGGAAGTGCTGGAGGGCACAACCCTGAGACAATCACAGAGGGCAAAGGGCAGGCTCCTTCTCTGGGGCCCCCACCACTGCCCAGGTAGGGGCTGGAAACTTCCCATCAGCTCCCTGGTTGGTGATCACTGCAAAACACTTCGGTGGCCTCAATGTGTTCCCACAATTGGCACTTGCTTTCCCCAAATCCCCCTCTAGTGTGGGAGGTCTCCCTGGGGTGTGCAGCCTCAGGCAAGGCTGAGGTTCTTGGCAGCACCCCACAAAGGGCCTATATTTATTATTATTATTTAAATCAAACTTGCAGCTGGAGGGGGTCCTCTGGGTGCTCTGCTGCTCTAAATATCACCTAATTGACGCCAGCTTCTACACAGTCCTCTTCCCCACAGCTGCACCAGCAACACGATGCCCTTTCCACCCAAGAAACTCCATAGATCAGCTTCTTCCTTTTCATCTTGCTCAAAAAGCAGAGTGGGTTAGGGGTTTTTTTTTGTTTTGCAGTGTCTTGCCTGGGTTATGTTAAATCTCCACCCGTCCCAGCAGAAGGCTGTGACTGGGCTTGAGTGGCTGGGGCAGAGGCAGCCACCTTTGCCTTGGCCACTCACACCCAGCCACAGCCCCGGCATTTTTTCCCCGTGCAGATGGCGCAGCCGCTCATGCGTGTTAATCCCAGCACCAGGTCACTGAGTGGGAACAAGGCGAGGATTGTTCCCCCAGAGCCCCGGGGGAAAGTGGGAACACAAGGCACAGGGAGGGGAGAGGAAAGACGCGCCGCACCATCGCAGACAGTGGCAGAGTGTGAATTGTGTCTCCATTTTGCTCTGGGTAATACCAAGGGCTGGTTGCTGGAGGAGATGCCGAAAGGGATGCTAACGCCTTGGTGCTGCTGTATAACAGGGTGAGTTGCGTAGGTCGGTGCTGACATGGTGAGACACGTTTCCCTTGTGCTGCACCCACAAAGCACCCCGGGGAAGGAGATAACCATCAGGAAAATATGTAGGTACAGTGCTGCCAGGGATTTGATGCAGCAAAAATACTTCTGCCGTTATTGATTTCTGCTGGTTGAAGCACACCTCCCTGCTGGGGCGGGTCCCTTGCTGCCTTTAATGCTTAGAAATTTGGTGAGGCGAGGTGGTGAGTACAACGTCAGCGGGAAGGACCGGTCTGCTGTGGGGCCAAGGATGGGCTTTGTGATGCCCTGCTTCAAGTTCAGCCAGTCGAGCGCATCACTGTGACAAGTTTGCAACTGTGTCTGGTGAGAGAAGAAATGGAAGAGTAAAGTATGTCCATAAGAGTAGAGGACCAATGTGGCTCGAGGGAATTTAAAGAGAAAATAGCTCCTGCGGCTGGAGGAAGGTCAAGGGCACTTCTTCAGAGAAGTGGTTGTTGTATTGGGCTGGAAAGGAGTAAAGGTTTATAAAGGTTTTCTTCCCCTAATTTAATTTTTTCCTCTGTCCCCACGTTTCCTGAATGCTGTCCCAGAAAAAGCCTTTCAACTTAAGTAAATTTTGTATTGTATTAGCATGGTTTAGGGTCTTTAGCAGAGTAGAACTGCAAGAGTTTGCCTGCTGCTGGTACTGGCAATGGGCAGTGTCATTGCCAGGATCATCAACGCAAAATCTAGTGTCCATGCGGAAGTTTTGGACTCTTATAGACCTCAGATACTTTAGGAAAAGTTTAATAAGACCACCTCTTATTTTAATTACTGTTGCCTCTTCATATCAGTGCAGATTACACGTCACTGGAAGTGTCTAAGACAAGCCTGAGACAACTTCATAACCCAACATTTAGGTGTACTCACAGCAACCTGCCCTAATCCTAATCTAATTCTGTTACCTCCTTTTCTCCACTCCCAAAGTGATCGAAGGCCCTACCTGTCTGTAGCCACAATAGCATGGCTCCCCAGCACTCATGGGCAAAGTCCAGTGTCTCCTCACAGCCCGTGCCAGACGTTGGGTGTAAGGGCACATCTGGAAGCTTGTCTCACAGCTGGAGCTTCTCAGACCACCACAGCCAGGGAGAGGGGCAGTGCTGACCTCTCTTACACAATTTGGAAGTCTTGGTGGCAAGGAACGTGCTGCGGGGAACGTTTTGGTGTTTGGTATTCAATAATTATAGGAGTGAGAACGTGAAAGGACTTTTCCACCTCTGCTGATGAGTGGTGACCTCCAGACCAGAGACTCATGCTGACTTGACCCAATAAATATTTATAGTCTCTGTAGAAAAAAGGGAGGGCTTTGGCAGGTGGAGAGGGCAGTGAGAGCCTGCAACTGCCCTTGGGTGGAGGAAGAGGCTGGACCAGGGTTTCCCACATCTTGGCTGACTCTTTTAACCACTAAACCAGAGGGTGGAATTGGCAGCAATGGAAACCAAACCCAGCACCTAAATGAACGAAAACAGAAAGTCATGATTCATGTATGGACATACAGAGAGAATTCCCTACTCCCACCTCCTTTATACCTTCAAAGAGCTGAAAACTCTCCCCTTTCTTTTTTTGAAATATGGAATTAAAAAGAATATTTGCAAAGAAGTACTTAAACCCTTGTGGGGAGCGGGGCTGGGCTTTACCCACTCTCCTTGGCAACTATTCCAGTGGCTGCCTGGGGCACACTGCGCTCACTACACTGGCATTTCATTGTGCGGGTACCTACCTACATTTTCCCTGCCCGCTGTGCCATCAGGCCACTATGAATGCTGGGTGAAAAGTTAAATATTGTAGGGTGCTATTGCAGCCTAGGCCATCCCTGTGACTCTCGTCCGTGTCCATAGTTAGTTGGGTGTGATGACTGTAGACGGTTTTCTAGGCTTGAAGCCCAAAAGTGCCAGATAAAGGAGAGCAGGGCAACGCATATAGCAGAGGAGTTAGGTCTATGTTCTATATATATTACTGATATAAGCATTTATATTTAACTCGGTATTCATTAATAAATATACATTAAAGTCATATAGAATCTGGCTGCTGTCTAATACCTCAAATGCCTCAAGCAACTCGTAGCACTACACAATGTATACAGTATTTATCTAAGTATATATACAAGTTTTATTTAATCATTAATTCATTATCTATAAAAGTATATAGAGACATATATACAAATAAATACGTATGTGTGTCCACATATATATGTATGGCTGTAGGTGTGCATATCTACATCTGGATTTCTTGTTCCTCGAGAATTCCTCATGCTCCTGCTCTGGCAGGAGGATTTGACTAGATGATCTTTCAAGGTCCCTTCCAGTCCCTGAGATTCTGGGATTCTGTGTGATTCTGCGAGACAGCTCTGTTCTGCTGACCCTGTGATACCGACAGCCTTGCCAACACTCTCTGGCTGAAGTGACCTAATTTAGTTTATGTTGGGAGTACGGGGTGAGGCCAGGCCACTCTGCTGCACACGCAGCCCCAGCTCACGCAGCCTGGAGTCACCAGCAGCCCCACCAGTGCCTGGGGAGGCTGCGGCCAGAGATCCTCCCATTCCAGGGAGCAGAGCAGCCATGGCCGAGCATCCCCTCTTCCAAGGCAAGCAGAGTTGGCAACCGTCCTGCATTGCGGGAGTATTCACTAAGGAGCACACAACGCCCTGAAAATGCAGTGTGTCATCCTAACGCTAAGGCTGATCATGTTGCTATTGCTGATGGCAGCCGCACACCGGCTGCTTGTGCCGGGGCAGAAAGAGGGGGCAGCTGGCAATTCTGGCACCTGGTTGTCAGGGAGCACCGGTGGCTGTTGGCACTTCTACACTGGGGAGGCGGTGGTAGGAAGCTGCTCGCTGCCACCTCTCTGTCTGCACAAGCATCCCCAGAGCATCAGTGAAGTGGATGATCTTGTCCTGTACTCTGATTTACTTGGAAAAAGATATATCACTAAATATTGACTCATTCTGCAATGAGACTCATACTTTCCAAAACAGCTGCAGGTCTCTCCTACCCTCTGAAATATTCATGTGTGGGAGTGACGTGGAATATGTTCCCCTCTAAAATGTTATTTTCATTTGATGTGTGTGCTAATGCATGTGCAATACCATTACTGAGATTATCCTGGACTGTCATATGTTGGAGACTCTCTAAAGTTTGTTTCTATAATGGCACTTCTTACTGCTAAACATTTTAATCAATTTTTTACAAATGAAAAGCAGACAAACAAATATTGGGAAAGATTTGCTTGAGATGGGGAAAACAGCTCATGTGGGAAAACCATTTTTATTGCCCTTAGTTTATGAAACACTTCACAGAGGTCAAACTTCTTGTCTGTGTAAAGATCACACATGGGGGTACAGTTCTGAATCTGACACTTCTGAAAGCCTCATAGTATGTTAGTAGCAGAGGTAGAATATCTGTTATTGATTAGGCATTAAATAATTAATGTTAATAAGATGCTGATGGTGGGGATGAGGTGGTAGGTCTGTGTCCAGACTAAAGCACCTTGCTCTTAGCCTGCCTCTTAAACTGCTCTGAAGTGGATTTATACAGCATCTTGCCTCTGCCTGTAAGATTTATCTGCGCAAGCTGAGCTGTGTCCTGGACCTCCCTGTCTCCCCTTGCAGAGAAGGGCAGGCTTTTGCCCATGAGAAAGGGAATTTAAAAGAAAAACAAAAGCCAACCCCTAAGCCCCAGGAAAGGGCACTGTGCTTTGAAGGGAGCCAGCCTGCTCACTTGCTCCCCGGTGACTCACATCCTTGGTGGCTGTGGGTGGCAGCCACAGCATGAACCCGATCCATGATGTTGGTGGATGCCACAGGCAGCTGTGGGCACGTTGTGACCGGACGGGAGGTTGGGGTCTCGTGTGGCAGGGCCCTGGCACGCATTGCTGTTCCCATCGCAGAAGAGGCACCTACCAAACTCCACACAGGCACTTGGGTCATTGAGTTTGGGGACACTTTTTGAGCGCTCCCGGCTGTTTGTGACAGTGTCCAGGGTGTCACCTGTGCCAGAGCCACAACCTCAGTTGCCCACTGGTTTGGTAACTCCAGAGGTGCCGGAGGTGGGTGCGGGAGGAGGTGCTGGCACTGGGGTGCTATGGGGAGCAGTGACTCAGTGGAGCGTGCTGCCGGCCCTGGGGCACCCAGCCACCACGCGGCTGTGCCACGGCAGGCGTGGGCGCGCGTCAGCCGCCACGCACCTTCCTTCTGCCGCCCTTCCTCTTTAAAAATTATGAAACTAGGTTGTTTGGAGTATTATTCACAGCTGTATTTAACTAAATAAACCTGGTTGTTGGGTGCGATGCCAGGAAAAGTGCAAAGGTAACAAGTCAAGGAGTCGGAAACTCTTCCTACTTGATGAAAGCATGTATGAATTTCACTCTCACACTGTGACATGGGCACATACCTGTGGCTGGCTCTCTGTCTGTTGCTGTCACTACTTGCCTGAGGTTCATTGGCATTTTATACTTCTTGAATATCCGGCTTGGATAGATCAAATCTTTGATGTATTCCTACCAACTCTGTGTGTGTAACAGGAGGAAGCATAGAAGCACTCACCAGGACAACAGTAATTAGTTGCAACTTCCAAACTGAAATGCACAATTAATGCTGTGTCACATGCTGAGTATCAGTCATGAAATGAGAGGGTTGTGACGGCAATTAGGAATTCCAGAGTTTTAAGGCAATTGTTGTGCCAAAAATCCTGCTCAGCTTGTATGAATTGTCCTGGGCAGTATTAAAGCACTGTGCAGCATCAGGCAGAGGGACTGTTTCCAACTCTCAGCAACTCTCTTGCAACCTGATCTCCAAAAAGTTGACAGTCCTTCTGCCCTAGAGCACATCTCTGGGTGGTAAGGTAACTCTGAGCCCAGATGAGAGCCAGCTCTCTCCCTGCAAAAACCAGTCAGTGAATACTGGGAGGCCTCCTGCTCACCTTTCCTTGCTTGAATTCTCCTCCTACGCAACCTTCAAGAGCCCCCTCTCTCCCTCCCTCCCTCCCTCCCTCCCTTCTTCCCTTCTATGGAGAGTTGGAAGCAGATGTGTAACAGGAGGCCGAGGTATCCAACCCATTGACCCTCCAGTCACCACCAGGCTATGTGAGTATTGCACACACTGTTGGTGAGTGTTTCTCCCTGACAGCACCCGGGAAGAGACATCCTCACCTGTTTTTCAAACACGGAGCACAGAGAGCCCCACAGGTCCTGTACTCTCTTGTGCCCAAGGGGCTCAAAGCCTGAGAGCTTCACAAAATCATGTTTTCTTGCTCTTGGAGTCAAACACCGTCAGGTTTGCAAATGCCAGCAGCCTTTATCTGATGCCTACCAGTCTGGGGGACAGATCTCAGACTTGCCTGTGCCATTGGAGATGTGTGAACAAAACTGATCTGTGCCTGCCTCAGCACCCGCAGCTCAGTAATGCTGTCCACTGAAATCACTGGCTCACTCAGCTTCTCCATGGATATCCTACCTCCATCACAGCACATCTAAAATACTTATCCCAGATCTGAAGTGCCTTTCATAGAATCATAGGATGGTTTAGGTTGGAAGAAACCTTTAAGATCGAGTCCAGCCATCAACCTAACACTGACAAAACCACCATTAAACCATGTCCCTAAGCACCACATCTTTTGAATACCTCCAAAGATGGCAATTCCATCACTTCCCTGGGCAGCCTGTTTCAACGTTTGACTACCTTTTGGTTCAAGAAATTTTTCCTAATATCCAATCTAAACTTCCCACGGTCCAACTTGAGGCCATTTCTTCTTGTCCTGTCTCGCTTCTTGGGAAAAGAGATTGACCCTCACCTCACTACAACTTCCTTTCAGGTAGTTGTAGAGAGCAATATGGTCTCCCCTCAGCCTCCTTTTCTTCAGGCTAACCAACCCCTCAGTCGCTCCTCATAAGGCTTCTGCTCTAGACTCCTCACCGGAACCCTTGCCCTTCTCTGGACACACTCCACCACCTCAATCTCTTTTTTGTAGTGAGGAGCTCAAAACTGAACACAGTACTTGAGGTGCCAAGTACAGGGGTGATGCTCACTTCCCTAGTCCTGCTGGCCACACTGTTTCTGATACAAACCAGGATGATACTGCTTTTTGTGGCCACCTGGGCACACTGCTGGTTCATATTCAGCTAACTGTTGACCAACACCGCTAGGTCCTTTTCTGCCAGGCAGCTCTCCCCAGGCCTGTAGCGTTGCATGAAGTTGTTGTGACCCAAGTCCAAGACCCGCTGCTTTGCCTTCCTGAACCTCATCCCACTGGCCTTGGCCCATTGATCCATCCTGTCCAGGCCCCCCTGTAGAACCTTCCCACCCTCAGGCAGATCAACACTCCCCCTCAACTTGGTGTCATCTGCAGACTTACTGAGGGTGCACCCATGGTCACTTCTGAATGCAGGGAAAGGCTGGGCTAGCTGCCTACTGAACAAGGGGCAAACAAAAAAATGGTGTCCTCACTGAAGCTGAAGTTTAAAATCCTGCCTCTTTTAATATGCTGAGGTGCTTAATGAAAGAGGGAGCTTGGTGTGGGTGCAGATTGTTCGGTGCTATGTTTCTGTCAGAGGGAGGAGAGGAAGGGGGTCCTTGAGTGTCTCAGTTTCCCCATTAGCACTGCTCTTTTTGATTTTCAAGAAAGCAAACTTGTTTTTCTCACCAAATTCCTCCCACCTCTATATCCCATATCCTCATGGCCTCTTACTTTTTCTCCTAAACATTTTGAATTGAATGCTGCTTTCACACCTGCCCCCAAGCCCTGCTGGTACTGCTGGATCAGCTTATTTAACCTTCTACCCCAATGGTCCTTTTACAATATTTATTGCTCAGACTTTGAATAGTGGAAAATGAATTTACTTCTTCATCTTTTTCACGTAGTAATTGTATTAAATCTCTGAATCCTGATGCAGTATTATCAAGCAGCTTCTACAGCCTGATCCACACACTGCTGATTTCTTTCGGTTTGTGAAAGTTGTACAGGACTCAAGAAAAAACAAATATTATTTTCACTGCAGAACTTCCACAGGTCACTCAATCGACACCTGCAAGTGCCATTATTATTCTGAACAGGGAGGCAGCCCCATCCCAGCATTATGAACTGGCTTGAGAAAATGACTGATTTTTTTCAGTTCAGCAGCTGAACCAAAACATTAATCAAAGAAACAAACAAACAAAGATCAGAGTGAGCAGTATGTGAAATTTGCAGGTGTTCCTTTTAGGTTAAAAAGCTTTGTCTGCATAAAGCATCCCATTTGACTCAAAGCAAAACATTTTCTTTCCTTGCATTTAGAAAAACAAAAATAAGGAGAGGGTCTGTTCCTACACACCCAAATTTTCCCCTCACCAATATAACTCATACAGCAGGTGAAAAAGGCTGCAAAATAAAGGACATTTAAATTCACATCCACCATTTACTGTCAGTGGAGGCTTTCTTGGAGTGAACTGGCCCAGATGGGTTGGGGACAGCCATATACTTGGGGTCCAAATGCCTTGGGAGAGACAGTTGTTCCTCCAGCTCTCCTCCTCCCCCCCAGCAGGTTTCCAGGAAATTGTGTGAATAAAAGCCTTTGTACGGAAAAGGAGAGAGGGTCATGGAGACAAGTTGGAGAGGACGATGACAGCCAGTGCCACACTGACACGTCCTCCCTCAGAAAGCAGCTGTGTCCCCATTGTGCTGGGTGAATGGCAAGGCTCTGCCAGGATGTCACGCTGACCCAAAGCTTTGCTGCTGTGTCCAATTGACCAATAAATCATGTCTTGTTCAGGGATGCTCTCCCGAATAGCAGGGTAACCGCTGCTCCATAATGGGTGGGTTTCAGCTGGAGTAGATGTGAGTCTCTGATGCCTAGGAGTGAGTGTTTTTCAGTGGTGCAAACTGGAAGAGCCTCCCAGCAGGGGCCAAGAGCATCCTGCAGCATTCCCCCTTGGTAGTGGGGACAACTGGCACCAACAATTCATTATGTTTTTGTTTGTTTGTTTTCTTAGCAATAACTATTTAGGCCAAATTTATGAATGGTTTTGGGATGACTGAATTCCTTTTGGGAAGAATTTGCCATTTCCTTCTAAGAAACTGCTGAGATCTCCCTCTTAATTAGTATTAGCAGCTCAGAGGATCCTTTGGGCAGGTGGAGACCATGGAGAAGAGACAGAAGTGAGACAGAACATTTTCCAAGCAAAGGTATAATTAGGGATTACAGAGACTGATCCTACTGCATAGTATAATTAGGAGATTACAGCATGGCATTGGCCTGGATTAGACTTGACAGAAAAATCTCTACCCTGCTATATAAAACCTTCCAGGTTTTGAAATGAAAACCTGTAAACAAAATGTCTTCACTGTCTTATCTCCATTTTCTACAGCAGCCTGACGCTGCTAAGGCTTGCGTGTTGAGGAGTGAACGGAAACTTGTGTGGTCTCTTGGGTTAGAGGTAGAGAAGCCTCTGCTGGGAGGTGACCACCACCTCCACCTGCTACTTCCCCTTCCCTGAAGGGAAACTGGGTCCCAGCTGAGCCTTCTTGGGTGTCCCCAGCCCTCCCCAGCCAAGCCTTTCTCTGAGCCCCTCCCAGGTGTCTGCAGCACAGGGCAGTGGGCTTGAGGACCCTCTGCTGTGGCTTGTGGGCAGGTTCCTGCTTGGATCTCCCCTAGGGTTTGGGAAGAGGCTTGAAGGGCACCCACTACCCCCCAGCCCTAGACATTGCATGGGAGGACAGAACCACTCCCTTACACTCTCAGTGGGGCCAAGGATGGGCCAGTGGCAGGGAGAGAGGGAGACACCCATCTGTGCACAGCCCTGGTATCGCCAAGCTCTGCATCAGCCAAGCCAGCCCCTAAATCGTATGAACACAAATAAAATTGTGAGAATCAGCTACATGGATGATATTCCCTTACCTCCTAAACTAAAGCATTTATAAAATCAATAACTTGCTCCAAAAAATTAAATCATACCTCGAAATGGACCATCAGCAGGACTGGCTTGGTGTGCTCTTGGTAAGCTAGTTGATTAATTCTTGCTAAAAGTCAATAAAACTCTCCAGTGAAGCATGCCCTTGGTAAGACCAAGGATACTATTCAACCACAGCATTTTTTGGGGTGCCCAGTGCTGTAGAATCCCTGAGGCAAAGAGGGGAGCAGAGATGTGCAGTGTCCTCCTGCAGCTCCAAGCACTTTGCCAGGGATTTCTTTGTCAGGAAATATGGTTGCAGCAGCAAGGCTGCCCAATGCCCACAGCATCTTCTTATCTCATACCACTTTTTTCTTTTATCTAGTATTAATTCTTCAGCACAGAAGCCACCTTTTTCCTGTGCTTTATCTGTTACTTTTTCAGCATAGATTGTAAATGTGAACAACTCTGAGCACTTCTCTCATTATATACCCTGCAGAACACAAGTGGATAATAAAATAATAACCTGCATCTTATGATCAATTAACATGAATAAATTTGTGGATGAAACACATATGACAAAAGCCCAATGTGAGATGGCCTTGCAGCCTCTGCAGAACTATTTCCTGCTTCTCTTTCTGACACTCAAAAATCAATGTATAGTAAAGTTTCAACAGCTTTCACGTGTAACTGCCAGGTAATAAGAAATTATCTTGACCAAATCAAAGGCTTCTCTTACTTTTGGGAGCATTGATTTTAACAAGCTCATTTGTCTTTCTCCTGCTGTGCAATCACAGAATGAAAAATTGCAGAATTTACAGAAAATAGATAGTCATCAGCACATCATCTTGTCAGACTATGATTTGTCTGGAGATGAATGACTGTTGGATTTCCTCAGCCTGGGAAGCTAAACTGAACACTGCCTGTCATGTAGTAGTTTTGCTAAACTTCACAGCACTCACACCACACCAAATGTTCAAGATACTAAAATGAAGATATTTAAATATTTGATTTAATTAAAAGTCACTTCAGACCAAACGTTTGGATTCTCAGATCCATCTTCCTCTAAGGTATTATTTGGAATTGTTTTGCAATTTTATCTGTAATATGAACTCTTTGTGACACACTATAGGTTTGTTAGTAAATGCAATTGTCTCCTCTCTGTATTGTATTTTCCTTGGACAGGATTATTAATCCCTTGAGTACTTTAGTTAGCCTTTTGCTATCTGACAAGTCAATTAAATAGTTATTTGAAGTTGTAATTAACAAAGGAAGATTTAGAACTATAAAAAGTAATCTGTATACTTCTATAAAGGCAGCTATCTGGGGGATATTAAATGAATGCGATGTACAGTCAAGAATAAAAGGTAACACAGAAAATTGGAGCTGTCATGTCATCTCCCATTAAGAGATTAATTGAGTTTCCTTGACAGCGATAGCAGTTGAGCTTCAACATAACAACACATGATACAAAAGTGTAAAAGCTTCTTTTAGAAGTGCATATTGATAGTCATCTTCCTGGGATCCTATAAAGTACAATAGATTTTTTTTCCCCACATTTGGCAGCAGGACAATTGGGTGGTTTGTCAGAGGCTGCAGAAAGGCTCAGGAGCACCTGAAATCGGAGTGTTTCCCTATTTCCAAAGTGGGTTTTTTTTTTGTTATTGTAACACATTGAACATCTTACTGGTTCTAAAATACCTGCTTGCTTAGGGGAATTTTAAATTTAAGTCTTCTCACTTGTGTTTGGGATTAATTAAACCCTGGGAGAAAAATGTCTTTTGTATATGTAACAAAATGACCTGGAAAGATCTGTATTTAAAAGAAAGTCTAGCAACTGCATGACAACCTTGTTCTGCACAATAATCCTGTCATTGCTGCACAGTGGTTGTTTTGGGGTTCACCCAGACCCCGGTGACAACTTGTTCCCCCAACGCCCCCCAAAATGCTACTTGTGCTGCAGTGACCCCCAGCCTACAGCTCAGCCACCCAATTTAAAGGCCCCAACTTGACTTCCAGGAACTGGGATGAGTGTCTCTGGCAGTCCACTCTGATTTTCCAGCAGATGGCAATAACCCATAATGGGTGAGCGGGAGGAGCGGGGGCTTGCACACCAGTGGGACAGGAGCCTCACCAGCAGCCCTGCCAAATCCCAGTGGCAGGGAGGGAGGGGAAAAGCAGGGAAGAGAGAGCAAACCAATGAATAATAGATTACTAAGATCTATCCAGCTAGAAAGTGCATACACAGGAGAGGGGAAGAGTGCATAATTAATCTATAATTGCTTGGGGGGGATTTTAAATAAGGAAGAGAGATGCGTTGCACATTCCTTTTGTTTCTTTTTTTAAGTTTTCCAGCAGTGGGAATGTGCTCTTTTTCACCCTTCTGGGCCTTGCAGTGCAGAGGTGACCCAACGACCATCACGCTATCTGTCAGGTGATGCAGCTGGTCACAACTTAAAAATGACTGTTACCTGTAGTACTGCAGGCAAAAAGCCGTGAGCTTTAAAAAGACAGGGACAAAATCCTCGTAGTATCCTGGCAACAGCTACTTCATAGCTCCTGAAAATATTCTGGAGGAATTTCTATCTTGTGATTCGCGGTAAATCATCCTGCTCACTTTCCAAACCGTCAATTTTATGTGAGGTTAGCTTTTGACACAACAAATAGAAACTTGTTTAACTCTCTTGTGTTTCTCCGGAATAAACAGGGGAACAGGAGAGAATAAACAGGCTGGATAACCTGGAGTCTATAAAGAATGTTTCCTTGGGAATAAAGCGTGCTTGAGTCTAGAAGTGATGATTTTATGTGATAAACTTACACCCTGCAATTGTCAAGATTAAAGGCCTCTAAATTCTTACTGGAGTTACAGAAAGCCATACAAATGTAGACCCCATGCTCAGAGGTCTGTTTGTGCCAATATCCTAGCTCTAAAAGTGTGAAAAATCAAGCTCTTCTGGAGGAATAGCAAATGAGACAATGTGCCCTGGATTCCTTTTCATGGGGGGAGGTACAAAAGGCTGGTCTAGGCTGTAGAACTCGAGCATTTATAACTGCTGTTGTTCCACAGCTACCTGCGTAAAGCTCCTTTTGTTTTCTCATCTCCCTACGCTCTTGGCCTCAGTGAAACTTTGTCATCAAGTATCATGTTCTAGTTTGTGTGAAAAACTTCCTCACTTTCTACTTTGTAACATTTCTATATCAGGGAATGTTCCCTTCTTTTTTTTCCTTTTCTTTTTATAGAAAAGCACAATTAGAAACTTTAGATCTGTGTTCTCCTTACTGTGATGTTACATTTTTGCTATTGTGTTTCCAAAAGAAATTTTCTTCATTCTCTTAAAAAAAGGTGTGATAAAATGAGAAGAATGGGCAATACCAACTCACGAAACATGCAGAAAAATACTGAGCTACTCTTCTAAGAAAAGGCAATTCTTCCATTTTTGTGCCTCCCTTACCCTCTTCCAAGAAACGAATTGAAAGGGCTGAGGAAGATAATTGTTTTGGGTGGGTATGTGATTGAGATATTAATAACAATGTAATTGAAAGAGCACTAATTGAAGAACCTACTTCTATTAAAAAATAGTAACTTTTTATTATTTACGCACTTCTGCTGACATGTCAGCTTCTCAGCCTCCACCACAATGACCTGCTTCATGATTATTTTTGAATTACTGTGCATTCAGCATCTAATGAGATACTCAGTTTGTGGCACGCATGAAAGATGTGGGCCAGGTTACCAGCTCTACCTTTAGTTTACTCTTCTGCTGGGACAAAGCTGATGCAGGTAGATGAGTGTGTATCACTCTGTGCCAGGTGGACTGGCACAGAAAACTGCAGTTTGAGAGACCTGCTCTTGCACTTTATTTTCTGACCAACAGACAAGATGCTTATAAATACTGTGTTTATTTAATGATAACTTATGGTTATTAACGCATGAAACAATTTTCATTAAAGAAGTAAAGAGTAGGAAGGGGTGATATATTTCCCTGTGAATAGTAAAATCACAACAAATACAGGCTCATTCATTCAAAACCTTCATAGATTCGATCTGAATTCATTTGAATGATGCTGCCTAGGGAGAGCAAAGGAAAAGCAATGTCACTGTATTCCCATCACGGAGCTGGGGGAGGGGGCCTCCTCTCTTTGAACATTCGCTCTCAGACTGAAAGAGGCAGGTTCAGTGTCTGCTTGAGGGGATTTAAGCCCCCTCCACCACCTCTTTCTTAGTCCTTCATCGCTAACTGCCGTGCCATTAAATATTCTGGGGTGCTTGCAATCCTGTTGCTGCTGTTCCACTTAGCATTAATAATTAAATCCTCACTGGCAGAGGGACTGAGCTTCAGATACCTTCCATCCTCGAGGAGTGCTCTGGGCTGGGAAGCATTCACATCCTTTGTTGAAATGACTGGTCATATATTTTCCACACCCCAGAACGGTGCCAGCCAGAGGGACACTGTAGAGTCACTGTCTCACAGTTAGGATGCTAATCTGGAGGGGATGGTAAACATGATTTTAAATCCAGTTTCTGCTTCATTTGAACTGAACTACGAGGTCTTTGTTTTGCCATTAAAACTCTCACATTTAAATTTGTTTTGACCCAAGTTGGGGCCTGTTTTTAATTTTGTTTTCCTCCTTACTTTTTTTTTGTCTCAGCAGGAAGCCTGAGAACTCTCCCTCCCTTTTCATTAATTGCAAACATAATGATAACAAAACTCTGAGCCAGCGAACACCTCTCACTTGGCTTTGGAGTTTATTCATCCCTAAGGTATAGCTATTATTTCGTAATTGGAAGCACCTTCTAGGTATCCTTTTATCAGCAGTATAATAGATACTTAGAGCTCTGCTATTACTTCCTTGTGAACCTGCCTCGGTGTTGACAGCTTTTATCTTGGCTCAGCTGTTTGCAGCAGCTCTGGGGCTCCTCCCTTCCAGGACATAGTTTCATCCCCACCGAAACCAGCATCCTACACAGCGTTGCTTTGTCCTTCGGGCAGACAGGTGCTGCACCGTATTTCTTCCCACTCTGCAGGAAGAGACCATGACCTCAGTTATGTAAAGCAGCGGATGGAGCTTACATATTATGTACTGCTAAAGTCATAATCGAGATGCACAATGCTTCTAGCCTTTCTAATTAGGAATAGAGCTAATTACAACTGGCTAAAATGTCCATATATTGAACATGTTTCTATTTAATGGGCTTCAAAGGAGATACAAGCCTCTGCCCCTCCCAAAAATGTTTATATTTGCCATCAGCACTTTCACTAAAAGATTTTTTTTTAAATTTATTAATTTCTTTTATTAATTTGAAACACGACTTTTCAAATGAACTGGTGGTTTTGATGAAAATTAAGAGAATTTGGGGATTGGCTTAATGACAGTGATACACAGAATCATAGAATCTCAGGGACTGGAAGGGACCTTGAAAGATCATCTAGTCCGATCCCCCTGCCAGAGCAGGAACACCTAGATCAGGTCACACAGGAACGTGTCCAGGCGGGTTTTGAATATCTCCAGAGAAGGAGACTTCACAAACTCTCTGGGCAGCCCGTTCCAGTGTTCCCTCACCCTCACTGTGAAAAAGCCTTTCCTCATATTTCAGTGGAACCTCCCATGTTCCAGCTTGCACCCATTGCCCCTTGTCCTATCATTGCCTGTCTCTGAGAAGAGCCTGGCTCCATCCTCCTGGCACTCATCCTTTACATATTTATAAATATTAATGAGATCGCCCCTCAGTCTCCTCTTCTCCAAGCTAAAGAGACCCAGTTCCCTCAATTTTTCCTCATATGGGAGATGCTCCACTCCCTTCATCATCTTTGTAGCCCTAATACAGGTAAGATACAGGTAAGAAGTTTTCACCCATGCTTTAGGGAGTTCAAGCACAGTGAAAGGCTGAGCTTGGGGTAAAAGGCATTATACAACAGCTATGGATAAGAGGTGTGATGCAGTGCCACAGCTTACATGGTCTTTCTTTTCCCCCTTTCTTATCACAGAGCAATTGTAAAGTCAAGCTATGATCTACTCAAAACGTTCCAGGGCATCCTTCACATCAACTTGGGGTGTAAAACTATGCTGGGCAGACAAAGTACTACAAATTTCCATTCTTTCTAATAAGAAATCAATTTCACCATTTAAAAACCACATACAAATAATGAAACCCCAGCCAATCCTTTTTTATGAGTTTCTCCTATGGTTTGCTCTCTAGTGAAAAAATTGAATGACTCATTTCTGGCGAGAAGCAGCTGAGACAACAGAACTAACGGCAGAATTGGCTGTGTCACCTACCGTGTTATTGCTCTGCCAGCCTTAGAGCAATGAAATACTTTGTAGGCATTTCTTTTCCTTTTTCAATGGAAAACAATTGTGCAAACAGAAAGAGCAAGGAAAATCAGCACAGAAACCTGCAGGAAAGCAAACATACAACAAAAAGAGGGCTTGGATCCTGAAGATATCTTTATTTGAAGAAGGAGTGACAGGATTGGAAAGAGTTTGGTCCCTGGACTCCAGTGACTCCTTGGGAATGGCCATGATATGCTGAAATTACAAAGAACTCTGAGCCAGCACATAGTTTCCTTCATACCAACCCACTCAGGGACTTGAAATAACTTTTTTGTGAGAAGCAAAACACAGAACTGAAAAAAAGAAACACAGTGTGTCATGGAAATGTCATAACCTTCTACCTGACTCCTTCTGCAGTAGCTATTGGCACAGAAGGTTTGTTTTCTCTTTTAGGAGGCAGAATTAAATAGAGAAGAGCATGTGCAGGGGCTATAACAGAACAGAGGAAATGGAGAAGGAGAAATAAAAGGTGGCACCTGTCTGTACTAGTAAATTAAACATGGTCACAGGCACTGGAACTTGATCATCTATACTGTGAAATTGTTAGAACAGTCCTTCCCATGGTTTTGGTCAGAGGCCAGCTTACCCACTCCCACAGACATCCTGCCAATAGGCAGCTTAGATGCAAACGCCAGATTTTGAAGAGTAAGAGTGTTTAATAGTATGGCTGTGGGCCCTCTGGGCTGGTTTGACCTCACTGTCTGAGAGATGCTCAGACCTGTTTAATGCACTGTCTGTAGGCACAGACATAGAGAATTCAGGGACATTCATGTCTTTCTTCCTTTGTTATAAGCAACCAAGTCACATCTTTTCTCTAAATGTATCTAACAGCATCTCAAAACAAGTTAGATTTTTCATGATTCTAGTGCTCCATCTGAAGCCGTTCAAAATCTCCACCCTCCTGATGGCAAAAAACTTTAACCAAAAAAAAACCCCAAAACAAACAAAACCAATTTGCATCCATTTTGCTTGGAGGGAAAAGTTCCCTTGGTGTTTCCCCTGATATATTTACAGAGAGGGATCAAAATCCCTCTTTCCCTCTTCACCTTTGTTATGTTCAACAAGATGTGAAATATAGAAATGGTTAGGGACCTGGCGGAAGATGGAATGCACTGCTCACATTATTTCAAGTATTCCATGCTGAGTGTTAAAAAAAATAGTATGTTTTACCCTTGCTGCTATACCATTGCAAAATAGTATATGCAAAATGGCTATACCATTTTTTCTCTATGTTACAGTTAAAAAGCACCTCCTGATTTCCAGCTCACTTCTATTCACAGCTCTGATAGGAGAGCCACCCTGTACACACAGTATTTCCTGCAGCAGCAGCTTGTCTGATCACACAGCCAGCCCTGGCCACTAAAGCTGTGCCTGTATTAGTAAATAAAACAGGCCAATGCTGTCCCCTGGCCCTGGGAGCTGGCAGCATCCATCAGCTAAATTCTTCCACCCTCAAAACCAGAGTGGATGCATCCAAAGTACCTAATGGGAACAGTCTCTGGTTTTCTGTGCTAATTCTCAAACTGCTTGGATGTGGAGAAATTCAGTTTGGCCAAAACCACGTGCCAAACTCATGCCAAGGAGCGTGCAAACAGTGTAACATGGTGGGTGGCCCCATTTCTTTCCAGCACAGCCATAGCCTCAGACTGTGACTTGCAAGAATGTTTACTGAGTTGAATACCACAGTTACCAGATGATATATTTTTCTGAATCACTGGGATCCACAGAGTGAAACCTCTTCCATCAGAATTGCTCTCTAGCTCTGTTGTCTTCAAGACCAACCCCATTGTGACCAAGCAACATCTTTAAGAGAAAATATCATGGTTATAGAATAAAAGATTTCAGAGAAAAATGGCAATATAACACATGCATGTCTATTTTTCTGAGGACAGGTAGGATTAAATTAATTTTGGGCACCTAAAAATTAAAATTGTAATTCACTCCATTTTTTCTCATGAATTTGCCTGATTCTTTTGCATATGGACATTTTGGCATTCACCAATTCCAGTAGCAATGATTTCCATCCTTAACTACATTGACAGACTGTAGAGTGCAATTGTTCTGATCACATACGGCTACCTTCTTTAAGATGAGATCAATTACTCTCCAGACTCCTTTGACTGTAACAAATACAACTCTACTGATTCTCCAGGGAGCTTAGACATCTACCTTTGATGTACACACATGCTAATAGATACCCAAAAAACTTGGGCAGGATGAATCACTCCCCTGGCTTTTAGCTATATGTGTTATGTGGGGACATATCCCACCTGGTCTATCAGTTTCTGCTGTTCCTGAGAAATAATATTCACTATAAACTAGACAACCTCACATAATGTCCCTGGGAACTTTACTGGACCTTGAGAAGTCTCTGGGGTTGCACAGGATTAGCAAAATGGAGCCACATTGGGCCCTTGCACTGGAGCGAATTCTGAACTTGTGTGATTTGGAGAACCAGAAACTCCCTTGTGCATCTTCTCTAAAACTCCCTTGTGCATCTTCTCTGAAACCCCCTCAAGCCTGAATTTTGTGCAGTATAATAAAATGAACTTAAATATGAACAAAACATTTAACATACTAGGTTTGATTTTGTTCTTTTTTGCACAGCTATGTAATTTCTATATATTTCTTTTGATTATGCCTATCAGTGGTTCATAAACCAAATTCCTTCCTTTTTGTTAGACAAAAAAGAAGCTATTTAGAAATTAAAGACACTGGTGCAAGACCCTCCTTGATTCTCCAAGGTGTAAATGGACATTTACACCGTGCTTTTTGAATATCAATACCTTTCATTATAGGCTTATCCCAGAAAGGGATATTGTTATTTAAGAGATTAATTGTGCCTTTTTCATGTTTAGTCTGTTAGCTCAAACCATGGCTAGATAAAGACATGACTGAGTTGTGCAGAGCTAAGGTTTAGCTTAGGCAGAGGTCTTAACTCAGGGTAGCACAAAGAAATGTCCTCCCTCACCTATTGTCTGCTTTAGCGATTCTGTCAGAAAATTGTTTGGTACCTTTCTGCACTGTTAATCCTGTGCTGTGACTCACAGGTATCTTTTCATGCTCAACACAGAAGTGACACAGTTTGGAATACAATGCTCAGGAGAAAAGCGATGAACAATTTAACTTTGGAGATACCTGGTGAGCCTGGCCTTGGCAAGAGCAGAATTAAAGGATCTGTTTGACCAAAACAAGCATTACTTTGTTCTTTGGTAATGCTGACAATCAGATAGATGTAAAAAAAAAATAATTGTTCTTTACTTGCAAACTGAGACTGCTAATACAAACAGTAGGCACATTTGAATTTTCGTCACAGCTTCCACTGGATGATCTCAGAGATACAAATACTGAACACCACAATGACCATGTGGTCAATGAGCAGAACAAAGTAAAAAAGCATGCATTGACCACAGTCCATTCTGGCTAATGTGATTTACAAAAAATAATCTGCTGGCAAGATGGAAAAATCTTACAAATTCCTCCCTGATTTTTCACAGTGAAACAAATTATCTTCTCTGAACTGTGGATAAAAGTTCCTTCTTAAGGCAGAGAACAATCCTTTGTAGTGTCATGGTGAAAGAAGTTCTTCACTGAACTTCTGAGAAATCTGGGTTCCTTTTTCTGTATTCTTTACCTTCTTTGTTCCCTTTTCAATTGATTTTTCTTATAATGCGCAGTTATATAAATAAAAATTGCTCATCTGTTAGTTGAGTCAGGAGCTAGAGAGTAAATTGACAAGTTCATGCAAAAAGCCTACAGTTTCTGCACTTTGTTAAAAAGTGCTTTTGTAGTACTGAGAAAGAAGAGAAAGGAGGACTTGATTGTATGTATAGGTGTAGGTGGTAAAATTATTTTTAGATAGAGGTGAGAGGCTAGAAGCTGTCAAGAAACTGAGAGTAGGAGCAGAAAGGAGATGTCCCAGGTAATGTGCTTTATATCAAGCAAGCTGAACCATTATATAAAATACACTTGTAAATAAGATTTGAAGTAAAATAAAAATATTTTCTATCAGGACTGTTCGCTTAATTAAGTGCATTTATTTCTCTAAATTCAAGATGGTTTCTCTACTGTATATAATTTCTGAAGTTATAAGACCAAACACAGAGAATAAGTCTCTGAAGAAAGGAGTCAAAACCCAAGGAGACAGCAAAATGAGCAAGGTGGATATTTGCATACATGTGAGAAAGTGTTTTCAGTACCTTCTGAAAGAAAGAATTGACATAGTTCATAATGAGATTACTCTGTTTAGGAAGGGGGGTGGCACACACTGAATAAACAACCCAGATTTAATACTGATCATGTTTTAAGCAGCACATTTCTGCTGGTTACTTAACATCAGCCCTGGCATTACGAGTAACAGAGCAGCAACATCCAATCTATCTCAGATATGCAGCTCAAATTAATTAAAACATAACATGCATCTAGGATTACTGTGATTGAGGCACAAAATATCAGACAGCTGGACTTGTAGAAATTTGAAATAGAGGTATCAGGAGAAAAAAAATAGTAAAAAAGTAAAATGGGATTTCAAATTTAATAGGCTCAGACTGTTATACACATGACCCTGGCATTTCAAAACTTTTAATCTAAGGACAGAAAGCATCCTTTCTATATCTAAAGTGAAATACCAAAAAGAGATTTTTTCCAAGTCTGGATTTTCAGAACTATGAAACTTGTTTTCTACTGATTTGTGGTTTATGATAGATTGTAAGTATTGAGTCAACTTTTTCTCCACAATTGCAGCTTTTATAATGGCGCTTTCCTAGGTGGCTTTTTCTGCACCTCTATACAGCTGCCAGCTATCACAAAACTTCTGCGAGCTTTATTACCTTTGAGACAACTCCCTTTTGGCAAACAAAGTTAAATTTGGACAAAGGTTTTGAAAGTCTGGCATAACAGGACAGACAGACACAGTTCAAACACTGACTTTTCATAAGGAATCAGTTTACAAAGAGAGAGATGGATGTCTTTGTGTGTGAGTTATGATATAAAACATTCAGAATGCAATATATGCATGAATGAAGATTCCTGTAGTTTCTACCATAACAGCTCACAGAAACTACACAAAGCAATTGCTGTTGGCAATTCTTTCAATATGAGATTTGTGGTGTCACTATGTGTACTGGACCTTTCCACCTAACCTATACGTACAGCCCCATCTGAGGTGTCAGTATGACAGGCATCCTACATCTCCAGCTAGAACAAGCCAGGGTGAGTAAAGGTTGCAAACTCTATCTCTTTCTGCTCCAGTGAAATGACAGAGAAACCCTTCAAGGCAGAATACGCAAGAGATGCTAAAATTGGAACTTGGGCTGGACAGTTTGTTTGTAATGTGGAATCTTTCACAACTGCACTTGGGCAGGGACTCAAAATTACATATCTTCTGGCACCTTCAGCTCTATTATGCGTGTAGATATTATGTGGGACCATTGGTTCAACACTGACTCAGAGGGAAGAGTGCCTCAGACTGAATCACTAATGCCATATCCTGCAGCACTCCAGTGAAGTCTTGGCAGTAAGGAAGGATAATTACAATGTGGTTACTATGACTGATTTTTGAGATGCTTTTATGTATACCTCAGGCATGTCAGTAGCTAAAACGCAGTCATCTTGCTCAGAAGTACCCAAGGGTCCTAAGTATACTATACTCTGCCACAAAACTGGGCATACAGAGAGAATGCTATCAGACAAAAACATCCAACTGAACACCATACCCTCAATTTCTTTGTACCTTTTTCACATATATATAAAGAAGAAAAAATATGAATACAAAACTATTGTCCTTTTCCACATTTCTTTTGCCTTGCTGTGATAAATAGTAGACAGCTATATGCAAGATGTTGTTTCCCTTACTATAGAAATGCTATTCTCTAGTCTGTATTTCCAGAGTCTGTGAATAACTGCTGAATGAGTAGGTGGGACAGTGGTATCAGCCATACATCAAGAGAATTTTAATAATGATATTTTGTGGACAGACAGCCCAAAGACATAGAATCATAGAAACACAAGGTTGGAAAGGACCTACAAGATCATCTAGCCCAACCATCCTCCTACCACCAATACTACCCACAAAGTCAAATGGTCCTTGGTGTCAAGGGGGCATTTTCACAAGTATTCAGGCTAAGATATACAGAAGCAAAGCTTTAAGATATTTGCAGTGTTTACTACTTGTCTTGCATGTTGTCACACACCACCTGATACAAGGCATCAAGGAAATATGGATATTGGAAATACCACTCAATATGAAAATGTGTCCACGTGTTCTCTTATACCTATTCATGTTATTTCTAGCTTTTCCTCAGAGTCTTTGTTTCTCCTTTTCCTTGCTCGTGCTCCTCGGGTCCCTTCCCCGTTGCCTTTTTTGCCCTTCAGCAAACCTGTTCTTCCCACCTTTTGAGGATTTTACCATCTCCTTCCTTCCGTGTGTTAAAATGATCAAAGAAAAAGTTAGGGCTAACATTAGTCTTGATTAGATGAACAGGGCCCAGACAGTTTACACGTCTCAGTGCCATTGTTTCAGGATGTTTGCAGATTCATTCAGATACCGCTCTCAGCTACAGGCAGCTCACGCTTTCAAGGTTATCTTTCCAACCATGAGGACTAGGACACCATTTTTTTAACAGAGAAAGATAAGATTAGTTACTCTTTGAAAATGCTGTGAAGGCCACATAAATATTCCCAAGCTGGATGTTTGACGACTTTTACTAATACAATGAGAGATAACTATGCAAGTTAACTCGGAATAACTAAATAGGGCTATTTGTTATTATTTCTTTTTGGTCAGACTCATTCAAAATTGCGGTTCGGTCAGTTACCAACCATGGGAACATTCAGACAGACCCCCGGCTACAGCGAGGCAGGGGCGTAGTTTTTGTTTTCCCCCGCTTCCCTCCATCACGGAGGGAGAGGGCGGGGGGTTGGTGTCACCACGCCAATTAGAAGACGATCCCCTCCCTCCGGCCGCGGCCCCTCCATCGGACCGTGGCGGAGACGGCCGCCAGAGCGGACGGATCAACCTGTTCGCTCCACCAGCGTCAAACCGGAGGCGACATCCCCTCCGGGGCGCTGCCGGCCCCCCAACGCTCCTTAAAGCCAGGCCCCAGGCCCGAGTCCCGCCGCTGGGCAGGCCGTACCGACCCGGACCGTTCCGGAGCGACAGCAACCGGGTCGCCTTGCTCCCGCCCTCTCCACCTCCGCCTGGCCCCGCCCCCGGCACGTGACGGGGGAGCGGTGACGCCGCCGTGCCCCGGAGCTGACACTCAGCGCGGGGCGGGCGG
>VXBJ01006458.1:1807709-1871450 GCA_013400055.1 Nycticryphes semicollaris | reverse complement strand
GGGGGGGAAGGGAGGAGCTGACCTCTGCAAACACGGAGGGTTGCTAGCCTTACTCAGCCTTGGCTGAGTCAGAGGTGGGAACGGTTCCCATCGGAAGTCAGAGCCCGAAAAGATGGGTACCGAGCGGAGGATCCCCTCGCCGCTGGCTGCCCGGGGGCGGGGGGCGGGGCTGCTGCACCCAGGGCCGTGTGGGCCGTCACCAATGTCCTCTCTCTTCAGGGCTGCAGGAATGTTCCGTGAAAGGGTGGAATGGATTTCTGCGTGGGGATGTGGCCCACTCTGAGTTAGTTACCTACCCTGTACCATTTGGGTTGCGCTTTATCAGAAGGAAAGTGTGGCCTGAGTCTGTTACTTGATATTCGTGAATACGTTTTCTTAGGCCTTTGTTGCCAGTTATTATTAATCTCTTAATAAGGCATTGTGGCTTTATTTAAGGTATTAAAGCTCAGAGATGTCCTCTGTGGAAGTAAATAATTTTTCATGCTTATCATCCTCTAATTAGAGTTCTTCAAGCTTCTTTACCAAAGTGGGTGCCACCCAGCATTAATGGTAATGGTAAAGGAAAAAAAATAAAACCAGTGAAGTTACGAGGTCTGACCTGCTGTATGGCTTCAGTTGTTGACTAGTAGCACAATGGAGTCAGTACTTCAAATGCTGATATTGTGCATTCACTGCTGAATTATTCTAAGCCCCTTAGAGCAGAGGTTTGGCCAAGGCTTCTGTGGCTCTTTACCCTGAATTTTACGAGACAAATTTGTGGATCCGTGAAAGGACATTAGAATTGGCTGTCACCTGGGCTGCGCACAGGGTAAAGGCAGTCTACAGTCTGTGGCACAACAGATGTGTTAAAAAAGAAAAACAAAATAAAACATAATGCATTTGGATGTGTGAAATCAAGGCCACGGTAGTTGTTTGCAGACCTACCGGATTGATGGCGATACTTGCTAAACTCGCTAAGAAAGATTTCCCACCTATACCATAGCTATCTTTTGCTTCTCTTTGAGGAGGAATAGAGCCTTGCTTGATCCTGATGATGTGATTTATTTATAAAGCTCTGTTAGTTCTGGCCAAACACCAAAGCATCCTGTCTCTTCATGATGGTATGTTCAACGTTACCAAATGTTTGCTATTGACTTGATAATTTTGCAGCTTGGATGAAAGAACAAAAATATTGTACTGCTTATTTTTGGTGTTTCTTTTTCTTCCCCTTTTTTTTTTTTTTTTTTTTTTTTTGGAAGGGGATGAGGCTGCAAAATTGACTTCAAAAGTGGATAGAGCTATTTTTGTAGCTACTTCATTTTATTTGACTTGTATTTCTCAAGATTCTCTGGGGTTTTTGTTTTGTTTTTTAAGCATAAAATGCAATTTATTGGTCCTATCTGCCTTGGAAAAAATGTTAAGCGTGCATTCTCAATAAATAGTTATATGGAATTGGCAAAAGAGAAATGAAAGATCCAAGCTTTTAAACACTTGGTAGCCCTGTGGGAAACTATAGGCTTATGTTCTCTTTTTGGTTTCTATATGGGAGAAGGCAAAACAGTCTGAATGGGTCCTTGTTCTATGTTTCAAGGTAGAAGACCTTGGAGGTAGACTGTAACTTGGAAACACTTGTGTTTTTCCTGCTATATGACCTTGATTCCCTGACAGGGGTTGGTAGCAGCTTTGAAGAAGTGTTGGGAGGAGTCAGGTTTAGTAATAAGGAAAAAATAACATTTTTATGGCGGATCTTCCAAAACTAGGACAAGAATGGGAATGGCTGCAATTTGTCCATGTTTACCTTCTGTTATGGTTGCTAAACAACTGCAGAGCAGTGCTTAAAAATACCTATTTATGTAGAACAGCAGGTAAGCAAGTTGTTTTGTATGGAGGCTGTAAATACACTAAAATGCTGTGAATTTCAGTGTACCTTTTTGTGGTAGAGAGAGTAAATACCAGAATCCCAGCATTCTTTTCTGCTGCTTTGTGGTCCTACTGTCAGCTTTGTTGAATGTGGTACCATAATTTCTTCTGCGAGGTTCTCAATAAAATTGTAAGTCCGACCTTGTGATTCCATTTGGAGTTTTGTAAGCAATAGTAGCTTTAGAGTTAATGATAGGAAATTCTTCCTGGAAAGAAAAGAGGTGGGCTCTGAGAGAGAGGAAGACACATTTTAAAGATGGGCACTTCTGTCTTGGCGTTATATTTGAGCTTTTTAGCTCCTTCCCTGCCCCCCGTAAGGCTCAGACTAAATAGGAGAAATAGTGAAGGAGAAGTTGAAGAACTGTTAGGGGTTTCTGCTTCAGCTCTCCCCAGAAGTCTTTTGTTGTTGTTGTTTCTGTCCTATTTAGTGTAGCTGAGTTCGCTTTGCATGTATGTGCCTGCATGGAATTGCATTAGTTCCACTCTGTGGCAGGGTAAACACTACAAATCTCATCACAAAGTCTGAAGTTGCAGAGCTGCAAGTTTCTACAATTTTTTTTTTTTTTTTTTTGCTCATGAAGTACACATTTTTTAAAAAAAACTTATTTGTTAATCTTTATAAGATTAAATGTGGCAGCACTTTACTTGAATCCTCTTACATTCCAATTGAATGCTAGAGATTTTCCCCTTTACCTACATGCTTTGATTTTCAAGATTTAAGAAATCATACCTTTCATGCTAATTTACTGTGTTGTGTTCGGTGTCAGTTGACAAGACTGATGCTTATCTGCTCCTGAATTGTGACATTGATGCTACATGATTAAATAGAGAGAACTTGTAGGTTGTGTGTGTGGATACAGTGGTGGTCATCTGGACTATAAGATGCTGAATGTCCTTTTCAAAATTTTCATGTACTACCCTGTCATTTATTACCCAATTTTGGTTCATAAACCTATTTTGTTATTGGGGTTTTTGTTTGTGTTTTCTGTTTTAGCCCTTAAACTTTTGGTTAGATTGGGTTTTCTGCAAGGTAAATACCACTAAAAGCTCTCTTAACAGCTGAGTAAATATGCAGAACTCAAACCACTGAAACCAAAGCATCTTGGAAATGTTAAATACTTTATTTAATACTGCCATGCTATAGATGAAATTCTGTGTTGCAGTTCTACTAGCAATTTAAAGAAATAAATAAAAAAGTGATTATACCACTTGTTCTGTAAGCAACAGCCAGATATGGAGGCAACATGATCTGCAGCCTCAGCCTGTGTGGATTGCTGAACTGAATTGTCCCCTTCTCCAGGCTCCACAGAGCGTGTGGTGCACAGGGGATGAGGACTGCCAGTGCAGGCTGAACCTGGTGACAGTGTTGCATTGGAGGAAGATCCAAAGGGCTTAATAAAGATTCATGAGCACTCCGAAGGAACTATGGAACTGAAAGAGGAATCAAAATAAGCAAATAATGTTCCATGAAGCAATTAAGCCTGTGTGTAAGCAAGAGATTGGCTGACTATTTCCCCCACCAAGCCCCTGGTGATCAACATTATTCAGTAATAGGAACAACAGGCTTAATGAGCAACTTGATAGCAGGAGGCTGGTGTGAATAGAAGAGTTAAATCAGTGACTAAGTTGTTCTACTGACTTCGACTGGGAAAGGTATCTGAACGTCTTGCCTTTTTCCATCAATTTATTAGTCTGAAGTTGACGTAAGTTGAATAGGCAGGCTTTTCTTTGAAATTACTTTCCTCTGAAGTGCTCTTGGACAATTACTATATTACATATAGGTGTTCTGTTTATGTTTTTTTTTTTTGTCTTACAGCTCTGATTATTAACAAGAAAATAACACGTGTGAAACAATGTGGCTTACCTTTTGCCTGAAAAGGTGAAATCTTCTCAGACAGAAATGGCTGATAAAAGTGGGAAGATCCTTCCAGGACAGTTGTACATTGAAGTGGAGTACGACTATGAGTATGAAGCCAAGGACAAGAAAATTGTGATTAAGCAAGGGGAGAAATACATCTTAGTGAAAAAGACTAACGATGATTGGTGGCAAGTTAAAAGAGATGAAAATTCCAAACCTTTTTATGTGCCAGCACAGTACGTGAAGGAAATACCACGAAAAGCACTGATGCCACCTGTTAAGCAAGCAAGCCTGCTGCCAAATAATGCTTTGAAGTTGACACATGGATTACAGAGATCAACTGAAAATGTGAATAAGTCACCAGAGCTTTCTAGTTTTGGAAAATCTTCTCCAGTGCAAGTGTCTTGCTTAGTTCGAGATGCCAATCAAAATCTAGGACCAAACAGTAGCCCTGGTCAAACTCTTGGTTTGAGCCTGGACCTTACCCAAAACAATGGAAAACTCAACAACGAGTTGCAATCTCCCAAGGTTTCCAATCAGTATAGAACCATCTCCATGGGTCATTTCCCATGTCCAGAGTTCTTGGAAATAGAGAAGACCAGCTTTTTGCATGAACAGTCTTGTGACTCAGCAGGAGAAGGCTCAGAAAAAATTCACCAAGATTCAGAGTCTGGAGATGAACTCAGTAGTAGCTCCACGGAACAAGTGCAGGTAAGGGTAAAAAATGGTCCTTGTACATTTGTGTGTGGTTTTTTTCTCCTCCTTTCGTTTCCTTATTGCCCTAATTGTGTTGTACTGTTTTGACTTTTATTCCTGATAAATTACAATTGTTCAAGTAAAAATGTTTTGTCTTGATGTGAACTGGTTATTAAAGTCCAAACAGCTGATCTGTATAGCTCTGTTCCTTGCAGAAGTTCTTTGCTTTGGGGATTAATTCCATTTATGTTATCCTGTGATTGAATGCTACAGAAACACTTTTGTTCTGTCTTTATTAAGATTCTTTTGAGATTACACTGAACTTGGTTTATATTTTCTTGTAGAGGAGGGGAGCCTACTGCAGTAACTCATCTTCTTGGCTTGTTGAACTAATAGTGCTACTTGCTGTCATTTTTTTTCTAAGTATATGTATAGATAGCTTAAGAGCTGTAAATGGATGTATTAGTGGGTTTAATAGTTTAAAAATGGTACACTACAGATTTACATGGAGTTTAATTTCTGGGTTGATTATCTTATTTGTAGACTCCTTTTGTAATGAGTCAGCCTTGCCAGTTCTGCTTCTTACGTCTTTACTCTGTATTAAAACTCAAAACATGTGAGTTTGTTAATTAGTATGTAAGAATCTCAGGAATGATATACTCCCACTTCAAGCTAAAACTGAGCATGGATGGCCTTTTTTTCTTAGTAAAGTGTTTTCTCTCACTCTTTAATTTTTCTTTTTTCTTTTAACAGGACTCCCCCACCCCCAACAAAAGATTAACACTCTGACTTAGGTGATCAGGTCACTTCTCATATGGGTAGCCAAGTTAATTAGTCTATTGTAATTCCAGGTTTGTTCTTGAACCAATGATGTATGTGTGCATACACATATTTACATGTGTGTGTATGGATAATTCCCCCACCTCACCCCCCAACTTTTCTGTAGGAACATGTCAACTGTAGAATTTTAAAATTATTTAAAAGCTCCCCTGCCCTTGAACTTTCTTACTCTGTAATGTGAAACTGTTGCTTGGGTACAAACTGATTGTTCTAGTAAATCCCACTTGCCAGCGTGTATTCAAACGACCAAAGGAACTCTTGAGTGAGTGTGGTATTCAGATAGAAACTGGTGCTAACTTTAGAAATTAAAATCTTATCGTGGAGAGCTGCGAATCAGTACTTCACTAATAGAACACAATTAAGACAAAGCTGCTTAGTTGATGAGTGAGTGTGGGAAGATCTTAAAGATACAAGATCGATTGGGTGATTTATGTAGTCTTGAACTGTATGAGCTCATACATATTTATTGTAATACTCAGAATGACCAGTTTTTCAATATCCCACTCTACTCGTGGCCTCATTCTTTGAATTCAGAGTTTCTCTGGTTATGGGATCTCATGACTCCAGTTTGTATCTTTTATAACAATTTTATTTTAACTCCCCCTCCCCTCCCCCCAAATAATAAGGAATAAATAGGATTACAGCATTTAGTTTCGTTTCTTTAGTGATTTCTTTTTTATGCGATAAGAAGATTGATCAGTTCTCTTGCACTTTATTTACAGTAGTGTCCTAGCTCACTGTAGTTCACATGGGCCTCTTATAAATTTCTTTTTTATATCTTTCAAAGTTCTTAGATATTTATTCTAGAAACATGTGAAGTAGCCCATCTACTTCCATAGTAATCAAATGCCAAGCCATTATGTTTCCCCTGGACTTTGTGTGACTTAATGCAGTGACATTTAGTCTTCTCACCTTTCTCTTCCCCTTCCCGTGTCCCCAAATATACTCAACACTACAACCTGTTTATAAGTTTGGATATGACTGAGGCAGCTGTGCATGTATGTGTAGAGTTCACTAGGTTGTAGAAGGTCAGAAGATGCGAGTCTTCACAGGGCTTTAAAAATTACAAATCCTGAAAATGGTACATTTTGGCTGTGGAGAAAGCATGGCAGTTTCTGGCTGGTGTTTCTGAAGAACTTGCTGTTCTTGTGGTCTTGGGTGACAGGAGTGTCGGTGCCCACTCTGCCTTGCAGTTGTTTTATTTTAAAACCGTGAAGTAACTTAATCTCATTGGGCACAATCACAGGCCCTTTAAATACAATGAAAATATTTGACATTTAGTAGCCATGGGGATTAAGGCAGCAGTAGCGCTGATGTCACCGTTAGCTCAGTGTAGATGTTCAGAGTGCCAGCCTTCTCACTGGAACAGCCCCGTGNTCTTTCAATAATGAGCATTGTTTGGTAGAAATCAGCTGTGCAGAAATTAATGGCTCAGAAAGCTGTTTTTATTGCTCTTAGTCTGTAGTGAGAACATCAAGTTCCCGGCTTTCACGGACAAACAGGATTTCAGTTCACAAGACTGACTGTGGTTCTCCCCCCGCTCTCCCCCCCCACGCCTGCTGTGGAGTTCAGTTTTATGCAGTCTGCATTATAATAAACTCAAAGCTACAGGTGGTTTCTCCTAAATTTGTAAGATGAGAAGCGAGTATGACCTTAATAATAACACCTTTGTGTGGGTGGTTTTCCAAGAGGATTGAGGTGATGGTATTCAGTCCTAGCCCAACCTTCAGTGTGTTTTCAGTATCCTGTATGAGACGGGGAGGAATGCCTCTATTATGAGATTCTTTCTTAGAGGTGGTTACATTATTCTTTGAAGATTATGCTCCTTTGCCTTTCCAGTCATGAAGTGCAGGTTCTGCATCTATACAGTCTGCAGCTCACAGGCTTGCTGGCTCCAGAAATACTGGAAGATCCAGAGTCTCCAAAGTTCCTGCATAAAGGATGGATTTTTTAGCAGTGAAAGTCTTGTGTGAAGTGGAGGATAGAGATGTGACAGTGTGAGCAGAAGAATTTGCTAATGAAGATGAAGGCAAATGATCTGGTCAAGAGAAAGATCAGGGCTGGGTAATGAATGTTCTTGACATTTTATGCAAAGAAATACCAACTATCAGGTGCAACTCTGGTGCAGAAGGCATTGTAAGAATGGGATGTTAGTTTATGGACTGTAGGAAGGCTGGAGGTAATTCGAGGAAGTAGGGCTTGAGAGGAAGCAAGCTCCAATTTAACCAGGTCTACATCTTTGTTGGAGATGGTAACTGCAAGTAGAATTGGAATTGTGAATGAAATGGTTCAGGAGTGCACAGCTGGGCATAAGAGTCACTGACGCAGGGGTGGTGCTTAAAACCATGAGAACCAGTGAAACTCAGTAAAATTTTAGGAAAATGTCAGGTGTGGTGACCTGATCCCCCAGGAAGGGCAAAAAATACTCCTTGGAGAGGTCAGAGATGTGGGGGAAAGGGGAAACATGGAAAGAGGAGAATTCTGCAGCAGAAGATGGGTGATACTTTATACTTTGAAGAAGCAGATGGGAGGTGACAGCAGTAAGCAGTAGAGCCCCAAGTAGCTGTTTTGAAGAAAGAAATGTACGTGTTTAGGCATGCCTATACAGGAAAGAAACTTGAAACACAAGTGGAAGACATTAAAAGTGGTCTTGAAAAGGAGCTTTGGGCAGTGTTTGCAGGTAAAATCCATTAAATATATGAGAGACAAGGCGTGGAGATGGGGAAAGAGTTGGGTGATTTCAGAGATCGTGTCAAGAATGGTTAGGTGTTAACTTTATGAGGATGATATGTTGGAATAAAATTGCTACAGACAGAAATTAAAATCTGCTTTCAGCAATGCTAAAGCATAACTACCTGAAATAACTTAGTTTCTTATGAATGTTGCCTCCTTTTTTGTCATAGGTGAGACATAGTGAATGTATTTTACTCTTAACTATATTCTGTCTTAATGTTACTTTTTATGCTCATTAAAAGTTACTTTTAGTAGCAGGCTGGGTTTAATCATTATAAATATAGACAGTGACCTATTTGCAAAGATTGTTCTGTCTTTCATCCTCTTTAGTAATTGACTATTGCATAAACTGTGAAGCACTAAAGGGGATTATCACTAGGATGGCTGGTTTGCTTTGATTAATTCTGAGCAGTAAAGGTCTTACAAAGAGATCTTTCTGTCTTACCTCTCCAATTTCTGTGGGATTACTGTAACTTTTTCTTTTCTTTTTTTTAGCAGAAAAAACAAAATTTTTTGTGTTTATGTAGAAGATGTGAGAGCACATCGTCTGGAGATCTTGGCATTCTAGACTTTGCCACTTAGTTGAAAGACTGGTGGCAAATCATTAGTGTTAGACTGCCTTGTTGAGCAAACATTAAACATATAAAATAAATGGCTATTACTGCTTATGTGGGGCCCAGAATTATAAGAAATTTCATGGTATTTTTTGTTTCATTCATTTGCACAAGGAATAGATAGTTTGACATTATAAAGGAAGCACCCTATAAACAAGAGGGTTTTTTTCTTAATAAAACTGAGCATGTTTGCAGATTCATGGTGGCATGTATAACATAATACTTTGAATTATGTTTTAAATATTATCTTTTTAATCTCTTAACTTCTTAAAATCAGCATTTATTATTCTAATGATGTTAAATGCTGAACTATGCCCATCATAATGAGCTGAAGAATAACTTTGTGGCAAGGAACTCAAAGCTTTATAATTAATGGATTTTTTTAAAAACATTAAAATCCATTTTTTGGGAATTCTGTTAACTGCTGCTGGAACTTTATCACCAGCTTGAGATATTTCCTAAGATACATCTTTAACTCTGAAAGCTGCCTGTCTGGAACCTTTAAGGAACACTTTTCCTGTATTTATTTTTTTATTTTATTTTACTTTTTATTTTTTGTCCCTACCCAGTGACAACAGGTCTGGATAGTTTTACTTTACAGTGGTGCTGTTCATGATCAGCTCTCTCTGTCTTTTTAATATGTAACTGCTGTGTAAGTCAGCTGGCAGGCTGTTAGCCCTCTTGCTCTGAAGGAGTAATTCTGGATTTAGGTGCCCTACAACGAGAAGGCACTGTGTCCCACTAACATGGCCTACAACCCCTGTGCTTCTCTGACCTTCCCTGCTGCAAATCAGATTGACTTTTTTTTCCCCTTTTTTAAATTTTATTTTAAAAAAGTATTATCTATGTGAGGCAATTGTGGAAAATCATAACCTGTGAGACAAGTTGGCTTGTTCCAGTACTGGCATCCAAATGCTCAGCTGAGTAAGATCCAGGTCTACTTGGTACCTGTGGTTCTGTGTTGTGCTTTCAGAACTGAACAAAAGACCTAGAGCCCTGTTAAAACTCTGCAACAGTCTTCTGAATTTCCACCCCTATTTATCTTAATATCATGAAGAAAATTGTAACGATGAAGTTCCAAGGTATCAACTTGTATTCATAAGCCTGTGCCTTTAATCCTAGTAGATCTACTTACTAGCTCAAATGAAGCTCAAGCTATGTTGCTTAAGGAATAACAGTCCTAATATGGTATCAGTTTTTCTGTTTCTCTTAGGAAAGTGTGATTTCTAGTCTCCGATATGAGACTGTGATTCTGTGATTTGGTGCCTGCTGTGCCACCCGCCTTTTCTTTTGAAGTAGAACCAAATCCCACCCTCGGCAGGGGTGACAGCAGAATCTCTAAGGATGGCTCAGTAAACCCTTTAAAGAAAGGCCTCCTAAGGAAGAGGAGCGGGTGTTTTGTCTGTCTGCTGCCTAGACTAAAATCAGCTGGAGATACCGGGGACTTGCTTGTTCTTCCTAGACGGCCCTGCTGATGGTTTTAAGTGGGGAACCTCCAGATACAGAACAAACTCAATTTTTTTTTTTTGGTAATAAACAAAAATCCCTTTGAAAATATTTGGTTATATCTTGTTCTTGCATGTAACTGAGTATAAAAATTGCATTTGGTATGTCTTTAGTTAGTATCTAGGCAGTTTTTTTTAATATTGCAACGCGTGCCTGTGGAATAAATGTGCATAAAAGTGCTGGTGTTTTGTCAAATTCTAAAGAAAGTATTGTTTGTTCCACAGCAGTGTGACAAAACGGTAGGGAACGTATGACTCGGTAGAATAAAATGCAGAACACTTTTTTTTTTTTTTTTTTTTTTCCAGGCAGCTCTCTCTGGAATAGTAGACATTTGTGCTTAAAAAAAGGAAAGTAAAATCTGTGTGTATCTAGTACCCAAACAGCTGATATTTCTCTGACGTGCCTTGCCAGATATGTTTAGTTTAAAAACAATGAAGAGCAACAGGTTCTGCTCTTATTTGGAGTTTGTTCTAATGTTGAAGGACAGTATTTTTGGGTGAAACAATCTTTCAGGACAGTAAGAATTGAAGATTTTTGAGGACTTTTGTGATGGTGAGTAATGGAGCAGCATAGATTACAATTTTGAATTTAGTCTAAATATGGCTTTTGAGTTAATTCTTGGGAAAGACAGGAACTTTTTAGGAGATTGCATTAACCTAGCACTTCCATCAAACAAGGAAGCAATCAAACAAGTGTAGAGAATTTCAGTAGTAGGAAACATAACACAACAAATTAAAAATGCAGAACTCTTAATTCCATGGAATTTCTGTATTTTAAATGCTGTGCAGTTGCCAGCTGTTCTCATCTTGGAAAGTACATAATAGCACTGAAAATAGCATAAACAAGGTGAAAAGTACGAGCAAAGATGGGGAGTAGCTCCTGCGTGAAGACTTGGCAAAAACATTGCATGCCACTGGGTGCATGTTTAGTACAGCCTGTAGAGGACTCTTGATTTTTCTTTTTAAGTTGATATTAAAATTATTGATGCTAAAATGGCCAAGAGATTGTTGAAGTAAAACAACCTTAATTTTGCTATTTTTTTCCCCTCTTCAACATTTTATCTGCTTGTCCTGTCTTTTTTTCTGTAAACTCTTTTGACAGAGACTTTGAGTGTGTGTGTGGTGGTGCTCTGAAGACTGGCCTAGTTGTTTGGAGTCTATATTTCAATTAATTCTAGCACTGTCTGATAAGATGGTCTTGTAAATGAAAGCTAAAAGTTGAAGAGCTGTCTGAATGTACTGAGTTTATTGCTTAAGTTGGGTTTTGATGTTGCATTATCTGGCTTCAACTTCTGCAGGTAATCATGTTAATGATTAGAACTTAGCACCTCCAATCTCAAATCTGAAATTATATATTACGTTTTGAATTTAATTAACATACTTTTAATTGTTACCTCTTTAAATGGTTTGCCTGTGGCGTCTGAATAATCTTCCTATCATCCAGTTCAACGGAACACAGGGAAGCTACTTGATTTAAATGCAGTGCTCAAGAGCAGAGTTTTATCTATGTGTTCTGGTGGTGCCTGGCATCTGCAGTTGCCATCTTTCTCTTGCTTTCGTGGATTATCATTCAGTGGAATCACTTCGCTGCCTCAGTCACCACCTGACTCCACAAATATTTCTTGCCAGGTCAGCACTAAGATGGAATGGTGCTGACTTAAGTGGCCTGGTGATTGAGGATGCCAACAGCCCATACATACTCCTTTATTGCAACTTGAATAATCATAAATAGGGTAGTGTGAAGCCTGTGGATCTGATGGGCTGGAGACTCGTTTTCCTTCTTAGTGTCACTGATGTGCTAATGTAAAGAAATACTCTAAAAAAATACCATGTCTGATAAAAACAAAAATACCATTAGCAAACTTTCTGGACTCTCAGCTGTCTGTAATGGTGTTGTATACATCTTTCTTTTCTAAACAGCTTGATAGATTGCCAGGATGTTGTTTAGAAATGAATCATGCTAAACCAGAAGTTTTATACTGTGTTGCACATAACCATTGTTTGCTCTTGAAGTATTTTGAAGAAGCTTTATCCTGTGGTGAAGTGTTGTAACACTAAATATGAGGTTCTTAAGAGACTGTAATTTGACTGCTTTTCCTGTTGAAGCTGAATAAAGGTACTTTTGCTCCTGCTGATTATCTGTCAAGATACTTGGTGCTGTCCATATTAATTCCTGGTTATCTGCATCCATTTCACAGAGCTAATAGATGGCTGTCATGCATAACTCCATTGTGCTTTAGACACTTGTGTATGTATGTGTAGATGTATATTTTATGTATATAATTACGTATAGAAAGATTAAAAATCGGGGGCAACTGTTGTGTTTCTTGATAGCACTTGATCTTGCTTTGTACCTCACCTAGTGCAACTACCAATTTTAAACTCCTTCACGAAAACCTCATGTGTGTTTGTGGGGGTTTTTTTTAGGTGGTGGTTTTTTTTTTTCTTTAACTCCTCCAAATGAGGCCATTTGTTATTATCCTCCCTGCCAGGTGCTGCAGTCTGGCTTTTAATGGCATCTACATGCTACCCTAAGGCCCTGTACTTTTCATACCATGACCTGTGTTACTCCTTACAGCTCACACCCAGAAGCTGTGCCAGAGGACTACATTGCTTCCTCCCAGGCGTGCTTTTCACAGCCTTGTTTTAGGGGGGGCTGGAGCCTGAGCTCCCTGGAGAAGAGGCCATGTGGCCCTGCCACTGGCCCAGCCATCACCCAGCCTGGTTCATCTGACTCTTTGCTCACTCACTGAGCTCAGCTGCTCGCTCCTGTGACAGGTCCTAATCGGTCATCCACTGCAGCCTTGGCAGTAACAGGATGCAGCCTTCAGCTTCACTTGCTTTCCTTCCTCTTGCCTTTTCCAACTTGAAGGGTTATGTTCTTCATGTGACTGCCTGAGAAGAGAGGACATTTAGAGTGAGGGAAGTAAAACTTCAGAGATTTTTTTTTTTCTTGTTATTCTTCCGTGCTCTTCTCACGTGGAGAGTCCTGTCTCAGTTCCTTTTCTTTCCAAGTTGGAGAGCATTTGTTCCTATAGCAGGATATAGGTTATGATGCACCGAGCTGTAAACTTTCCTTTAAGTTTGTCTATTCCTCAGTTAACCGTGTGTATAAAACACAAGACTCATCCCAAAACCACCCACAAACTTGTGTTGCATCCCTTTTTGCTTTTTTTCTAGTTTATCATTTGATATTGTAACCATCAGCTCTTTTTTTTGTCTTTAAATGGAAAACCAGAAAAACCCAAATCCCAAGTGCTTTGCTAAAATCTAGCTCTGAACTCTTTTATTCTTCTTTTCTGACTTCATAAATTTTTGAGGCCTTGAGCAGATTTTGTCCAAACTTATGGTGTGATGATATTCTATGCAGCGTTTATGAGGGCTGTAAGACAGAGTGCTTTCTAGCTGCTGTATGTCTTCGGCATGCTGTTTATTAAAACAAATAAAGAGAATCTTGTGGGGTAAGATGATTTTACACCATTTCTTTCCTTGCAGTTGACTTCTGAGAAGTTTTTGACTGTACCTTAAATGGCTGTATTTAAATATTGTGTCTGTAGGCAATCTCAGGAATTCCAGACACTTCTGCTCCCACGTTGTCATCTCCCGTGGTCTTCTTACTGTCTGTCCAGAAGCTGCTACTACTTTCCTTCACTATGTGATATGTTGCAGACTGTGATTTGAGAACCAGGCTTCTGTGTTGTCCTTGGTATGGTTGGATCTGGGCTTGAGTGTGGCCCCAGAAGGTCTGTAAAGTAAATAAAGTTTCACAAATGCTAAATCTTTTTATGTCATTTTTAACTGTCATCTGAAAAAAAAGTAGGGCTGGTTTAATATCTAGTTTTATTGAAGCGAAGTAGTAGTTGCAGACTTACATTGTCTTCAACATTAAAGCTAATGTTAAACACAAAATTAAGTGACAAAAGTCCTTACTCTGGGCATTGAATTGCAGAAATAGCTGTTCTTAAAGAAATTCTTGCTAGTGTAAGGAAAATAAAGGGGAAGAAAGAGTGCAGAAAAGCATGGCTGAGTTTCATGCTTTCTGCCTTGAAACTGGGTGCCAACAAACTGCAAATAGAGAGCAACAGACTAAGAAATGCAGCCAAAGGACAAATATGTATATTTTTAGTTGTTGTAGGGGAAAGAAGGATGTGACCTAGTTGAGATTCATACAAGGATTTTATTGCTTTGCATAGTTTTGCTGTAAGCAGTGTGTGTAGCCTGTTGCTGAGTATTTCTGGGAATTTAAGAGGGTCTTTACCAGTACAATTGTGTACTTGCTTTTTAGCATTTTAGAAAAATCAACACCCTCAAAAGCAATCTTAAAAAAAAAAAAATCTCTAACTTGAACTTATACGTGGTGGCTTGGATGTATTTATAAAAATAGTCATCCTGTTATTTGGTATGCTTTTCCTAAATGGAATCACGATGTTAAAGTTAGTGAATGTAGCCTATCCTAGCTCAGTTAAAAGTTGGGAATTAAAAAATATCGTAGAAGCACTGTGGCATAATTACTTACAGGCGGTTTTGTGTGGCCTTAAAACAGCTGCTAAAGGAAGTATTTCTACTTTGTTCAGATTTTGAAATAACTCATGAATGAGTAGCTACCTACCTACTAATATTTTGTTCACCCTATGTCTTTTAAGGCAGAATTTTAAACTGAAGTCTTGACTTACTGTTGAGTGTGTGTGTATGTGCCTGGCATGAGCCTTGCCTTCTACGTTAAACTTCATTGCCAGAGGAAAATGTTATGCATGATGTAATAGTAGATGCTCTTTGTCTTAAGTCACTAAAAACATGAGCTTGAACTTGTGTTCAAGCAGCTCGAACAAAACTTAAAAGTTCTGATTGTGTGCCAGAGCATGTGTATTGTGGAGGCAGCCCTGTCTGAATGTAGGAGGGCTTCTGACATTTTGTCGTAATTTTTCACATCTTTTCCTCCCCACCCCCCACTCCAGTGATGGATGCTAATATATGTGAAATTTTTATGTTTTATTTGAAACTTCGTATACATGCAATAAACATGCAAACTAAGAAGCTGATAGGTGTCTATACTGACAGTACATAAATAGCCAGCTAGACAGCTTCTAGTCCTGTAAAAAGCCTGACTTGTAATGGGAATTTAATTTTAAAATGCTTTTCCCGTGGAGCTGTGAACTTCATTTCCATAAGTGCCAAAGTCAGAAGTATTTTTCCTGGCCAGAGGGGTATTTAAGCACAAAGCTCATCTATAGTATTTGAAAAAAAAAAAATAAATACTCATTTTAATGCCAAGCTTTCTTTTTTTTTTTTTTTTTTTTCCTTAAGGTTTGTTTGCTTCAGGCAGGCTGTTGAATGCCCCTTTCCACGGTTCTAGGAGATAGTGAGGATGTAAAAGAAATGCAGTATCCTAAAATAACAAAGACTCCTTTAGAAATTAAATTGCAGTCTCTGCTCTAAGTTGTTGTACAGTGACTTCATCTTGCACTTTCTACAAAATCTTGCTGTCTGTCATGGAACTCACTAATTCTACTCAGTGTGACACAGTAGATACGGAAGAATACTGGATCTGAATGGAGATTTAGTAATGGGTGATCCAGTAAAAGCACTGGTGGCTTTTAAACACAGGAAAAAATCTAATCTGTTTGCTGTTAGTTGAAACCTTCCAGGTGAAAATGACTTTTGATGTTAAAACAATGACATTTTAGGTAATCTATTTTAATAATGACCTAAATGAACAAGTGGTACATTAACATCTGATTTTAATTTAACTATTTAAAAGATTACTTGTTAGTTGAAATTATGTATCCCTATGTGAAAAATGATGAAGGGTGTGCGAAAATGGCTTTTTGTATCATCTGTAAAATTCAGTGATACTTGAGGGGAAGGTTTATGTGGAGAACGAAGCTGATGGAAACAAGCTATCAAAAACATATCAAACAGCTTTTTGTTCCAAATCCTTTTCAAGTTTGGGAATCTTTTCATATGAATTTGTTATGCTAAGCATCTCAATAAAGGCATGCTTTATGACAAGAGTGACTTCTTACTGGGTATTGGTAACATTTTGATCCTACTAGATCAATTTTTTTATGGTATGGCCGAAAGTTCTGTACTACTGCTTTGGTGAAAGGTGGCATAAAACTTGAGTTTCTGCTCAATACAGATGGTTCTGTATGCTAAAATGTAGAGTATGCATGTGTGTTCTTCGGAGAATTTAGCAGTTTAACATCTTCCTGTAACTCTTGTCCTGCGTTCCCCTGGGAGGAACGTTGGCTGCCAGGCTCATCCTGCCTTGGAGCTTCACTGTAGGTTTTGCTGGGATTGCTGGACTGTTCGTGCCAGATCATTTGTCCCTCTTCTTGTCCCCCATTTCAATGGCATTTAAAAGGCACAAATATTAATACTTTCAGTGAGCGTTACTTGGAAGAAACATCTAATCACCCTGTATACTCCACTTTCTGCTCCTGTGAAGGCAGAACTATTGAGAGTAACGTTAGTCTAAAACCTATTCAGGTATTTAAAGTTTCCCAATAAGCTTTGTATTTGTAATACAGTAGTTGTACTAGATGTGACTGAACAGCAGAGTCTTAAGTCATCCAGCCACCCAAGCTGTATTTATTGAGAGCAGCACTGCGGAAGGCTCTGGGCTGCTGGGTGGCACTGCTACTTTACAGACCTTCATGGGACCTGGACTCGGGAGCTCTTACAATGCCTGTGGTTGCCTGTAATTCACCTTTGGAGGAGCCCAATGGAAATGTCTCTAGAAAACTGCAAAGAAATCAATGTCAAAGTCTTCTTGCATACAGGGTTTTTAAATATGCTTGGTTTTCTGTCTGCTCTAAGTGCCACTTGTTTGTGGTACTCTGCTGTAGCTAAATCATCAAACAAATGCAACAGACATCTGAAGGTGCATCCTTTACCAATGACCGTAGTAAAAAAATAACATGCCCTTTACCCTAGTATATATTTTTCTTGGAGACTCCCACAAAGTTCCACTTCCATCCAACCTGTACTTTCTGCAGCTGAACACCAGTTTCTCAGCAGCTCCAAGAACAGCTTTATGTGCTGAGCTTTGCTATGGGCTTCAGCCTAGAGATTTTTTAATGCATATATGTCCTCTTTTTTTTTCCCCCTCCAATAGCCTGGCAGATAGTGCTGCAATACTTTGTTAACGCTTGTAGTCTCAATGAGAACGTTCTCCAAAGACTGGTGGCTCCAGCTGATCCGCCGGCTGCTGAGCACAGGGTTGGAATTGAGCGGCCCAGGGGCCGCGGCTGGGCACCGCTTACTGCGTGTTGCTTCATCAGCACAAAACTAGGAGCAAATTCTTGCCATCTCAGCTATAACGTACTGCTAATGGGTTTGCTTTATTGCACAGGGCAGTCAAAAAAGCCTGGAATGTTTTAGTAATTTTAAGTAGCACAACATTCCTCTTAATGGAGTTTGACAGCATTTTCTAAACTCCCTCACATTGTATAACAAGAATACCATAAATGCATTCCTGTGTACTAAGTGCTGGTAACTTATTTGTGTCCTTTCCTACTGAAAGTTTTCTTACATGAAGGTTTTTGACAGAATTCTAGTGTATTTTAAAAAACAGATTCCTGGCAACAAAAGTATCTGTCCATCCTAATGTACTCTCTTAATTTTGTCAAAGTTCTATGTTTGTCAGAAGATTCTGTAAAACATACTTTAGTCAACGTTTTGGGAATTGTTTTTTAAATTACCTTCATTATTTGAGGACCCACTTTGTAAGTGGGGGTATGCAAAGCTCAGGGGCTTAGTGTGGCCTCTTTCACTCCAACCATCAGCAGTATGTTGAAGAGAGAGCCAATACTTGAATCTGACTTTTTCTTTTTTTCTCTCTGCCTTTTGATTTAGAGGCAGTTTTACTTTTTTTTTTTTTTTTAGGGCAGTTTATTTTTTTTCCTCATTTTACTGGTTATTTGGAATAGATCTCTGATATCTAGGGATTGGGGAAATTTTCATTTTTAGTTGTCAGCTGTTAACAATGGTGTTTCATGGCAGAAAGCCAGTACAATTATGCCCGTTAATTTTACTGCTTCTAATAATTTGTGAAACTGTTCACAGTCTTATAATCATGGGAGAAGCAGGAAGGGTCCCTGTGTTTCCCCGTTTCCCACCTTGGTACCAGACACACTGCTGGGGTGGTGGGCAGGGGTGTGATAAAGAACACAGCTTCCTATTCTTATTGCAGGGTCTGGTTCATTTACAGCTGCGTTCACTCACTTCTCTTACATCTCAGGGTCTTATCTAGCTCCTGGAGCCAGACTTCAGGAGAGTTTTTTACTGTCTAAATCCAGCAGTGCTGCTTATAATTGGAATGGCTCTAGTTTGAATGCAGTACCCTATGTGGGAAGAGCATCTTTATGATGAGTGCATCTTTAGCAGACCCTGTCTGGGTTAATCTAACAGTGACAGCAGGCCTTTGGAGATGGAGCCTTTACATGAAATATCAAAATATTTGATTCATTCCCCCCTCTTATTTCTGGCAGGCTGTACTACTTTGTTTCAGCAAAAAAGACCTCATAAGAGGTCTTTCATCCTATGAAAATTTTGTTTGAGAAGTACCTGTAAACAAGCAGTGGGATTTCTGCTAAACATTTAATTATGATTAGTTGTTGATATTTGTCTGAAGGAATGAAAGAATGAAATCAGTACAGAAAGCTGGAATAAGTGTGGGGTTTTTCTGTCATCCCCCTCCCCCCCCATCTTTGTGTCCTCTTACTTACCCAGCTGACTTCTACAGGAAACACAGCATTTTATCTTGAACAGATAGTTCCAAACCTTTAAGTGAGAAATTTTGACATAGCATGCCCAATGTTAGGTAGCAGGCATTTTTTTTCTTTTATTTTTGAGTTATCCAAGAAATCAGTTATAACAGTCAGGAACAATGTGACTAACTCCATAGTCTGATGTATACTGAAAATTGTAAGAAAAAAGTACAGTGGAACAGAGGAAATATTTCTGTTGATTGTGTTAATGATCAGTCCAATCTAAAAATGTTCTCACTTCAATATAGCTCCCTAAAAGTAGTGCCTAAAAAAATAATCTTGAAGTCTGTTATGAGGAACTTGGCTGGCATCTGTGCTGTTTAACCTTTGTTTCAGTCTTCATAGAGGTGTACAGTTGAAGTACTTGAGGTGGTGGCTACATCCTTTCTGAGAAGTTAGAAAATAAAACATGTATTTTAATTTCATACTGAAAGCTTGATGAGATGCTAATTCTCAAAGGACTTAATTTCTTGTTTAAAATCTGGTAGCTTTTCTATGGAGTGAGCCTGTGACGTCTTGATTCTCATGGTGCTTGACCCTTAAAACCCGTATGGCTGCCCGTTCAGCAGTAGTCATGCTAGCGGGGCAGTGGAGATACTTTCAATGGTATTTTCAGTTTTTTTTCCTTTGTCATATTTTTTAGTTGAATGTTAAGGTTTGATTTTATTTTTACTTTTAACTTGAATTGCTTAATCATTCGTGTAGGACACAAGGGACCGTTAGAATCGGTTCTGACATTTCTTCTGTAACACATACCAGTGATCATCATACAGTAATTTTCTGTGTGAAACCTATAAATGTTATGTTTAAGGAAGATTGTTGGAGGAGGGGAGATACTCAGATTTAGTTTTTGGCTTTTGAGGGTAGATGGCTGTGCTGAGCTTCTGGAGATAGGCTTAATCTGTTGAGGACCCCATTTGTTACTATTCAAAGAATATTTTAATAAAAACAAGTAAGGTTCAAGACCATTTGACACTGCCTTAGTCCCTTCACCAATTCTTCTCTTTAAGATACAAGAGACATACTATAGGCTATATGCACTGATGCTAGTTTGTGGTTCTTTCTCAATTACTGTAGCATGCAATCCACAGAATTTTGGTTTTTTATACTAATGGCCACACTGAAATTATATTTGAACTGCAAAAATGGAAACTAACTGCTTCTGAAGAGATGAATATTGAAGTTTAGATTGCACTATAGTTACCCAGAAGCTTCAAATGCCCTAAAGCCGAGTTCACTTAGTTTGCAAGACCTCTATTTTGTATTACAAAATGTGACTTGTTTCATCATTTGCTTATTTGCAACTTCTTAGGGAGGAGAAGTGACTTGAAGTTTCCTGTCACTGCTGCAGCTTTGAAAGTGAACCAGGGGGACGTGGCCACAGATCTCAGCAAAACTGCTCTTTGTTAAATGTGTGGGGTTTGCCATCCAACTTGTAACATTTTTGGGATTTTTCTTGCAAGTTGTACCTAGAAATTGATTTACCAGCTCCATTTCTGAGGGCTGTGAAATGATGATTCATAGCCAAGGAAGAATAACTGAAGCACAAGCATTTCCAGTTGTCTGGCACATTTCAGGAGATTGCTTCGGGTGACTTAAATTATGTGCTGGAAAAGCTTTTCAGTATAGAGGTGATTTCACTGTCTTTGTGGTAACATATGTGGTGATATATTAGATGCAGAGTAATAGGTATTTTTTTGTGCTTGTCCACACAGACTGGTAGAAGGCCTTTAGCTTTGCCAGAATTGGTGAATGCCTTACCGGTAAGTCTGTGCAACAGCCGAGTTCCCCAGATGTGCTTATTTAGGCGGTGACCTTGGTTTGCCTGTTGCCTGAGATAGTTATTATGAGTAAATTGTCATCAAGTTTTATCTCGTAGGTGCATCAGCCATCAGTATGATATCCTTTTTCCTGTGATTGGAAGAGATTGGGTGGCTGTAATGAAAATATTTTATTCTATATTGTACCTGTAAAATATATTGCTTTTGTTATATTTCATGTTAAAATAGTTTTTCTCAAAACAAAAAAATACTTTCTTCAGCGATCAGTTTTTTCACTCCAAGTGGAGGACTTAAGCTAGTGAGCACAACTGTATTTTTTTTTTTTTTCTTCACTCACACTGATGGTGTACTCTGACATGATGGGAAGAGCTGTTCTTATTCAGCTTAAAAAAACTTTTGTTATTCTCTGAGACACTTGGAGTGCTTCTTCCTTTGATGGCATGAGGCCTCTGCTCCTTCAGGCATGTTCTTTAATGTTCTGATCACCAGTATATTGCTATCGGTTGTTGATTTTTCTTATGAAAAAGCGAGGACTTAAGCCCAACATTTGAGCTGTGTATACTGGTACAATAAGATGGCTTCTTATTGTACATTTTTAATTCATTTGTTTCTAACCTCAGATGTGAATGTGCTGCCTTTCAGGATGAGGGATGTGAGTGTGTGAAGCTTTACAAAACCTTCTGAGAGTAGTAAAACCAGAGAAGAACCCCACTGTGGTTCTTTCTCACTGCATAGGGTCAGAAGCAGGAATACCAAAAGAGCTATTGAAAGTTGACTAACCTGCACTTAGACCTTCAAGGAAAGTTCCCTGTTTTCCTGATAAGGCTGTTGCAAGGTTTCATTACTTCTCTCTGTATGTAAGTAACACTTTTAATTTAGCCATTTTTTTCCTGTCCTTGGAAGAAGCAGACAAGTCTTTACTTATTATTGTCTCTATGGTTCCATTTAGATGTTTGAAGATAATTCCTTCTTCCAGATGCACTTGGGCTTTAATGATGTAGCTAAACCTCCCTCAGACATAACAGGTTCTGAAACAGAAGGTCCTGCTCTCCTCAGTCATACACTTCAAAAGCATCTCTGACCTACCTTTCAGTGACCTGCAAACACCTGAAGGGTCTAAATACGGGTTTTTGGGGCTTTTTTGTTTTGTTTTGTTTGGGTTTTTTGTTGTTGGGGTTTTTTTTTGTTTGTTCTTAAAGTCTTGATGAGGTTAATTTACTGCCATTCTAGTTTTCTCCACGGGCAGGGGAGTGGAAGGGAGGTGCGGTTGCTCCTATTGGTAATGGGCAGCTGATAGACTGGCTTAGCTATTTCTTACAACTCTATCAGTAGTCTTTTGTTTTTTGAAACAAAAAGTGTGCTTTCTCTTGTCTTCTGAACAAACTGTTTGCTGAATCCTTTGAATTGTGTGCTGCTTTAGTTTGGTGACTTGAACTGGATCAGCAAAAGCGTTCACTGAACGTTTGGTAGAAGCAGAAGTGTCAATGTGGCTTCTGCCTTCTGCATGAAGGAAGTTCTTTGCTTGTTTGCATGGGGAGTTAGGGTAACTACCTCATTTAAAATGGCAAATTACTCTTGTCTTGGTTTCCCTTTCTGACAAGATGAGAAAACCAGTTTTTCCAAAAGGAAAAAGTGCAAAAAAGATCTTTTTCTTTTTTTTAACTGTAGATATTCTGATGTGTTAAAAAGGATAGCTGCTAGAAAAAAATTGTCTATAGAAATAATGAGGACTTTGCCTGTACAGACTTGAACAATTGTGCTCTGAGATTCATATTTCCCTGTGGTGGGTTGACCCAGGCTGGACACCAGGTGCCCACCAAAGCTGCTCTGTCCCTCTCCTCAGCTGGACAGGGGAGAGAAAATAGAATGAAAGGCTCGTGGGTTCAGATAAGAACATGGAGAGATCATTAACCTATTACTGTCACAGACAAAACAGACTTGACTCAGGGAAATTAATTTATTACCAATCAAACAAGCATAGGTTAATGGGAAATAAACCCCAGATCTTAAAAACACCTTCCTCCCCACCCTTCCCTTCTTCCTGGGCTCAACTTCACTCCCAATTTTCGCTACCTCCCCTCCCAAGTGGCATGTGGGGATGAGGAATGGGGGTTGTGGTCAGTTCATCACACATTGTTGCTGCTGCTCTGTCCTCCTCAGGGGGAGGACTCCTCATGTTCTTTCCCTGCTCTAGCATGAGGTCCCTCGCATGGGAGACGGTCCTCCATGAACTTCTCCAGCGTGAGTCCTGCCCAACTGGGCTACAGGTCTGCATGATCTGCTCCAGCGTGGGTCCCTTCCACGGGGTGCGGTCCTTCAGGAATAGACTCCTCTCTGAAGGTCTGCAGGTCCTGCTGGGGCCTGCTCAAGCTGAGCTTCCCACGGGGTCACAGCTTCCGTCAGGCACATCCATCTGTTCCAGCATGTGCTCCATGGGCTACAGGTGGATATCTGCTCCACCATTAACCTCCATGAGGCACAGCCTGCCTCACTGTGGTCTTCACCACAGGCTGCAGGGGAATCTCTGCTCTGGAGCACCTACTCCTCCTCCTTCACTGACCTTGGTGTCTGCAGGGTGGCTGTTCTCACATACTGTCACTCGTATCTCTTTCTGCATTTATGCAGGCTTGGTGTGGTCCAGGTTGATGTGTGTGTGTGTGTGTGTCCCTTGATGGTACCACCATTGCTGACAGGCTCGGCCTTGGCTGGTTGTGACTCTGTCTTGGAGCTGGCTGGCATTGGCTCTATCAGAGGTAGGGGAAGCTTCTAGCAACTTTTCACAGAAGCCACCTCTAGTCCCTCCGCTACCAAATCTTGCCATGCAAACCCGATACATTCCCTAACCTAGGTCTGTTTTATGTTGGAGTGTGAATAAAATACTTGACGGACAGTTTTTTTTTCATAATTTTTCTAGACTTTGGATGTATAATTTGATTTTTGGTTTGTAGAGGTATAGAGTGAGCGTGGCACTGTGTAAAAAGTAGTTCTTCAAATCATATATTTCGGAATTGTAAGGCAAGTGAGGGTCCCTGCAACACACTTTACAGATGTTACTGTCATTTTCTAAATTGAGCAGTGCAGAAACTTAATTCTCAGGCTTTTACTATAATGTTTATGGAAGTTAATGTAAATAGCTACACTGGCTGCTTTCTGAAGGGATTGTCTGTTCCTTCCCAAGTGGGACATTCTAATCAAGGAAACTACCCGCTGGAGATTTGGGACACATGAGTAGTGCAGGAGCTGAGGAGTAGTAGTTGCAAATAATAAACTCGGGGAAAGCTCTGAGAAGCAGATGAGGAGGGTGGTAGCTGCCCATTAAACTGTGTGAAGTGCAGCTGCCTGGCTGCTCAGGAAAGGATAGAGCCTTCTGGTTGCACAACCAGAATATATCCTTCTTAATATATTAGTAAGGCAAGTCAACAGAAATCATTCTAGTATCTGATTTCATACTATACCCTGGTTGTTTCCTAGACTGGTTAGCTGTGTTATTTACTGGGGTTTGTCGTCTTCATTTATTTCCATAACACGTTTCCAGTATATCAGTAAATGTACTGATACATGACCATTTCTCATACTGTTTGAATACTGGTGATGTTCTGCAGCTGCATATGTTATTAAAAACTTGTAAACGTTGCAGTTCATAAGCTCAAGAAGATATTTTGCAGTTATTCTAACACCAAACAAAGAAATACTAGCATGACAAACGTTTACAGAATTTGCTGCCACAAGCAACATTAAGTGAACCAGAGTTTCACACAAGTGAAATCTGCTGTAAAAGCAGAGTAAAAGGACAACAGCTGTAAATTGTGTGGGAGTTCTGTGTTTTCTTGTCAAGTGTTTGGGATTAAATACCCCTTCTGATAAAACTCATTTGATGACTGCTGTGTAATAGAACTGTCTCTTGCAAATTATTCTTTTGTCTATTTTTAAGAAAATATTAATACTTGGAAAGAGCCATTACAATGCACATACATAGTTTTAAAATTCTTAATGGCCCTGGCTTTTTCCTTTTCTTTCAGATAGTAGAATAAGTTTTGTTCTGAGTCACAGGGTTTTGGTAACTTGCATGGTAATAATTATAATTTGTTCCGTTTGATCAAATGGTACTCAAGCTACCTTTTAGGCTTTAGGACTTGCCCAGTAATACAACTTCAGTAACTTTTGAGTAACTCAGGAGTCTTATCAGAGGTGATGTTTACTTTCCCATCTTTACTTTCCCTGGGGTCCCAGCTTTACACAGTTTTATGTAAGCACTGAACACTCAAAAGTACACATAAATGCTATGGGATCTGCATTTTTCAAAATGTAAAGTGCACAAAATATTGCTATTCAGTTTGAAGTTACTTTAATGGAAATGTTTACTTGGCCCTTAAGGTATTATGAGTTCAAATAACACCACGATTATATATCATAGGGCTAACTTTTTAGATGTCTTATAGTACTGTAATTGTGACAACACAGAAGTATTCCAAGTATTCCATGAGTATGTTAATGATCTGTTTTAAATTTACTTTAACCGCTGTGAGGCAAATCAGATGTACAGCTATAGATTAAATGAGTTAAAAAAGTAAATGGCTTGTTGAGGGTTCTTCAGAACTCCTGGAACTCTAAGAGGTTATTCTGCTCCGACTGTTCTAAAACAACTGAAGAACTTCTGCTTTTGTGATAGCAGTAGCTGTTGGCATATTACAGGACAGTTTTCAACTGGAGAAAAGAAGTTAGGTTTTTCTGGTGTTAGTGTACTTAGTTTTTATAAAAAATAATTCTTGAGAGACATCACAAGTAATTCCTAACAGCTTTATTCTTCAAAAATCTGCATTCACACGTGTACTACAGGTTCCCCAGAGAATTGACAGCAGTTAAACTATAACACAGGATAAACTTGGTATTTCTACTAGTATTGTTGAAAAATCCTTACTACAAAACCATCTTGATACCAGTTTTGTGAAGGTGGGAAGGGAAAATAAAAAGTGTAAATCTACTACTGCATGGTATGTTCAGGTTGTTCATGATGGTGATTAAATTTCTGAAATAGGTTACAGATACTACGTTACGTCTGTTGGAGGTACACGTCTGTTGGAGGTATCAGTGCTTTGTACGGTGAAAAGGACAGAGCAGAAAAGGGAGTGAAGGAAACTTACTGGCTGGCTTTTCAACGTGATAAATTTGGCCAGTCTTTCCTAATTGGGATAAGCTTTCTGTGTAAGAACGTATGAAGTAAAGTGTTTCATATGGTATTTAAATTTCCTACCATAGGAAAACCAGCTTTGTCTATATCCTTGGACAAAAGCTTTTTTATGGAAGGATGAAGCTAGATTGTGCAAGTGGCAAAGTACAAGTAGGGTAAACACTGTCATCTTTGTGCGTGTTTTACAAAGGATCCCATTGTAAGATTTTACTTCCATTTTTTAAAATATTTGACATCACTGTTGCAATCGTTCGATCAATTATATACTTTCTTCTATTGCGGTAAACTTCCTACGTTCATATGTAATAGTTTTGCTCACTGAGATGGTCATAAGCAGTACAGAAATGTGAAAGGGAAATCTGTGGAGTGTACAGGAAAAATAGGTTTTCCAACAGTTTTCATCGATTGGTCCTTTATGATAGATGGTCTGGAAGGATTGTTGCTGGAACTCGGAGCCACAGCCAACTGCTCCCCTCCACCACAGGACAGAGCAGAAAAGAGAGCCCTCCTGCTCCAGCTGATCTCTGCTCCTCTTCGGAATTCCTTGTGCATGTGATAGAAGAAACCACCTTTTGCCTTTGCGTGTTGCAGGGGTTTTGCAGTACAATTTAATGAATCATTGTCTTGATGAGTATGATAATAATTTGTCACTTCTTTTTGGGCTACCAAACACATGGAATGTATTTAGGTTGAGGCTTTTTGCTACTCATCTAGGTTTTTTTTTTTTTTTTTAATTGATAAGGTGTTACAATATCACCAGAAAGTTTTATATTTTCATCAACTTTGGGATTTTTTTTCCCAGTGTTTATGGGAAAGCTAAAGCAGGATGGAACTTAAATGGCTCAAATAACACAAGTACTTTCTGGCAGAACACGATGTCCTATGTACTAAGACTCTTTGTTTCATAACCTAGTTTCATAAAGCAAAACATTAATAGATGTATTTATATTACAATGAATTGTATGTAAATATCTGCAGAAATAACCGAAAGTAATAGCTCAGCCTGTAATTCAGTGTGGGTAAAATGCAAAATTGACCAAAAGTTAGACTTGGTGAAAGTAAATCAGATGCTGCACTTTACTCTTTTTGATCCGATAGAAAGTTATTGGCTAGTTATTAAAAAAAAAAAATTATTATAAACATTTAACTGTTTAATTACCTCTACTAGACAAATATATTTGAGTGATTTATATGGGCTTATTTTAGTTCTGCATTGCTTTGACATGTGGTTTATGTTTTTCATACCACTTTATCATGGCAGATCAGCTGAACATGAGAGCTTCAGTGCCGTTAAATGATACTTACACTACTAGAGCTTGTCCAAAATTCAGTCAGCTATTAACAGGCTTATAATCACAAAATCACACAGAATCATCATGGTTGGAAAGGACTTATGGGGTCATCGAGTCTAACCAAACCTATTTACTGTCTTCTTTTTACATGTTCCTTAGATTTACAGAGTGAATTTTCTAGTTAAGAGTTAGGTTGGAGAAGGTTAGTGGGTAACAAACTGTTTGGGTTCCCATTTCAACTTGGCCTGTTGAACTGGTGCTCTGTCTTCACCTCTGAGGTAGTAGAGGACTTGCTGAAAAATATCTCTCATGGATTTTTTTGGTATTACAGTAAGTTTTAAATGTGCCCCAATACGTTAGAAAGAAAGTATAATCCAGAACATGTTTGTAAAAATAGAAGCCAAGAAAAGAAAGAGGAAGGAGGAGATGAGCTAATTATTCCAGTTGAAGCTGTCACTTCGTGAAAATGAAACTGTGGAGGTTTTGAGATTTCTTTTATATAATTCCTGTTGAATAAAGCCTGTATTGAAGTCCCAGGCCTTCCTAAAAGGACAGTGTCAATTCCTTGGCAAGAAGCTCGGTTGTTGAGGGAACTGGGATGCTTCATTCCCTGTCTCGGGCTGCTGTGGGATGTGCCTGTTCTCCTTCAGCTTGCTGCTGCAAGGAGCTGATGTTCCCTCATTTTCCTTCATTGTAGCTCTGCTCTTTTGTATGAGTATGGACAATCTGTTGCTTATAACTTCACATAACTTCACAAAGAGTTTTAGGATGGGATTTGTGTTTTTTTTTTTTTTCTTTCCCCACCCATTTTTAGAAGCTAGTGGCAAAATGCTGCTGAAATGGAAGCTTTTAATTTCAGGTTCATAACACGAAGAAAAGCTGCTAACAGAGGCATGACAACTAAAGCAATTTATTTATAAAGGAGGAAAAATCGTGTGCTAGGTCATGTTTGGCAGGCCAGCATTGCAGTCGTTCTTTAAGCAGTTAAGTTCTAGAAGATTTTGTCTTGGATTTAAGTGCTGTAAAAGGAAAAAGATAATTGCCAGTTTCAAGGAAACTTTGTTTTCTGTCTTTTAATTGGTGGCATCCTCGATGCAGTATGTCCTCATTGCACGAAAATAGACCAAAAGCATTTTCAGGTAATGGGTAGGGAAGAGATCTGTAGTCCTTTTTTCTCCCATTACTGTAATCTTACCCCGTTGGAGTGCACTGAACATTTTTTTTTTTTTTTTAAGTTTACTTTAATATGGAACACTTATACAAATACTGCCATCTGAAAAAAAAAAAAAAACATTTGTATAAGGTAACACTAAAATTTAAGGTATCCTCTGAGAAGCTGATATGCATTTTGGTAATGAACAGTACCTTGTGAAGTATAGTAAGTTTGCTTTTCGTTCTGCTGAGCCCAAGTGTTCAGAGGCTTGATAGTGTATCTGTGGCCTTTGTTGAAAATGTTGACTGTTCATTCATGAATGATTAACAGGTTGTTTTATTTAAAGGCACGTACCTGCTTCCTACAGTGTCTGTATAAAAACTATGTCCTGAAAACGCTGTGTATACAGTTCCTATTTGAAGAATGTTGTGTGTTGGTCCTGGATACTTTGTCCTGCCTGTGTGAAACGCTCTTCCTTATCAGCTTGCAAGGATTTGGTCTGCTAGCAGACTTTTCTGTGAGAAAGAACTTAAATGCAGCAGACTTCTAAAGTATTAACATACAGAGCATTAATGAGCTGAGCTCAGTAATATTCATAAAGTTGCTGTAGTACTTAATGGGCTGTACAATTGTCGTTCAAGTTGTAGCATCATAGAAGTATTTCTGCTTTTTGGTTTTTCTTTATCACTTTTCTAGCAAGAGTCCTTCACTGTTCTTAGCAGGAGAAGGCAACGTAAGTCTGAAAGGCATATCAAATAGCAAATGAATGTTGAAATGTTTTGAGTAGAGGCGTTGTGTGTGTGCGTGCATGGACATGTTGAAGGACACGTTCTTGTGATTCTGATAGTGAGAAGACAAGGAGTCTCTTTGAGTAGATTTAATTCCATGTTCATGAACATTCAGAGCTTGTTAGTGTAAAAATGAAGCTCAGCGAGTGAAGTTCTAGCTGGAAGCTCACATGTACATACAGAGCTCTTTAGTGTTTAGCATGTATTTAAGTTTCCCTTAGCTGTGTATGGCTGGTTTATAGGAAAACAGTTACGGGAAGTGATCAGAAACTAGTTTGGTCTAGGTAATGCTTTATCTATTCTGATGTACACATTGGTAAAGAGTAATGGGTTTGGTAATTGAAAGGAATACAGTTAAACTAATATGCTTTTTGACTCAAAACCATTAAAGGTTTTTGCAGAATGGAGTCTTAAACTTGTAACAGTCACCTTAAAAGGAGTGGGGAGGTCAGTGGTGGAGGCCCAGGAGCTCTCCAGGGACACCTAGTGGGCCCTGTCTCTCCACAGGACACTCCTTCCCAAGGGCAGGGGGGGATTGACCCTCCTGGCAGCACTGAGGTGGAAAGTACACTGAAGTCAGTTTTGGGAAACTTTGAGTTTTCTAAAAGGCGGGTTTTTTTTCTCATCAAGAAATGAGAAGTGCTTCACAAAATTAGCTGTGCTAAGGTTGTGTGCTGTTGAACTGAGCATTACTGTGGAGGCAGCAGCATACTTGTTGCGTGGCTGGAGGTATGAGGAAGTATTATTGTATACTCTGTGGTTAGTTAAAAAAAGTTCCTGATAAGAAAGTTGTATCCCTCAAAGACGTACTTAGGAGCTAAGCTGCGTGTTGTACTTAAATTGATGGTTTTGCATTTTTTTTAATGCTTCACTGAAAGCAGTAACTTACAGGTGTTGTTCTCCCTGAAAAAAATCTGTCAGAAGAGAGAGCAGCAGGGAATGAAAGTAGCTGGAGGCTGGACAGTTAGCTGTCTTGTTTGTTGTTCAGGGCAACAGTTCTGGCTTTCTTTTGAAAACCAGAGGTTGGTGTATTGAATTTGGATGTACTAAACATTCAGAAAAAACCTCGTTGCACTTTCCTGTCATGTTACTATTTTAAATTTAAGTAGTACGTTGCCCAAGTTAAGTGGCAGCGCGTTGGCTGTGAGCTTCCAGTATTGGCTTAGCACATACATGTCCTGCAGTTTCGTCTGGAGCGGTTCTGGTTTTAATGCTGAAACCCTTGAAAACCTCAGTGTGAAACCTCCGAGCCACATTTCTATTTGGTGCTTGAGAAAATGTTTTGAAAATGGAATCAAGCATTCTGTGTCCTAGGGTTTCTATCTGGGAAAAGCTTTTATTGATGGACAGGACTGTTCTTTAATAATGGCACATTGTTGCCTTAATTAAAACAAAAAAGCAACTGGCAAATGCAGGCCAGACAGCAAAGCCTCCTTATTGTCTTGTGTGGAAGAGCAATTTTAGGAGGATGCGAGAGTTGTGCAAGCCCCCGCCTGTCGCAGCGATGGTGCTGCTTTTGCCACTTCCTTGAAATAGAGGAAGAACCTGAAGGTTTGTGCATTCCCCCGTGCAGGTGTGTGTTGTTGCTTCAAATGACAAGCTATTAAAAACCCAAAACAAACAACAAAAACCCTCTGCACTCTTGAATGGGGAGACCCCAGAGAGGCTTTGAGCAACCCCTGGAAGTTGATCAAGGTTATTCTCCCGACATCCCGGGGAGTCGAGGTTCATTCCTGAAGACAGAGGGGTGATGCTTTGGTGGCAGTAGCATGCTTTATGCTGTTAGGTGTTCTCAAGAGCAACTCTACCAAAGCCAGCCATTTGAACCCCCTCCAAAAAAAAAAAAGGGGGGGGGGGATGGGGGGAGACTTGGATAGTGGAAAAATAGTCCTTTACGGTTCATCAAGCTTTGTAACAGATTATTTTTTTCCTTTGAATTAGAGGAGGATATCAATTGATTTTGGTGCTCTGATTTTGTCAGTGCTGACATTCCCCCTCCTCCCCCCGGCCCTTGTGGTTTGCCTTAAACATCCTGTACCGGCTATATCTAGTAATCTGTGTTTTCTCTTTTAAAGGCTCACTAAACAAGCCCATGCCTATTTTGATCTCATTAAGTTCATCTCTAGCTGTTTCCCCTTTTGATTGTGGATATTGCCTGTATTTGGTTCTAACTATGGTGCAATCGGTTTATATCAGATTGTGTGGTACACTATGCTGTCTTGCCTGAGCAAACTCCAATAATTTATGATTAGATGTGGCTTAGATTAGGACCTTATGATTTTTATGTTCAAAAGTACATTATAAAAGATCTTTTATTTTTTTTCCTGTGAAAGATGCAACACGAGGCAAAAGGACTTGCCTGCAGCAAAGCTTCTGAATTAAAACCAAGCATGGGGAAGGGATGGTATATATAAATTATATAGTTCCTTCCTTTAGAATGCCTAAATAATGTGTCCTAAAATACAGAAATGGAAGTGCATTACTGGGAAACTACTCAATTTGGTTTAGTAACAAGCTGCTTTCACTATCTCATCATCGCAGCTTTTGTGAAAACAGAAGCTTTTACATTCTCTATGGTGTTTTGTATACCTACACTATACTTTAAAAATCAAACATCTGAAAGTATATTTCTCTCCTAAGCACATTAGTGGCTTATTTGAAAGTACTCAGGGTTTCAGTGAGTGCCATGGACTTTCAACCATGCTTTCTGCTGGCCTGCACATTAGCAAGGTATTTGTTAATGAGGAATGGTCATTAATGTCTTGTGTTCCTGTAGATACTTGTTTCACTTGTGTTTGTGTATATGAATAACACCAGTTGAATAAGAATATCCTTTTAATTTCTGTAAGAAGGGTGTAGTAATCAGAGCACTTAGTGATATTGCCTAAAATATTTTTAAATAAGCATCTGTTTGGAAAGGAATACGGGTAAACCGTCCAGGTGTTTTCCAGAGTTTCTTAGTCAGAACATCATGCTCATCTTTCCAGCTGAAAGATCTCACTGAAAAGATAAAAGTGCTGCTTTATATTCACCAACATTTGTATTGGCAAGGAGAGGGAAGGGTTGGAGAACCACCTTTGCCTAATAAGTGGCATCTCAGAAGTACTATGTTTTGTCTTGAACGAGATGGCATTTCTTACAGTTCCTGAGCAATACTTGAACCGTAAAGCTGAAGTTTTTCAACAAGGCAAGCATATAATTATGATGATGATGATGATTCCAGTGCATTTCAAATCCACTGTAAGACATAATTATCAGCTGTCATCTGGAGAAATGCTGAAAAATTGTTTTGGTGTTAAATAAATACAGCTTGTGATATTTACCTTATAGTTTAAACAATCTAATGTTTTCACGCCCCAGCATCTTGTGGCTGTTCTTTGTGCTTTTGTACATAACAACAAAAAAAGGGAGTTTGTTGGTTTTACTGTTGTAATATATTCTGATTTGTAAGGGAGCATTCTAAAATTCACTTGCTCTTTAACAATACATTTCTTCTCTCAATAGCCAACTACTCCACCAAGCCAAGGGAGGCCTGATTCACCAGTTTATGCTAATTTACAAGAACTGAAAATATCTCAGTCTGCACTTCCACCACTACCTACAAGTGCTCCAGTCCAAATAAATGGGGAATGGGAAACCCATAAAGATACAACAGGACGCTGTTATTACTACAACAGAGGATCACAGGAACGAACCTGGAAGCCTCCGCGGTGGGCCCGAGATGCAAGCATTAATAAAGGGGATTCCCAGAGCCATGCAGATCATGAGGTAGTTCCTTCTGAGATCACAAACAATGAGACTGTGATGCATATGAATACTGTTTTGCTATGGAATTTGGCATTGCTGAGTTTCGAGGTGTCAAGGAGTGTCTTCATTTGTCTCTCTGGTCATGTGTCTTGGTATGAAGCAGTAAACAGTTTAGCTCTTCAATTGCTTTTGTGTACAAGAACGCATGCAGGAACTGTGTATGAGAGTTGGGAGTTGTAAACTTTCCTTACTGTCCCTCAGCAGGCATTGCAGCTTTTCTTTTAAAGGTAAAGGAAGGTATTTTGAAAATAATAGGACTATAAATGACAGTAGAATAAGACAAGCATTGTAACTTCTCTGACATGGACTGCATTCTCTTTCTCGGTGTATTTGGCACATTTTAGGGGGAAGGTGGGGGAATGTGATAGTCCTTCTAGAAGCAGGATTTATGGGGATGTGTAGAAAAAAGCAATGGAAGGTTTTTTTTTTTTAATATCACTTAAATACACAGTAAAAGAAAGGCAGGAGTTATACAGGTGTTTGCTACTGCTTGGTTAATGCTGTGGCAATAAATTTAAATATGAGATGCTTTTTCTTATAGAGGAAAATATTTTCATAGAGAGGAATTAAGATGGAATTAGATACTAAGATGAATGTAGAGAACTCCAGAGTTCTGGAGTCAAAACCAGATTTAATAGAGTTCCACAGCACCTTTCATCTGCATCAAAAACACTGACATAATTGAAGCTTCCATCAATTTTTTTTTTGTACTTAGATTTATACATACTATCAATAATTCTATATGTTCTATGATGTTTTTGAAATCTATATTTTTTTAGGAAGGGGCATATGTGATTTCAAACTTGAATTTTATTTAATTAATGAATTCTTAAAGAGGTGGGATAATCATAGTGAATATAAAAAGCAAGTTTGTCTGCTTAACTTGTTGCAGCATTTTATTTAACCATTTGCTTAGGAGATTTGAATTTACATGCTTGTGGATGGTTTCTGTGTGGAGCCTTAGATAGCTGTAGGGCAAACTAGGAGAAAGGACAGTTAAGAGCAGTATTTTTTTACCAAATTGTGTTAATTTTGGGAAAATCCTGTTCTTCATTCTGTGAACAGTACTCTAGAGAACAGAAGATGAGAATATTAAAATTGCCATGCTTGACGCTCTGCCTAGCCAAATGTGTAGGTCCATGGGTAGCAAATGTTGATGGGAGGAGGAAATCCACCCCAGCTTGCGACAATTGGCTGGGCGAGCTTTTGGATATATTGCATTTAGGCCATAAACATATTCTGTAGATATATCAATGGGTTTTTTTGATTATGCAAACCTTTTGCTTTTGTAAAACCTTTTGGCAAAGCTTTGCTGCAGATTTGCTTAAGAGATTTAAAGCTTACCCTGTAGTTCTTTATGTTAAAAGATGATTTGGGATAATACTTGAGGTGCTGATATATTCTTAGCTGGTTGCTAGGGAGAGGCAGACAGTGGTGTGTGTTTATCTAAACTGCTGTGGTTCAGATAAAGCAAAGGAATAGCTGGGAGATGGATATTACTGTTTAAATATTCTTAAAATGCTGCTCTTGTGTACTTAGTACTTAGGTTAATGAGTTTCCTGATTGAAAGAAAAAGCCAATATTTTCAAGAAGTCTCCCACATATTTCACTTTTATATACCTTTTTCAAGTATATGCATAGTTTAGGTGGAATTCCTCCTGAGCTATTAATGGTGGACTGCTTAGAAATTTCAGATTGCTGGAAGCCCTGTCCTAGAAGTCTCTGGGACATTAGTAGCAGAAACAGGAGAGAAAGGAAAAATCTTACCCTTTCATTGCCTTTGGCAGTGGCTTTCATAGCAGCCGTGAAATCTGCAAGCATTTAAACAGCCAGATTTTCTTGTCACATGCTGGTGGCAGCAACAGGTAAATTGGTGAGATGCTTGTGGCCGTTGCTTTGGCTGCTCTGATGATGGTCTATTAATTTCTTACTTACTGTCCTTTTGCTGGATAGGGATCTGGTTTTAGTCTGTATAAGGTGATAGCTTTTCTTGAGTAGTAACTCTCCTTGCAGTTAATGTAACTGGTTTTCTGTTTTCATCATTCTTCCTTCTTTGGGAGAAAAAGTTCTTCCTTCTTATTGGAAGAACTTCCAATAATTCTTTCCCCCTCCCCACATGCAAATGATCCCTCTGACTCACTCATACTTCTATACCATAACTTCAGCATATGGTTGCGTGTTCAGAAAAATTGATTTTCTTACATTTGGGGTTTTCTTTTATTGCCCATACCTTATTTCAGCTCATCTTTTCTCTTCATTTGTGATGCTTGAGGTATCACAGGTTGGCCTTCAGACAGTTAACATCTGTGAAGTTTTAGTCTTTGCAATTAACTACACGCAATTTTATATTTACAGTGGCACAAGTTCCTTAAGTAATTTGTATCCTTTCTGACTGGGTTATCAAAATTTAATTTTAGGGAAATATATGTTACAAGGTCATTTAAATCCATTTCCCAGCAGTCACATGTTGATTTTGAAGCTCCCTTCTCTCCCCTTCTCTCCATTTCTCTCTTTCACTCTGCATTTGGGAGTGTACTTCAGACTCCATGTTCACCTTCTTTTTTTATGACATCTGAGTACTTAAAAATACTTACAGTAAAGGTTGAGACTTGAGGCTAAGCTACAGTAAAATATTGGCTATCCCAAATTTTATCTGATTATGAAGACTTAGAGCAAATATTTCTCAATTAATGAATTAAATCTGGTTTTACTGTAATGAAGTTAAGTTGGCTTTTACGCACTAGTCTGAGTTACTCTGATTCCCTTCAGATTTAGTAATAGAAGAGCATATACAGGAAGGTTAAGTGCTAGTTGTTTCTCTACTAGAGGAGTTTGTATCATGTTAGGTAGCAAAATGGCAAGGTGACATGAAAATGACAACTATGAATGATCATATATTCTAATACATAAGTAATATACTAGAACATAAAATAGCTTATAGTTGGTCCTAGAACTTTGTGATTAGGGAATTTAATTTTAATGGATAATAAAAAGCAGTCCAAATTGTACTTAATTTGTCAAATTGGTAACAGATATGGCACAAAGAAAGCAGTTGTAGATGATTGCAGTTCTTTGGGTAGGGGGAAGCAATGAAGTCCTATCGACAGGGCCTCCAGGAAAGTGTACAAGATTTTGGAATTGCAGATAAGTTTTATCAGAGGTAGTGACTTGTTAATGTATTTAAGGAAGTCCTTAACAGTAACTGGGAGAAATTTGTTAGACAAGACTGTAAAAGGAATGAGACGTCACCGTATCTGAGAAAGGCAAGACGTATCTCTCTAGGAGACCATAATACGCAGTAGAGACCAAAAAATCAGCTAGGAAGTTGTAGAAAAGCAACAGGATTTCATTTAAATTGAAAACTACATTTAAAACATGGCCAAGGTGCAGTTTCATTCACTGATTTTTGTTTCACAATAAACAAGGTGTTTTAAAGGGATGCTAGCTTCCTTATTTACTCAATATTCTTTCTTACTATTTTGATTTTTAGAAGTAGTAGTGGCTTTCAAAACTGGAGTGGTTAAGAGAGAGAAGAAAGACCATAACTGTTCCTTTTTTAAAAATTTTATTATTTTTATTAAATACCTGGTTGTGAACTGATCTCTGCCTTCAAGAAATTTCCATGTAAATGGAAAAAAGCCAAGACAGACAGTGATATAGGGACCTTTTTTGTGCCTCAGCAAGTTCTTAGAAGGTCTGAGGCTGTACAACTGTCAACTTCACATGGCTTTGTTTAAACATGGCATGGTATAATTGTGGACGGGACTCTGAGGAAAAGCATGGATGACATGTAAAAAGCCTATAGGCATTTAATACAGGAAAAAGTGTTGAAAGTTAAATTGAAAGTTGTTGAATGTGGTTTGGCTGCTGTTCTCTAACCGCTGTTGATGCAGCTTTAGCAGTTGTTGATGCTATCTGAGGGTTAAGGAATGCCTTGCCTCGGTAAACTTTGTAATAACTCAGGAATTTAATTTAAGTTTAGGTCTGCAAAGGCTGAATTCCTACACTGTAGCATATCTGAGATTAGTTAAGTCTTGAAGCATCAAGACGGCCCGCTGACTAGAAGCCAGCATGTACCCAGGTGGCCAAAAAGGCCAACAGCATCCTGGCCTCTATCAGTGTGGCCAGTAGGACTAGGGAGGTGATGGTCCCCATGTACTCAGCGCTGGGGAGGCCTCTCCTCAAATAAAGTGTTCAGTTTTGGGCCCCTCACTACAAGAAAGACATTGAGGTGCTGGAGCATGTCCAGAGAAGGGCAGCAAAGCTGATGAGAGATCTGGAGAACAAGTCTTACGAGGAGCAGCTGAGGGAGCTGGGATTGTTCAGTATGGAGAAGAGGAGGCTGAGGGGTCACCGTACCGCTCTCTGCAACTAAGTGAAAGGAGGTTGTAGTGAGTGGGCGTCAGTCTCTTCTCCCAAGAAACAAGTGATGGGATAAGAGGAAACAGCTTCAAGTTGTGCCAGAAAAGGTTTAGGTTGGATACTAGGAAAGATTTCTTCACCGAAAGGGTTGTCAAGCATTGGAAGAGGTTGCCTAGGGCAGTGGTTGAGTCACCATCCCTGGAGGTGTTTAAAAGATGTGTAGATGTGGTCCTGAAGGACATGGTTTAATGGCTACTTGGCAGTGTTAGATTTGTGGTTGGACCCAATAACCTTAAATATCTTTTCCAACCTAAACGATCATATGATTCTATGACTGTTATTATATGCGTTGCCTTACAGATAGACACAGTCTATCTATAACAGTCATTCTTACTGAACAACAGTGTTTTTTCGAGGAGTTAGTCATAATTCCCCTTAATAATAACAATGTCCAAAGTCTGCTACTTTCAACACGTGTCAAGGCACTTAATATTTAACCATTAAAACATAATAAAAACTTCAATGTGTGTATACAGTTAGTTACCTTAGAAAACAGTAGTTCAGATGGGACCAGTATCACTCTTATCAACTCGTTAGTTAGAACTCTTGAAATGTAAAACTGGGACTGAAATTTTTTTTTTCTTTGCCCCAGTGGTTAGAAACTGACACTTCAGAATTTTGTGTTGCCTCGTGTGCAAGAGAGGTGGCATTGTTTAATCCATAGTTTAGACGCCCACATTCTCTAAGATGTAGAGGATACTTATATTTTTGATGTTATTTTATTAATGACCTGAAAATTTCCCGTGAGTGTTTCTGGCTCATGTCAGTGTAAGGAGTTTCTGTTGCACAAGTGGTAAAGTACTTAGGAAGGTAACACCAAAGCCTGATGTGATTAGTAATTTGGAAAATGTCACTAAACAGTCTCTAAAACTACTGAATTTTAAAAACTGATGAGTTTCTGACACATGGAATTTTTTTTTTTTAATATTTAAACTTTTCAGGAGAGTTTTTTTCATAGTTTAGAGTTGAAATTCTGCCTTTCTCCTGCTTTATAGATTTCTTCAAAACCCTTTTATGTGTGTTATTGAACCTTAGCTGATATTTAACTGTCATCATTTCTGAATAGCAGGATGTGTTCCCTCGTAAGTGTTACACGTCCTACTAGCCGGGGATCCAAGATCCTGTGAAAGGATATCTGCACTAAATTCCTTGGGAGACTGTGGGGTAGAGATATTGTTATGAGAGATGAATATGAGATTTGTTTGCTTGGTTTTTTTGACCCACGGACTGGATGCTTTGAATAATAACTCCAGTGTGTTAGCAAGGAGATGAGCAAGGTATATGAGGGAACAGAAAATTTTTTATGTGTGTGTGTGAAATCTTCTTCCCTCTACTCTACATGTCAAAGTTGTTCCTTACATTATAATTCACTTCTACCTTCAGAAAATCATCTTAGCACCTCAGCTACCTGTGCCTGGTGGAAGGCCTTTGCCTGTTGTCACACACATCAGAGTTGAAAGGAGAAGAGTGGAAATTCCTAATATTTTAGGATGCATTGCACAAGTACTATAAAGCGCTGGGACTTACAGAGGTGCAACTGGAGTTCCAAGTTGTCTTAATGATCACTGTGTTTCCGGATGCTGTTTGGGAAGGGAGGAAAATGATTTAGGTGTGAAAGTGGGGAAGTTGCCGGGAAACCAAGGTATCAGGTCTCCCAAGTTTTTTGAGGCAACGCAGATTACTAAAACTCACTCTCTTCTACATTCGATAATGTATATTTGTGGGAATAAAATTTAGAACTTTTTTTGAACTCCAAAAAACCATTGGAGTTTGAGTAGCTGAAATCTGGTATAGTAGAATTAAACAAAAATTTGTATCAGTATAAACCAGTTGTTCTGAAAATACTTTGAATTGCCTGGCAAATATAAAATATTTCTGTACTGTAAAAATGCATCTCTTATTCTCTGATGTAAGATAAAAATGTGAACTCCCTGAATTTATTGGTATTCTCTTTCTAGTCAAATAATCTTTGATCTTTCAGATTTCAAAGTGCTTTCATTCTCAAAACTGCCTTGTATGTTTCTGACTACTTGTAGCATCTTTCATCAGAAGAAAACGACCACAGTTCTTGTTACAGCCAGTCAGATAGTCAGTATGGTTCTCCTCCAAAGGGTTGGTCAGAAGAGTTGGATGAACATGGTCAAACCTTATATACCAATGACTATACTAATGAAAAGGTACTTTTTCCTTCTTCTCATCACATATCCTAAATCTTTTCCACTAATTCACTGTTAGAAATACAGATTTTGTTTCTAGAAGTGGAAAGGATACTGCAGCGGTATGTCCTTTTGTTTTTTAAATATGCATAATACTTGAGCATCTGAACTGACTGACTTTTTTCCATTTCTTTACTATCCAGAAAAAGTTTTCTTTTCTCTATTCTGTATCAGTTTACATTAAGTGAACATAGCATGTATAATGTTTTTTTACGTCCCCTCCCTCCCCCATCCCCTTGGTTACACTTTAGGAATGAACTTCATACCAGTAAAATGTTTTTCTCACTGTCTTTTAAGAGCTGTTCTTGTCTACATATGGGGCCTTCCAGACAGGATGGTTTTGAACTGAAAATAGTGTTGCTTTATCAGTTTCATCCTTTACTTAACCAGAGATTTTCAATACTGGTTTCAGATGTAGACAAACTTCTTAAAGTACATCTGTATCAGCAGATTTATGATCTATTCTAATTACATAATTGCTACTGACAAATTATTGCGGTTCTGGGTGTGTCATAAAAATTTCTCCCTTGTAGGGTAAATGACAATATTTGTTTATATTTGCAAAGTAGTGCATTTCTCTAATTGTTCACTAAAACTGGAATTCATTTCTCTTAACAACAAAAAAAAATTGTTTCTTTTTCTTTTAAAACTGCAAAAAGCTCATTGAAACAGTAGTTTGTTTACCATATTGCAGCACCACCTCTTTTCCAGTATGCGAGGTGCTGTATGCAAGGAGTTTTTTGAAAGACATTTTAAAATAATTGAGTTTTATGTCTGTTTTGGAATTTTATCCTGCTTATTCTATTTTTCCAGAACATCTGTAGAGCACATACCTATATTTTGGGAAACTTTTTTTTTAATTGCACTAGAATTTTAGAAAGCAGTTTTTTCTATCATAAACAGTATATTGGAAGGCAATCTTGTGAAACCTGCTTGACCTGAGAGCCTTGCTATGAGTGTTTCCATGCATGTTTTTTGCGACCTTCTTGTAGGCTTTTGGTCATTACAATTCTTTTCTTTTCTTCATAACTAGTCACAGTTGTCATAGTTTTTTACCTTCTTGATTGTGGGAGTTGTTTATAGAGGTTACAGAAATTATATTATCTTCATGATTTATTTAGGAACTGCATCTCATTTTCCTGTTGATGTTGAACAACTGCTTTTTTAAAACAAGTTCAGTTATCTCTTAAATTATCAACAGTTGCTGATTGAGCTTCTTGTAATTCTGTAATTTTATATATAAAATCCTTACGCAGATGTCATGCAAAGAGTGTGCCTTGTTCATCTGACACGGTAATGTTGATAAGAGTAAGACACACCATCTTCAAAAAATATCTGTTTATCACGATCTCTTGTGTGATACTGCAGGACTACTTTTGGAGTAGTTACAGAAGGAAAAAAATTATTAGTGAGCCCAGTTCAGGAAGCTGAAAACTGTGTTGCTGTCATTGCTAACTAAGCTTGGTTAAGTTAATAGAGATTATGCACTCAATGCTGCTGATGTGGATGGCACTTTATTAAAAATTAACTTTAAATCCCAAGTGTCAGAGATTTACTGTTACAACTGTCACTCTGATTCAATTTCCTATCATCACATTTTTTTCTACAGTGGATAAAGCACGCAGATGAACAAGGTAGACCTTATTACTACAGTGCTGATGGTTCCCGATCAGAATGGGAGTTACCGAAGGTGAGTGACTAAAAAAAGACACTGACAACCTCCCCTCCTCCTCAATAAATGTTCTATGGGGCCTTTGATGGGAGTTAATCACAACAAGATGACTTAAATATTGCATGTAGATATTTCTTGCGTTTTTGTGGAATTTTTGATTGTGAAAAGAAAAAAATATACTCAAGGACTTGAAAAAAGGATGTATGTAACTATTCAGATGTCAAAGAAAATCTTGTATCTTTGCTGGACTGAGCTTTTAATGCAAGGCTGCAGAATAATATCTGTGATTTTGTTGTGATAAAGAAAACCTCTATAGGAAAAAAAAAAATTTAACAACTTTTTCTTCCTGAGAAACTAGTCTGTTTAAAAACAGACTAGTATCCTGCAAAATGCTTATACAGACAGGTGTAGAAAAGCAGGAGCTTCAGCAGAGTTTTGCGGTATATTTGAGGATGACACAGTTTCACCAGAAGTGTGTTCTAGTATGTATTAAATTTGCAATGAAAATAGGAATTTGTAGGACAGCAACAGGGACAGAGACACCTGGTAGTCTGAGGATGTACCTGATACTATCTAACTCTCATTTTTGCTTTGAAAAAATATACAATATTTGTCATAATACTTCATTCTATGAATTCTGCAATGTAGAAGGTTTTGACTGTGAAGAAGTTGCTTTCCAGTAACATAGATTGAGTTGGGATTTGAACTAAATAGCAAATCAAGTTGTCTTTAATTCAACAACAATAAATCACAAAGGTAATCCAGAACCCTTACCTGAGGCATACCAGCATAGAGGGTTGGGGTGTAGTGTTTCTGTGTTAGCACATGATATTCTAGTGGTTCTAAACAAACATATGAATTCCATTGTATTAATAGCCATCTACAGAATGAAATATAGCCCCTGTTTTGGAGTTTGTGATCTGATATGCTTTAGTTCTTGTTTATATGAAAATTATCACATATTCGTGCTACAGATTTTCCTTAATTTATTTCACATGAGCCATTTGGGCAGAACATACTCTTTAATTGCTTCTTGAAACTAGAAAATCTTGGGTGGCAGCAAATAAAAGGTTTAACAGAAGGAAATGCACAATTGAGTCTAGATTCACAGCCCCAGAGCCTGTGTATTTCCAGAAATCCATAGCTTTTAACTTTAAAAGCTGTGGAATAGATTAAATATTTCAGCAAAATATTTAACTGGTTTCTGTAGCGATATATCTGAAGGAGACACTGCAGAGATGTTACACTTGTGATTGAAGCATGATTGAAGATTAGTGTCTCAAAAATCTTACTGAAGCTGTTTCCAAAAGTGCTTAGGAATTGGAAGAACAATGTAGAATACATAACTTCTCTGAAGAAAAATAATCTAGGCTGAAAACTCACGAGTGGCGAGAGAAAATTGTAGGCAGACTTCAGCATTGTAATTTTTGCTTAAATGAAAATTAAGCTACTAGGGAAAAAAACCCTACCCTTGATCAATTTTTCCCAGTTTACTTAGTTCAAATATTGCCTCCCAAAATTTGTTAGGAAACAAAGTGATGGAGTCGCATGGTCACGTGGTGCTGTTAAACCAGAAAAAGTAGATAATCTGAACTTCATTAGAACTAAAAATCATCTGGAGGTTTCTGGAAATAGCAGGTCAGCTGAGCTAGTACTGTAACACTAGAAATCTTCTCTGTTATAGTGTTAACTGTAAATGTGAACATGCCTGGTAATAGCACTTCCACTATTCTTGTATGTTAAAAATGAAGAGAGTAGATGTTGGGGGAGAGGGGAGCAGTTACAAGTAAATTACTTTAGGCAGTCTCATAGAAACCCCTCCAGTCATGTATATTTAAATAACATCTAGGAATAGCTGAATGCCTCTGGCTAAAAATGGTGTCTCGGATGGAGTAACTTTGACAACTGCTAAAAAGTCCATTAAAGCACACAATGAGTGTGAGCCAGCCTTTTGCAGTGGAAGAGAAGAACATACTGAACATTCTTTAGAATGGGTAATAATCTTTAACCGTAATTTGTATTACATCTTGCAAGAGACTCTGAGTTTTCTCCTACGTTGATGTGTTCTGCTGCATTCAGTTGTTGGTTCTTGCCAGTTATTTGAAAAAGCAACCAACCAAATAAAAACCCCAGCAAATAAAAGTCCATTCCTGCATAGATCACTGTGATAAAATGTTGGTTTCCTGTGTAGTGAATGAATAGTGTCTAAATTGTGTGGAGAAAGTCTACAACTCTATTCCAGAAACCTAGTTTTTTAATAAGAGTTTTATAATTTAAACAAATGAGAAAAATGTATTAGAGGGAGGAAAAAGTTAAATTGATCTCAGGAATGAGAACACTTCTAATTTCCAAAGTTTAAAAATGCTAATCTATCAAAATAACAAAGTGAGGAAAACTGTGTAATAAATATTGAATAAGTAGCTTAAAGGGGGAGGTGGGGGGACAATCCAGTAAACATTAGTGATTAATGGTCTCTCAGAGTTTCAAAATGTGCTGAGGCTGGTATCTGGCATAACAGCGTGATGCTTGACCATCCTCTGACTGAACTCTCTGATCCAGGAGTAGACTTTGAAAGAAAATGTGTACACTATAAGCCTCTCATAGTGAACTCATAGTTTTGGTGTTAGTATTTACAGACTCTGATACTGCAGTTTCACTTTCTCTTCTCAGAAATTCCTGCAGCGTTAGCTCCCCTTGCTGTATTCACAGAGGAAGCACTAGGTAGAGGAGCTTCGTTTTTGGCCATCTTAATAGACCAGCAGTCTGTTAATTCCCTCTCTGTGTGCTGTCAGTGCCTAGTATGAGCTCAGGGCCCTCAACTCGGATCCTTGGGTGAATGATTTTCCTGCTGGAGATGTGAATGCTGTCAAACAGAGCATGCTATCTGAAAAATTGCAATAAAACACAATACAGGTAATACCAGGAAGATACGCAATCACGTGGTGAAAGAAAATAATGATGAGAATGTGTTAAAGAAAGCCTGGTTGTCTTACTGTAGATTTGTCTTGCTCTGAGCTGTGCTATTAGATTTGAAGTAACGTACTGTGTGCGTTGGCATCTGTATCTACTGTAGTCAATGCACTATCGTTAGCAACAGTGAATCATCTTCACATTCTTATAAAATTTGGGATTGCTTGTTGAAAATTGAGATTGTCATAACTGATGTGAGGATCTAGATGGATTTTAAGGACACCAGTGCAACTGATAACACAAAACTGAGATCAAGCGTTGCCCCAGGACCTGTGGCAATCTGTGGTGACTTGGAGCTCCTCCAAGATCAGTAGTCTTAGTGACCTGGGGGGTTAGAAGGTGAAGCAATGGAGATCCAAGGCAGCAAAGTGCATAAAATGGGTTATCCAGAGAGGTCTTTCAGTCATTTGTACATTTGAGATAAAGCTGTTCGTCCCAGTGGTTTCCTCGTTGTGCGTAGATTCTGTTCCTCCAGCTGCTGCCACTCAGCTGTCCTGTGGCAGAGAATGAAGATTCTTATTTTCCTAGAGGAAGAAAGGGAATGAATTCCTTAAAAAGATGAAAAATATTCTTTTCTTAATGTAGGTTTAAGAAAAATGTGTTACTGATTTAGTTGGTAAGAAAAACAAAAGCTGCAACATAAGTATTATGTCCATCACAGCTCCAAAAAAGTTTATTCAAAGTCAATGGCAGTAGTAATGTTAAAGAGTGGTTTTGTTCTGAGGCAACATTTAATGGGTTTGGTTTTTTTTTTGTTTTTTTTTAAATTTTAAAAATCCAGGCAGTCTGTTGGGACAACTGCAAATAATATGGTAGAGTGCTAAGGTGCTAAAGGGGACTAGGATGTCAGAATATTTTTCATTGCTACTGTTTTGATCTCTGATTGCAGGAAGGTCAAATACTTAACTTGGGGTCTTTACTAACTTTCACTGTCTTCCTTTCTGCTTTTTTCTCCCTTCACCCACCCAGTTCCTTTCATCTGACTGAAGATGTTAACACAAATCAAGAAGAATCTTTTTTTCTATTTCTTAAAGCTGACAGATCTGTGTCATTTCCATAAGAATGGGGACAACTGCTCCAAATAACTCAGATGACTTACATTTATTTCAGTCACAATTAGGCTAGGACAGAGCCTTGAGCCATGCCATGGATCAGGTTAAAATAAATATGAATCACTTGGCCAGTTGAGAGAGTTAGAAAATTTTATTCTGAGGTGAAGAAAGCCTTTAAATAGCTGGTGAAGGCATTGAACAAATTCAGCCATGAAAATAACTGTGTGAGATCTAAATTTACACTGCTGGTGTCCTTACCCTGCACCAAGAGCTGTTATAACAAGAATTCCGTGTTACTTGGTGCATGCAGTCAGAGTATTAACAACTCTCCTGTCCTCCCTTCTTGATAGGATATTTTCCCAAGGAAATGGGGAGAAAACAGAGATCATGTGCCGGAAGGGTTAATGTAATGAGACAGGATTGAGTTTGTGGAGGATTGTCAAGGAGCAGTAGTGTGTATATCTGGAATTGTATGCTGCATTATCAAAAGTTTTAGAATTAAGAAAATAACATCGCACCCTAAGAAGATGCTATTAAGGCACATTGTGTAGCAGACATTGACCTACCAGCCACCGTGTAGTCTTGAATGGGTCAGGTTTGTTGCAATATAGGGCCCTTACGTGGTCTCTGTCTTCAAGATTACACCAAGACGTAAGCATAGAAAGCCCCCTTGGAGTTAATGTAAAAATAGGACCTTGTGCAAGGCAGGGAAGGCCCAACTTAGTTGCTTATCATTGCTGATAACAGCGAGAAATATTGTAAATGGCTGTAGGAGAGACAACAGCTCTGCAGGTGGGAGTCCTATAAGAGTGTCCGAAAGTGAACCTGACCTGAAACTGTACTGCAAAGCTTTTTGAAGTAGGAGGGTTATGGGGAGAGGTGGTGATGGTGGGGCAGACCAAGGAGTAGCAGGGGTGTAGGCATCTGACCTGGACACTGAAAGCTCTGGCTGCTACTCTCAAGCCAGTGGGCTTGACCCAATCTAGAGCATGGCTAATTTGGTTGGATAATGCAGTCTGGAAACGTAGCTGTATCTCACAGTGATTCTCTTTGGGCATCACAGATCAATCCATTTATTTTAAAAGTGGAATCTTCTCCTGAGCCCAGAAATACACAAGCTTTCTCTTTTTTTTCCTCTTAGTAGCGTGTTCTGCTATTTTTAATGAATGAAACAACTCCCACCCCCCCAAAAAAAACCCCAAGCGCTTGAGCAAAAAACGTTTACTTGGCACCTCTATTGTGAGAAAATGGGGCAAAAATGTCAAGTGTTCCCTTTAAAGACTTAATAGTTTACTAGCACTGTTTGTATCACTGATGCAAATTATTTAAGCTGCAAAGATACATGGCTCAGTGTCCTGAGTTGTTAGCGGTACTTTACAGGCCCTTTCCCCTTCAAGTTGGGGTTGTCTGTTAGATAAGTTGTGGCTTGTGATGGTAACAAAGACAACTTTTAAATACAGATCACTTGTAATTACGCTAGTGCGTATTTGCTGACTCAATATAGATGTAAATTCAAGGAAAATTACTTTTAACATAAGTCGTTAACTGTTTAAGCTTAAATTCTTGAGTTACTCAATGGAAAGTACATGGAGGACTTCCATAAATAATACTCACCAGCGTCACCAAAGTCTGGATATATATTTCTGAAATAAATGGTACTGTTTCATAGCAAGAAATGTATCTAAACTGCTCACTTAAATGCTTTAGAACTGCAGCAAGGAGTGTAGTTTGTTGCAACCTTCTGCTATTTAGACATAGTTTAACTGAAAATTGTTTAGATTTTTTTTGCAATACAGGTAATTTTGCTGCATACTGCTTAGTTTTCTGGCAGAGGTTGAGTTGTAGGGGCACCTGCTGGATGGTGTTTTCCACTTCCATAGCAATACAGTACACTGGTATTGGACTCCTTGCAGCTTGAATGATGTTTCGGCTCTGATTTAACAGGGGAACAAACGGAGAGAGTTGTTTAACCAGCACCGTTGTAAGGAAGCAGTTTTCCTGTGAGTGTAAATGTGCTGAACCCAGCACAGCGTCAGTGCAGTCTCAGAAATGACTCTCTACAGTCACAACTAATTCATTTCTGTCCGTGCATGAACTACCAAATTCTGTTCTCGGTACTGCAAGATCCATTTACTCGGAAGTATTTAACTACTGTTGTGGATATTGAAACAATTTAATGAAACACTATAGTTACAATTTACCTTTTAAGCATCTATTGACTTACTGGAGCGTGAAGGCTGTTCATAGTAAAACACAAAGCTAACGCAAACGTAGTGACTGCCATGGGAGTAGTAATGCTGGTTCTTAATTTGGGCAATAAATGTAACTGCATTATACAATCAAACTCAAATTTAGCATTTATGTTATTGAGGTTAAATCTTGCCATGCTTTGTTGGTATGTGTAGATACAGGTTATTTATTCCGTTTTTGAAGACCTGAGGCTCTGTGCTTACAGTAGGAATCAGTAGCAGAAATACAGAATTCAGTGTGCTTGCACAAGATTATTACTTTAGCCTTTTTAAGTAAAAAGGGCACTTGATTTTCCTTTGTTACTTCTTACCCAACGGATTCTAGTCATTTACATGACCATACAAATGCTGCCTTATGTTTCTTTCAGTCTTCTGACACTTAGTAGAAATAATGAGATTTTTAGTGACTTTAAAAAAATCCATACATTGATGTTGTCTTTTCTTGTTTTTATTTTCAGTATTAAACTTCATTTGAAAAATTTTCATAATTCTTTATAATGCTACCTTAGTGGTGCTGGTGATGACCTAAAATGGCAATGCTTCTACTGATAAATATGTTGTAACACTAAGATCTAATTAAATGCTGAGTCCTTCACATTTTCTCAGCCTGTGCATCTTTGGATGCTCTTAAGTTATGAGACGACCTCTGTTTTGGTAAATCCATTCTCTCCTTGGCTACTACAACTCTGCCGAGTCTTAAAACTATTTCCTGCTAAGTATTTATTTTCTGTGCTTATGTACATTCCGCACCATCAAATCCTTTCATAAGTAATTTGATGTGATTATTTTGAAGAAGCAAGTCCTAAACTGTGTCTTCTCTCCTATGCCTTACTGCAGGGTAACAGGGTCTTCCTTTGATACACAAAAGCCAGACAGGTGGTATAGTACTGTCAGTGCAACATGATGAGTGAATGTTTAAAACTTGTATTTATTCTAATTCTTTGGTGGGTCTAAATATGTTGGTTGGTTGCAAAATGAGCAATAAGCTGCGGCAAAAGAAATCAAACACCTGTCTGCCAATGGAGAGTATTATCCCAGCAGGCCAGTCTTAGTTACTGCCTTGGAAAGGACTCCAGTAGAAAGGAAAGTTCTGAAAGCTAAATGCGAAATAAAGCCAAGGGAATTTTTACACCCTGGGGGACATCAGAAATCTGAAAGTTTGCACTGTGAAGGTGTATGAGTCATGTGTCCAAGTCTTGTTGACATGAATTAGATTCTACTTACAGTTTGATTTTTCTCTTCTTTAGTATAATGCTTCACCGCAGCAGCAGAGAGATATAATAAAGAGTAGGAGTCTGGACAGGAGGCTACAAGAACCAATAGTTTTAACAAAATGGAGGCACAGCACAATTGTGTTGGACACCAACGATAAGGTAGGAGCAAGTTAAAGAGCGTGCTGGAATACCAACTGTTTCTGATGCATGAAGCATTTAATTGAGCAGAGATGAGCATGCGTGAATTTCTGAAGTCTCCTTTTTCTCGTGTTTTGTTGTATCATTGTGTATGACATTCATCAAAACCAAGGGCTGTTCGTTAACTTTACTACTGATTGTGAGTAGAAGCTCTCTTCTTGTTATCCTTGAAGTATTTTAGCTAGTATTAGTTGAGGGTTTGGTGTGTACAGCCATTTTGCTTTCAATTCAGAATTTCCAAATTCACTTAAGGCTATGGAGTATAATTAAGATTTCAATTCAAGAACTGTGCGTGTGGGTGAGGTATAGTGATATTTCACACCTGAATGTTTTAATTGTAGGAAACACCAAGTAAGAATACACTTGAAAGATCACAGATGAATAACTGAAATATTAATAGAATTGAAATAAAAGTTGCACTTGCTAAAGTGAAAACTATGCCTGGAAGCTGGAAACAGATTTATTATATAGGGGATTTATCCCTTTGATAACTGTTCCATTGATCTCCACAGTAGTATCTCAGGAAAGAGGAAAAGCTGTGCATGGTTACTGCAGGGTTGTGATACTCCTGTATGGACAGAACTGAGAGTGCTGTAATGCTTGGTTTTGATCCTGTCCAGAGCTGAGCTGGATGTTTAGAAAAGAGCTGTGGGTCAGTAACAACAAAAGCTGTCTTCTGCCCCTTCTTAGGGCATGTTCTTGATAGTCTGTTTTGGGCTGTACGGTAACAGATGCTGTTCAGGCCACCAAGGAGACAGAAGCTCTCCCTTGCTCTCCCTCCAGTTTGATTTTTGTCCTAGCTGTTACTGCTTGTGCTGGGACATTCAGCCTGTGGGTGAGGAGAGCTGGTATGAGCTGAGCTGGGAGGGACTGAAACAGGCTTTGTAGGGTGGCGACTTGCTGGTGTCTGTAACTTTACAGCAGTCCATCCCAAGCTTCATGGAAATGGAAATACTTTGTAATGCTGAAATCTTAGCACAGACTACTCAGTATGAGGTATTAGGAAGCAGCATTGTAAACTCCCTTCTTCTAAAGACACAGGGGAAAATGACATGAATATAGAATTGGGAATATGGAGAAAAGCCCGTAAGTGGGCCTGTGTAATTGCAAACGTCAAAGAAAAACTTAACTGGACAGAACACAGTAGTTGTAATTAAAATGGATCTGTTGCCTTGGGTGTTACTCGCTTGACCTATTGTTTCCGGTATGTTTTAATAGCTTCCCTTGTTGAAATGGAGTATAGGAGAGTGGGTTGTCACAAGTTGATTTAGTTCCTCAGAGCAGGATTTATCAGATTTGATCTTAAGCTTTTGAGCTGTCAGTTGAGAATATATCACATGTGGTGCTTGAGGAGGCAGTGGACCGTGCTTGGCTGGAGACTTTGCACCTGCAGGCACTAGTTTAGCTCGAGCGATTCAGAGATCCCTCTGCTGTTCCTTTCCCATCCCTGCTCCTCCGTACCGAGTGTGCTGCGGCATGGCGTGAGGACAGCCTGGACAGAGTACTGGTAAATCAAAGCTGAGCAGACACTTCTAACCTCATTTGCAGTTTACACGTCACAGGTATGAACAGTTCTGCTGGAGACAGATTAAAGTTTTGGCCTCGCTTTTAAAGGAAGAATTATATTTTTTATTTTGTGGCATATGATATACTTCTGTTTTGGAACAACCTTTACGTAGCGCTGCAGTGAATGAAGAAAGTCTTGTCAAACAGTGAATAATGGACTTGTTTACTTTCCTTCAAGACCCAATGTTCAAATACCAAGAGCTTCAACTTAGGGAAGCAACCATGAAAGTGTACAAATACCTAGTATAATAACTAAAAGAAACTGTATATACGAGCCACATTTGTAAAGTCTAAGTAGTTTCAATTTCCTTTAACAGCTTCAAATCATGCAGGTAACATGTATCTTTTCACGGTAAGGAGACTATATAGTTCATATAAAGCATAGTGATTGGAGAAAATTAAAAACATGTAATGGAGCAATAAACTAGTGTTTTGTGGAAAGACAAAATTGGTTTAGTAAATTGGTGCACCCATTCTATTACCGCTGGCAAGTACACTGTTAGATAATCTGCTTTCAATTATGTGGAAAGGGAATAGTTCATAACTGGGTTTCTTGTTCCAGAGTTGCTTAGTGTATGAAAGCTATTTCACATTCAGAAGAAAATAGATCGAAAATCAACTGGTATTATCTGGGTAGGCACATCACCCCCAAGTTAGCTTTTGAACTGACTCCTGGGGAAGCTGTTTTATTTCTATTTTCCTTATTTGTTTTTCCTGGAGAAACAATACAGCTCAATTCTATGAAAAAAGTCAGTCAAAGAGTGCTTGAAATGTGTCAGAGTGAAAGTATGGGTTGCCATAGCTAACAAAATTTGATGATATCAGATATACTTGTTAACTGTTTATTTGCTGTGGCACATACCTGTATATATAGCCATCATCTAAAAAAATTGGTAAGCAGAGGGAAAAATACTTTCCTGGGAGGGAAAATTACTTTCCTGGGGAGGGATAATGTTGATTTCCTTAATTTGAATGTTTTTTTCTCCCTCCCCCCCCCGCCCCTACAGACATCTAAAAATACGGAACACTTAGGCTGTTCGTAGGATTGCTAATGTTCTCTGTTATTGTGCTACTAAAGGAACTATCGGGCCACTTCTGTAGGTAGCTTTATAAGTGAATTTTAAAGCACGTATGTGCAGAGTGTTATGCAATGCTGGAAAAGCAAACTGAATTTGGGAGAGCTACCAAGGGAATGTAAGAGAGGGAAGAAGGGAAATGTGTTAACAATAACACAGAACAGGTGATGTTTTCCTTCTGTTTGAAAATCTTCCCCAGATTTTCAAAGCGGTGTATTTGTGCAGCAGTCATTACCTCAGAAGAAACGCATGTGCCTTTTGTGTTCCAGACTGGCATTTTTTCTAGTTTTCAGAGATTTAATGCTTTCATTTGGTCCGTACTTAACATCTAGTTTAAAACAAAAGCCTGAACCTTTACAAATTTTCAGTGATGGTTATAAGGAAATCAATGATCATGACTCACAAAAATTAATAGAGCTGACATATGCTTTTCTACATGTATAACAATATATTGTATTAATTTTATGTTTATTAAACACACAGAAACATCATCTGCTCTTTAAAATCTTGGTATTTATTATATGGTGCCCCGTAATAAGTTACTATTGTAAGTGTGCTTCATAAATAATTAGCAATGTCAGACAAAAAATCTCCCCCTTAATAAGGACGGAAGCTTTGCTTTAAGCTGATACAGTGAGTATTAACATCGTTTTTTCAAATGGATATGTGCGAATTAACCCAGTTTCATTGTTCTCTCTAAATCTTGTAAGAACACAGTTTAGTAAACGTGTTTATAATGTAACTGTGTGAGAATATCATACAAGCTTAAAAATACATATTGTTTTGGTAATGTGTGAGCGTGTATGAGGAGAGAGAGAGTATCTTTAGTGTTAAATAAAATTCAAGGAATTGCAAGAAAGATAATAACTTATGTTGCCTATTTGAATTTTATAGGAATCATCAACTGCGTCTAAGGCCAGTTTTCCTGAAAACGAGTACTCTCCTTCTTCACCAAAGCATCAAGCCACAGTCAGTATGCAAAGTGTTTTAATTAGATAAGTAGATGTTGTAGAAACTGGGCTATTCATGATTAGAGAATTGAGGGTAAGCCTACTTGATATTGAGAAAAATAATGGGATAACAATATTTGAAGGCTTTACGTTTTAAAAGGAATCCATTGCATCCAACTGTGCTTTCAGAAAAAATGTAAATATATTTGGTTTATATACAGCTTGGCAATAGGAGATTAAATTAAAAAAAATTGCTGTGGAATAGTTATGTCAAATTATGTAGAACTCAATTTACTTCCAACAGTGATGTCTTCTCACCTAACAACTCTGAAGATAAAAGCAGAAAACAAAGTCCTCCTTTCCATAGAATCTCTGTCAGTGGTCAGTAATAGTTAGGAGTATTTGATGCCTTTATTTTTCACTTGTATTTTGGTCTCCTTGAAAAGACATAAATAAACTATGTCTTTTTGATTTAGAGGAAGAACTACTGGGAGGAAAACTTAATCTTGTTAAACTCATTATGAATGTTTAACAGATCTGCTTCAGTTTATATTTTACATATGATCATCGCTTTTTGAACAGTGAAAATAATTAAAAGAAGTCTTTATATTTAAAAAAGAAATTGGAACTGTACTAGAACAGTATCAGAATATGTGCCTTAACTTTAGCAGCACTTTAGCAGGTAGCTCAGGGCATTAAAGGCACAACTTCTGTTTCATTCTTACTTTGCATGCAGAGGAATGGTTCTCTGGCTGATCCGTTCTTACAACTCTTCAGAAAGTTTTCCACAATAAAATAAACATTGTTTATTAAGCAAGTATAGTCGATAGCCTTACACACAAACAATCATTGCTGCATATACTCTAATTTGTTTAAATATGACTCAGACCTTGAATTATTAAAATTGTATTTGTAGAAGAACTTGCTGCTGCTTTAGATAATAGAAAAAAAATCTGTATTTTCTTTAGCTGTCCCATGGGATTTAATCTTACAAAGAAAACTGATTAATTTTTGTGTATTTTTATTCTTAACTTGCTTTCTCCTTTTTCCCAACTACATTCATTTTCCCATTAGTACCCCCTAGTGTTGCTGCTGAGTAGGGCATTGTGATGCTTTTTCTGAAAAACTCTTCATTGGAGCATTCCCACCGGTTCTACCATGATGTATTTATCAAAACCATAATTTATTTGAGAAAGTGGTCATGGGTTGCTCAGTCACCATGAAAGATGGCAGCAGGCCACTTACTAAAGCCAAAGGTTTGTTAGAAGGGTGCAATGCATAGGGCTGTTAGTGGTGCTCTGCATGGATCACAAATAAAGTGAGCTAAAAAATGGGCGGCTACTTTTGTTTGGTTTTGGAGAGTGAGTGAGGGAAGTGCCTTGTTTCGTTATGAAAAGACAGGTCTTGGAAAATAACATATATATCACTGGCTTGGGAAAGCATTCCAGCCCAATGGAGAAACTAGGTTGAGTAAGAGTAGCAGTTACCACTGGACTGAAATAACATCTAAACCACCAGCTAAACACTATTAGCCTTGAAAGCATGTAATTTTCATATTTTATGTGCTGTGCTTGAAACATGTAGATAAAATATTTAAAATTCATAAAAACCAGATCTATTTGTTGCCTAAGAGTGTTATCACAGTATTCTAGCAAAAATTTTCTCTTCAATATTGTATTCTGCAATTATGGTCCACTTAAATTTGGGATTTAGAGGAGAGTGCTGCATGCTGTTTTCTTTTGATCTATTATTCAGGACATTTTTGTTACAATAAAACTAATTTTATCCTTTCCCTAGTTGGTTGTTGTAACTAATAGCTTAGTTCTTAAATTAGGGACTGTTAGAAGCTGTTAATGAGAAGGAATTGATTAAAAAAATAATTTAGCTTTCCTTTAGCACCATTCATTGGTAGGATAAGGCTGGGATGACAGGAGAAAAGAATAGAATTTGCTACCTCATCTTAAGAGTCACAAAGGGTATAAATCAATGGTTTTCCTTTTATCCTAGAATATTTTCCCAAATATTTGTGTTTCAGTTTGTTGGGTTTTTTTTTTTTTTTGTTAATAGAAACTAGAAATATTCACTCCAAGTACTTGAAACTTGCAAATAACCTTGTTTACCAGTGTTCTTTTTCCACTGTTCACTGACTGATCTCCAAATTTATACAGAGGCATACCAATATAAATTATTTTCATCAACAAGACATAACTAAGAAGTTTAGAATTCTAATATCTTGCTTGGGGATAGGAGAAAATAGGACATCAAAGTAATGTTTTACTCATCTGTTTTTGAAATGAATATGTTAATATTTTTATGCATTTTGACCATGTTTTATTTAAAATATGCAACTATGTTAAAATAACTTGGAAGAATTTTGTCAGAGAATTTAGGCTGCTTGTTTGCCAGCCATCTCCTTTTTTAGCGAAAGACACAAACACAAATGTGCTGTTAGACAATTCATTAAAATTTCTGCTCTCTAGTACCACAAGTGATTTAGCTTGGCTTGTCCACGGAACCTAGGCCTTGAAGAAGGAAAGCATTTTAATCTCTGAATGGTAATGAGCGCTTCCCCAGAGGAATTTTGATAGCGCTGATCTCTCTATAGCTTCTTGAAGTTATAACGTGGGCAAAGATGGCTCATTGCCAGAAATTGATTATTTGGGGGATTGAATTCAATGTCACGATGGCAGTAGAAGCAGATTTTCTTTTATATTTAAGTCTTACTCTATCTTACAGGGTCAAGAGAAGTATGGGTTATTGAATGTGACAAAAATTACAGAAAATGGGAAGAAAGTTAGGTAAGTCTTGGAATTCTAGAAGTACCTGTGCAGTTAAAGGTTTGTGCAAGGCATTTGACTTTTATAGTAGGACAGTATTCTTACTTTTTGTCTGAATTTGCTTTAGTGGTTTTCCTGTAGGACACAGTGTTTCCTTATCCTGAAGTATGTGTTTCTTCAAGTATGCTAAAGATAGTGGACTTCAGGGAGCCAGAGGCTCCACCCAGGGCAGTGAAACAGCTTTTAAAAATGGGATTGATTTAAGTGAAAAACTGTATAGGTTAAAACCTGTCTTGTTCCTTGGATAGAATCTATATAAGAGGGGCTTTGAGACTTTCATCTCTTTAATTTCCAAGGAATACACACATTGTCTGCTCCCTAATTCTTCCTTCACTCTGCTCGTGAAGGGTTTGAAACAGAATGTGTTGCCCGACGTTGTTGGCCTCCTGTAGGTGATGAATGACCTAATTTCTAACTTCCTTTCTTTGCCCTACAGGCAGGCATTTACATTATAAATCATACCATATAATCAAGTAATGCTGTCTTAACTTACATTTCGTTGTTTTGCAAAGAGTCAGAGTATTGTGGAATATTGCAGAAGCATGACACACCCTCACATTTAATTTAGATTTACCTTGTACTTTTTTACTTCTAATTTTTTTTTTAATGCAATCCTTTAGGTCTAATATTGTGTTATCTAAGTCAGTGTTTCCCAGACCTTCGGTACATGAAGAATGCTTTTCTTGAGGATTTGGAAAATCAGCACCCTGCTGATCTTCCAGGGCCACCCTGACCTAGTCCAATGCAGCTGAGCAGCACATCTGACCCCCAGTTTGTCTCCTCAGATCTGTTCCTAAGAACTTGGTAGGAAATGGTGGCTCATGTGAGCTGCTACTGGTACAGTAGACTCTCACCACTTAGGTTGCATCCCTTGGAAACATTGGTCTGTGCTACTGGGCTGCTATGTAGAAAGATGCCATCCTGTCACTTTGAGAGCTGTTGAATAATAATTAATAATTGGGCAATGGAAATAGATTGTCAGGGCTTGTCAAGATTTTTATTTTTTTAACCTCAGGAGGCCAGGTAGTCAGGCCTAAAAGTGAGTAGTCAAACAGCTGGAACAATGCATTTGTTCTTTTACTGCATTCTTTAGATGTGTAGCAAATATTTTATTGCCGATGTAAATGAGCTTATGACATACACATGGGACACTTGCAACCCAGTTAGATATGATCAATCACTTTCAGAATTATGCAGTACTTTGGCATAGTCTAAGTATGCAGTAGACTGAGTGTTCCAGATTAGCCCCTTTGAAATTATAAATGTATGGTGTTTCTCCTGGTGAACTGCTGCTACTTCTAATTAGCTTTGTTTAATTTAGACTTTGATGGTCAGGCTGGGACTGTTAATATATGTTCCCTTCCACAACCATGGTAGCAATTAAGAATTACTGATGGCACTAATGACTGTATATATGGTTATGTGTATTAACACACAGGTCAGCTGGGCAGCAGTGATGGACAGTTTAAATATCTACTTTCAAAGACAATTTATCTTATGTTTGTTTACATATATTTGCAGAAAGAATTGGATGTCATCATGGGCAGTGTTACAAGGTTCGTCGCTGCTGTTCACTAAAACCCAAGGAAGTGGAACTGGCTGGGTAAGCTCAAGAGCAACCCCCACCCTCATTTTAGTGTTAATCACACAAAGCACAATAAATAAAAGGCCTTTTTTTTGTAGGGCTTAAATACTGACATGCATGCATAATTTCGAAAAAAATAAGTGTAAGTTACCAGAAAAGTAGTTTAATGTAACAATTACTATGTAGAATGAGAAGAAAACCAGTTTTACCTTCTTATATTTCAGAAACATTTTTGTATTTGATAAGTAAGAAACTGATAAAAAGGTATTCAGGTGTCCTGTAGGCTTGAAGTTTCTTCTTCAGGACAAATTTTTTTTGTTCCTTACTGTGTTTGTCTGGACAGTTTCTTTTACTGTCCTTGGATATTTTTTCGTAAACTTCAGGTAATTTTGAATGTGATACGTGTAGTGAAGAAAATAGTCTGGCACTTGGTTTGTTGCATTGGACTATTTGAATAATGTAGTATTGTTCTATCATTTAGTATTTGCCTTGTTGGATTCCATATTTTGTTTTATATCTGCATAGTGCCTGACAGGTATTTGGATCTATTTTGATGTCTGATGAAGACCTAAAGAGAAACATCACAATAAAGATGATGATTATTCTATTTTTATATCATCTCTTATTTAATAGCTCTATAATTAAATTGGCTATATTTATCCAGATGCATTCCTATATTAATAGGTATAGAAACAGTTCTTTTATCTACGACTTGCCTACTTTTGGTGGTCTGACATTAAACTGTCAGTCTCCTGGAATATCTCAAGACAGTTCAGATTCAGTATTCATTATTCCGGTGTATTATCATGCAAATTCCAGCAAAATTGCATTTTACAGATGCAGTGTATGCAACAGGTATACTATCTTGCTGTGCTTTGCTGATCTTTCTACTTGGCCCACTTTCTCCCGTTGTGCTTCTTCTTGAGTAGTGAATTGATATTCACAATTCTTTTCTAAAGCACTTCAGAAGTAGAAATATCTTTTTTTTTTTTTTTTTTTTTCCTTTGGTTGGTGTAAAGGGGTGGTTGGAAAAAAAAAAAAGGAAGGAATGAGGATGGATAAATAACATTTGGGGTGGAAGAGAATAGAAAGAGTAATGTTGGGCAAGATGGTCAAGCAGAAGGAAATGAGCAAAGAAGGAAAAAGAATAAAGAGGCATGAGATAAGGTAAATTATGCTGTCTAGTAGGAAGTGGACTTGGTGACCTACGGAGATCTGCCCACAATATGTATGTGTGAGGGGGAAGGGAATGTGATCTACACCAGAGAAAAAACACAGAAAAAGGCATAGAAACATGTGTATATCTGAAAGTTACTGACTTTCCCACCTGTAAACTTTGAGACACTCAGTAAATAAAATAGCCATTATTCATTAGCCAGAAAAATACTGCCATAAGAAAAGGAACAGAGCTTGTGAATTTTTATTAATGTAACTTTTATAACAAAATGTGTTGAAGAAATATTAAAGAACCTTAAAAAGTGAGGTTTGAAGCAGGAAGTGCTGGGATTTGGAAGGCTTTAAAACTCATTCCTTTACTTTCCTTTGTGCCCTTTAGTCATTGTCTATTGTTTAGTCAAGTTCAATTTCATCACCCTGTTTCATAAAATGGAAAATTCCTATCCATTCTGAGGTGAGCTTTGAGATTTAGTCTCAGAGCACAAAGAATACTGTTATTTTTCCAGCATGCTAATATAAATGATGGAAACTGATAACTTCTGCAATTTACTTTTATAGCTAAGGATCCAAAAAGGATTTTAGTTTTATAGGTATAAATATGCATGTTTGGAAAGCAAAACGTTTCACCTGAGTAACTAATCAAGTTCCAAAAACTCTATTACTTCTATTAATACTCTTAATTCAATGTAGCTGTAGAACAAAAAACCACATTATTTTAACTGTTTGTTAATATCATTAAAACACACAGTGCTAAACTAAGATACTGTTTATGGGTGTATGATACTGTTAAGAATGAATGTGTGCCCAAGTTAATTATCCATAAAAATAATCATGCAACTCTGCTTATTGCCTAGGGATACTAGAGTGAGTTATGTTACACCTTCCAAATGCAGTTATTTGGTAGGGGGGAAAAAGGGCTTAAATTCTTCCAATAGTTTGGGTGTAGCACAAGTATCGTCGTCACAGTATTTCTGTGTGACACTGCCAGGTATGTGTACTGTCAAGTACTGGAGTAGGGTCACCAAGATAAATATCAACAGTATGAACAGAATAAAGTAAAGCTGGACATACTAAGGCAGAATCTCTTTCAAAGACTTCATGTTGTATACCTGCATATTCACTGTTGGCTTTGTAAACATGTAATTAAATATTCAGCACACGTTCTTTTTTGCTGTCTGAATTTTTTTGGGGGTGTTAAAAAAATCTCACCTCTCCTGAAACTTTGATCTGTGTTAGTATTTTTATAAAATGAAGTCAAGTCTAACAGTCTGACACATGGTAAGAATTACACTTTTTGCTCTTATGAGAAGAATATTTGTTTAGCATTAGTCTAGTGATTGATACAACCATATCTTCTCTTCTGTGCGTTGTTTTGCGACTTCATCACTTCTCTTCCTTTTTCTCATCAAGTCATTTTGCCAAGGGGGCTCAATTCCTGAGCTCTTGCTCTCGCTGCTTTCTTCTTGGAAAAATGCTCTCAGTCGTCGACCTGCTGTCACCTATGTAAACTCTGACCAAGTTTCAGCTATCACTGTATGTGTTCTTGTTGCATGCCTCTTGTCACTGTAAGGCTATCTGCCACTAATCTTCAAAGTAAATTTGAATATTTCCAAGGTTTATGTTTTGTCGCTTCATGTAACACCGTGTGTATCCTGTTTGCTGGAAGTCGTTCAGGGTGCAAATTAACACAAGTGTATTGCAATAATCCTGTAATTGTTCTAATGGAACAAAGTTAAAAGAGTATCTGGTTCATCAGTGCCAGAATTATAATCCCAAATTTATGGACTGTTTGGACCTTGACTGGTCCTGGTGTCTTGACTAATAAAGAGCATGATACGGTCAGTTTTTTAACAGATATTTTATGTCTAATTCTTTCTAACACAACTAATTTAGGATGTTTGTAAAGTGCCTATGATGCCTTTGATACAATGATGTACATGTTTTTAGTTAATTCTAGTTATAATTGGAATACCCAGAAATGTAAATGTTATGCATCAAAAGCTGAAAGGAAAAGAGTTCAACGCTGTATATGCCACATACAGAAAGTGGATATAAATTTGTATGACTCCTTATATACAATTTAAACATCTGTAGATAGTCATGGTTTGAAGTGCAGATGCCAAGTACAGAAGTGCTGCTTATCAGAAACGGATAAAGTGTTGGTAACTAATATGGAAGCTTGTTGGTAAAGATGGGTAAGGAGGAATTTAGATAATGATTCTAGTATTAGAAGAAACAAACAAGCTTGACTGGTTGCATTTTTTTTTTATATTGCTTTCTCAGCACTCATCGAAATCAATTTCTTGGAAAAAAATCATATGCTGAAGACATTAAAAGCAATGTTTCAATAATTTGACTTCTTGAGGATATTAAAACGTTGATGATGTTTAAAGCTATTTTGATATCCTGGCTTGTAGTTCCTGAAGAGAGGAGAGAGTGCACTATCTGGTTTGAGTTTGGTTAAGATTCCTGAGACTTCTAGAATGACTATTTTGATGACCAGTACCTTAATTTTTAATGTTTTCCTGTAAGGGGGGGTAACTGTAGGCTTGTTCTTATTAACCTTGTGCTAAAAAATATGCAGTTACCTTTTCTTTGTCAAATTCATTGCTATGAATGTGGAAAACTGGAACAGATAATTTATACAACGTTGGTATTCTTTAAAATGCTACTTTTCTACAAAGAAATCTGTGGATTTTTTAATGTCTTTTCACAGAAATTTAAATGTCAACTATTGGAAAAAGGTGTGTCTCAACTTTTGGTGTGAATGAGTAGTAATAGCTATTGCCTAATTTTAGCAATGGGGCTCATAAACCACTGCAAATGGTAACCACTTAGAAGGATAACCTTAGAAAGTTATCAGTGGTGGTTAACCAAAAGTGGGCAAACTTCTTAAACATCAAGGAAATAAATGCTCTTCAAAGTTTTATATGGGTGCAAAATCTTGTTTACTGTGTTATACCACTGTGTCTATGGCCAAGGATGTTATGTGCGAGTTACTACAGTTCATCAGTATTGCACAGCTGATAATACAGGAGCTCAGTTGATTATCATGAAAACTACTTGGAATGCAAATATTCCCGTCAGAGACTGGTTTCAAAAAACTTACATCGTATTACTACAGCTATATAGAACATATTTTCATTTTTTTATTAGAGCAGTAAGTTCTGAAGCTCCCTTACCAGCCACAAGGCCGCATCTGTCTCCTGAGCTCTTTTTCTGCAGTCCATCTGTGGCCGAGAAAGACTTGGAATTAAAATGTTCTACCCAACTCTCATTAGAAACAGAATTACAAGACTTGCAAGTGTCACTTGTACATCCAAAGCCTTTCTACGAGTAACAACCAGTTCTGTTTCCAAAAAATGCTGGAATATATCACAATATGGACTGTGTGGCTTGTCCCATGGATGCTTCCAGGACTTGGATAGAACTCCTGAAAGGGATTGAAAAGGCCTTCTATTTATTGATGTAGGACGTGTCTTCAAGGCAGTCCTTCAGCTACACAGCATCTACTATGTCTAAAGCCAAAAATCCCAAACCTATTATTTCGAAAGAGGGCAGAGAGAACTTCTACCATTAACTAGTATAAGCACATCCCATGATGGCTTTTTTTCCTAGAGAAAGCTGTCAGACCTTGTGACTGTGTTTCAGTTGTGTGGCTCTAGGACAGATTAATATCTAGGACAACTGGCAGCACCATGTATAGACCTCTCCCTCTTTCTGCCTTTCCAAACTCCCCAGACAGCTCAAAAGAGAAATCCAGTAAGAACAAGGTGTCTGCTCAGTAAGACCTGAATTAATGTCAACGAGTGCTGACTTGGTAGTGCCTTCTGTTTTGAGAAAGCAGACTTTATGCCTAGGTGGCAGCAGATGCCAGAGGGAAAGGTTTTCTTTTTCCTGCTCTCAAAAAAACCTGCTTTCAATCAGGAGGGTTGGATTGCCTGTAGCTAACCATTGTGTGCCGAGCACTGGAGGAGTCCTCTACAGGACTTGCTCATGCAAGCTTTCAAGGAGGGAAATAGCTGCTGGCATCTTGTTTTCATATACCCAGGAGCAGAAAAGAACCTTGACAGGGAAGCGCGTAGGAGAGCCTACACGCTAAGCGTAACAATTTCCTTCAATAAAGAAATTAAATTCATCATGAGTATATAATATATCAGAGGAGCTTTGGAGAGAGGCTGGATTATTTGTGTGGGCTTCCCCATCTTTGGATCTCTCACAGCAGTTTGGGCACTGCTTGTGTGAAGGAGCAGGGGAATGCTTCTTTTTTCCCCCTCTGAGAAATTTAACTTCCGGTTTTTGGTTTTTTTCTGTGTTTCTCTGAAATGCTGACAGGAGTCAGGCTGGAATGGTGGGTCAAGTGCAAAGACGTTTGAGGTAGCACTGTGATCTGTTGGGCCAGGAGATCAGCAAGCTCATGCATTGCAGATCTTCCCATTTGGTCAAGACAGCAGTGACTGTTACGTTTTCTGTTATTTATTTCCCCTGTAGCAGGTCGTCCACTGTCTGTGCTTCTGAGCGTCATCTGAGCAGTGTTTTTAATGAATCCACCCCTGATCCTGCAGAGGACTTTGGCATTCGGCTCCTGTTCTCTCCAGTGCCAAACTCTATAAATTGATTTTGTAATTTTTTTTTTTTTTTCCAACACGCAACAAGATTGATCTAGGCTGTCAGGAAGTGTGTGGCTGGGGCACTTTGATTGTATGCGAAGCAGTTACGTGAATCCCTCTCAAAAGAGGCAGCTGCTGCATTGCTGCCCACAACTGCAAGAGCCATAATGGCTCAGAGATTGTTCCTGTAGACTCTGCTGCTGGGCTGGGCCTCTCTCAAAGGCTCTGCTCTAATTAATAAGAAATGTTCTTGGATGGGGTATCTGCCAATTAAGTTAGAAAGTAGAAGGTGTTTTTTTTTTTTTCCAAGTGCTACTTGGCATCGGGTAAATTAGACATAATTCCCTTATTCTGATATCTCGCGGGTAAAATAAAGAAGCTAAGATGCTACTTTCCATTCAACACTTAACTGCCCTCAGGACTCAAAGCAGGGAGATCTTGCAGTGGTAAACAGCCTTTCTGAAACACAATTAGCATTAATTAACATCCATGCTGGGAATTTAATCAGAAGCAGCAGATTAGTTCTGTTTTCTGAACCGTTTCTTCTCCCCTTGGATATGGCTGCTGTTGTACAGGCTGGAAACTTGTGCTCACAGCAAGGAGCTTGTCCTAGGGCTTATGTCCCCCAGAGCTGTCACACAAACAGCATTCGCACATCAAAGACTCCTTAAAGGAATAGAAAAGAACCATTTTGATGGATCAGATGCTACAAGCTTCCCTTAGAACTACAGCATTACATTTTTGTGCTGCAACCAAGTGACTGAACAGCTTTCCCTTACTTTACTCACACTTAGAGCTTTTTTCTTGTGTGGGTCACTGAATTGGTTTCCTTGAAGAATGGTATTTCAAAGCTATGTTGTGTAGGTTGAAACCCTAGTAAAAGTACTAGATTTTTAAAAATTGTGATTCCTACTATAAATGTAAAAGTAGTGGGTAAAAATAGCTCCCTGATGTTTTCCTCCAAATTGTTTGAAGGGTACATGTGGATTAAACGTGGTTGTGTGGGTTTTGGTTTTTTTTTTT
>VXBJ01006458.1:1791863-1807046 GCA_013400055.1 Nycticryphes semicollaris | reverse complement strand
TTTTTTTTTTTTTTTCACTTTTATTTTCTGGTTGTTTAATAGCTAGACAGTGAAACTGAGTTCTGTTTACTTGCTAGATATGCTCCAGTATTGCAACAGAAACTCTACAGAAAAATGTAATATGAAAAGCATTGTTGGAAAAAAATAATATATATACAAGCTATATATATATATANAATGTCCAAGTGGCAGCCAGTAACGAGTGGTGTTCCCCAGGCGTCAGTACTGGGACCAGTCCTAATTAACATCTTTGTCAGAGACATGGACAGTGGGATAGAGTGCACCCTCAGCAAATTTGCTGATGTCACCAAGCTTGGTGGCACGATNGGGCACGAAGATGCTCAGAGGGCTGAAACACCTCTCCTATGAAGACAGGCTGAGAGAGCTGGGGTTGATCAGCCTGGAGAAGAGAAAGCTCCAGGGAGACCTTATAGCAGCCTTCCAGTGTCTGGAGGGAACCTACAGGAGAGCTGGAGAGGGACTCTTTGTCAGGGAGTGTAGTGACAGGACAAGGGGTAATGGTTTTAAATTGAAAGAGGGGAGATTTAGATTAGATATTAGGAAGAAATTCTTTACTGTCAGGGTGTTGAAGCACTGGAACAGGTTGCCCAGAAAAGTTGTGGATCCCCCATCCCTGGAAGTGTTTAAGGCCAGACTGGATGGGGCTTTGAGCAACCTGGTCTAGTGGGAGGTGTCCCTGCCCATGGCAGGGGGGTTGGAACTTGATGATCTGTAAGGTCCCTTCCAACTCTAACCATTCTATGATTCTGTGATTTGTGACTGGGGAAAAGAAGCTCTGCTGGAATCTGGTTGGCATCTGAAGTTAGGGAATTGTAAGGGCTTTAGAGCAGGTTTTAAGAGGCATGTTTAAAGGGTGTTTTGTGTGTGGTTTTTGTTTTCCTGATAGTCTTGCCTGTTGATTTGTGGCAAAGTACTCTATTTGGGTTAAATTGTATAGACTGTAAACAATGTATAGTATATTTAGAGGATTACAAGACTGTGTACCTGTTAGGAGTTTCTTTGTTTTTAAGTTTCTCATCATTGTTCCTTTTTTTCCAGAAGTTCGGTGTCAATCAGTCTAAGCCAGAATTTACAGTGGATCTCAAAGGGGCATTGATTGACTGGGCCTCAAAGGACAAATCCAGCAAAAAGAATGTTATTGAGGTGAATTATTTTATTTAAATGCAGAATTAGATATACTTTAACGATGTAAGAATTTTTCTCTAAACTTAAAATCAAAAACTTTGAGTCTTTTACATTTCTTCCTGCTCAAATGTGGACATATCTTAATACCTGCAAGAAATTTCCATTTTTAATATGTCTGTATGAGATACGCTTTTAAATTTTAAGCAGATTCTTGTTGACTGTTTTTACTAGTAAATGTTCTTGAGTTGGCTACATGTTATCTAAAAGTTATACCAGAGAAAAGTTTAATTTGATTTATAATTTCACTTTTGAATTCTAGTGTATTTATCAATTCTGATTATACCCGTTTTTATTTCTTCAAAGCTAAAAACCCGTCAAGGAACTGAGCTCTTAATTCAATCTGACAATGACAGCTTTATTAATGAATGGTATAAAGTTCTTAACTATACCATCAACAATCAGGTATGTGTTTGAATCTTGAAGGTTCTATTTTCAAGTTAATGTTATTCAAATCCTAGTACTTTATGTACATCTTCATTTCCTGATTTTCTTGAGTGCAGGCAGGAGTTTGAGGATATGGCAGTTCCTGGTGGATGGTCCACTGGATTGAGAACCAGGAGGTGTAGGCTGACCTCCAGCTCAGAAATGAGCTTCATTCTGTGGCCAAATACTTGTTCTATTTCAGTGACCTCAAAGGTTCAGATAGAGAGGGAGTGAAGGGGGGAAGACAGCCAAGGATGTGATAGCATACATTAATCAGCATTTGACACTACTATTTGTCTAATAAGGCTGCACTTAAAGTGTAAATTAAAAGGCCTGGCAAAAAGTTACATTATCTCTTTTTATCAGACAGCGTAGTACCAACTAATTAATCAACAGAAAAGTGATCAAGCATTTGCTCTTGATATTGTCAAACAAGATTTACCGGTTTTGAATTCAGAAGAAGTTGAAGGAGATCTTGGAGATACTCTTGTATCAAGTTGCCTTCATGTGTATTCTTAATTTGTATAGTTAACAGGCCTGGTTGCTGCCCATAAACTGCATTTGTGTTGCTTTTGATGTCAGTTAGTGTAATTTATTTCACTTATCTCTGATAGTGTTTTCCACATATGGCTGTTTTTCACCTAAACACAGCAGGCTAATGTGAATGGCTTAGTTTCTTTCTGAGCGCTCATGGTTTAGGCTCCTAATCTTCTGCTCTCTCCTGGTACGAAAGTGTTCTGGCCCTTGATAACCAGGTAAGGCAGTCACTTGGCGATTCCCTTCTCCTGTCTGCCCCCTGTAATACATCTAAGGCCACTTCATCCCTGCTTCAATAGAAATGAAGATGGAAAAGCTGAGATATGCTGAGATGACAGCAAGGTATTACATCTTAGGTTGAGGTAGTGAATGGTGGAATAGGGAGACTTTATCAGCATTGTGGAGGAAATGGTGATATATTTGCTGCTGGGAGCCAAGAGACCTAAGATTACAAGGGAAAAGTTCAAAAAGTTCATTATTAGACTATCTGATAATTTGGAGCACCAAAGCTTTAGGGACAAATATCTATGAGATCTGAAGCAAGCTTATAATTTTGGAAATATTATGGTATAGTAGCTGTCAGTGTTTTCCCCAGGACAGAGATGCTATTTCTAGTGTGACAAGATCTTCCTCAAAAGAAGGTACAGATTAGATTCTGGTCTCTTTGCTCCTTCAGGCTGCTGAGAGAGCAATAACACAGGGCAAGAATTTTAGACGTTGGCATATTTACTTTTTCATAGTGATTCTAGTGTATCTTTTGACAGTGGTGTAATTTTCCAACTCGTAGTTCCATTTTCTATGAAGAAAATTTTAGTTACAGAGGTCAAAAATAGGGTAGATGCACTACAAATGTTTCTTAAACTCTACCAAACAGCTGCTTCTGTAGCAGGCCGTGAAATAGCTGATGTTTGTTTACTGCATTTGAGAAACAAAAAACAATAACCCATGTTTCTGTTGCCTATTAGTTGATGTAATGAAGCATTGTCATGAAAGACTGGTTGTATTTTGTATAGGTGTCCGGCAAAACTTCCTCATTGGATGTTGTGATGAAATAGTCTTTCTCAAAGTTAGTCACTCTGCCACTGAGAATGGCATCATCTCTGAAGATATTTTTAACATGGAAAAAGACTGACTATCATTATAGGGAAAGAAATACATATTGTACAGCTGGCTAGAGGAAATGTGCTCGTTAATGCTATATTCTGTGAATTTGCAAACTGATCACTGTATGTTGTCTTAAATCTAATAGGTAGTAGAGTCTGATGAGGCGTTAGAAGATGATATACCAGATTCCCCTGGGGTGGAAAAACAAGACAAAGAAAAAGAGAAAGAGAACAAAGACTCTAAGAAACTTCGTTGTGAGTTGAAAATTTGCCATTAATTATTTTTAGCAATTCATATTTTTATTTTTTTGCATCTTCAGTATTATGTATAAATAGAGAACAATTCAAAAAGACAGCTAGGAACGAAACTACTCATGTTTGGAAAAGAATTTGATATAGTTCATTGGTGCCAGATAGGAAATTTTCCTCCTTGTTTCATTAGACATAATTGGAAAAAAGGAAAAAAAAAAAAAAGGAAAAAGAAAAGTACCAAATGTCTTTAGCTTCTGCTGTATGACACATGAGAAATAGAAGAAAATAAGGCAGTGGTGAAATGACTTGTTTTCAAGGTGTTGTCAAACGCACAGAAGTAATTACTTGTTTGTTTTTTCTGACTTGCATAAATTATTTTGAATAAGAATTCTTTTGTCCTTCTACACGTTCAAAACTAATTGAAGTGTTTTACTTGAATTTTGTCTGTGTTACAGCATCTGTAGATATTTGCACTATTAACTTAAACAGCAGTTTTGCTAATCTGCTAATGATGTTATATTGGCTTATTTAGGAAACATAAACATTTTTATTAACACCTTCAGAATTCTAGAGCTAAATTTCTTTTAGCCACAGAAAATTTTTCCTATGCATGCAAATATGTTAATGAGGAAGACTGTATTCTGTCTTTTACTTCCATGCTTTATATGTCATTTGCAAGAAAGTATTTATTTCAAAATAGTTAACTTAATGAAAGTTAGTACCAGTTTTGAAATATAGCTATATTTTTAAAATTACACATCAATTCCATAGGTATACTTCTATTTAGATAGTTCCACAGGTAGCATTTGGTAAGAGTTTCAGAAGGTTAAGGAAAAAAATGTAGACTAATTGCACGTTTTAATAGGTTTTTTTATATGTTTTTTGAGCTTTTTTTTTTTTTTAGATGTTGTTTCCTTGGCAGATAAATACAGTGTGGGGTCTGTGGATATTCATGCCAAATGCTTTTCTCTTTTCAGCAGTGAAAGCATCTAGCAATATAGATTCCACAGATCAGAAAAAGACGAAAACGAAGCTCAAGAAGTTTCTTACACGGCGCCCAACATTACAAGCTGTCCGTGAAAAAGGCTACATTAAGGGTAAATGAACCTTTTTAACAAAGGAAATAATTTGAAAATCTGACTTTAGTAGTTCATGTGTAACATGGAGTTAAAATGGTCAAGTTTTAGAGTAAAACTCATGTATGTAGCTGTTTCAACTGAAGTGTTGGATGTGTAGTGGGAGTGGTGATTGATTGTTATCCTTCTGAGCCATGCTACTTGCCGCTAAACTTCATGGAGGATGTTCTCTCCTTCTGCTCATTACTGGCAGAACTGCAGTGAAAATTCAGGGCTCAAGAGCCTGTTTGGACTTGGAGTGGTTCTTAGCTAGAGAATCCATCTGGTTTTCTGGAAACTTCAGACAGTTGATAACTTTTTGTGCATACAAGGGAAAGAGAAGTCCTTCGGATACAGAGTTGAATGTGTGTGCTCATCTCTTTCACGAGTGTATCTTAGTCTGAGTGGAACCAGAGAATTGTGTCATCTCGTAAGAAATGAAATATTTAGGCAAGCCAGGATGAGGCTAAAGGAATCTTAACTAAAACATGTTTTTTCTCTAACCTTTTTTGAATGTATACATTTTTTAAATTGTTTCATAATGAGTCTTAAAGATATTCTTAAATCAAACTTATGAAATAATTGATAATTTAATATATACTTCCATTTGTCACACTTGTAGAAACTGTGAGAAAACAGTATTTGCACAGGTTTATGTGTTTGTGTAAATTCTTGACTTGGTACTCACTGTAAAACTTTATTTATTTGTATGCTTTAGCAGGATTTGTTAGGAGGTGCTTTACTAGGTTGAAAATAGCACATGGGTAGGCAAATATCAGACCAAATCCTACTGTGATTTGCCGAACTACATACATTTAACAGGTGTGCTTCTGTTGCATGTGGCATTTGATATATTTGTGTATCTACAAATATAATTTAACTGTAAATGATGAAGTTTTCACTTGGGGTAAGGAGGCATTATTCCCAGATTTTGACGTTTTGCTCTGCTTTACAGCTTAGTATTCATGTCATGGCTCAGTGACGTAACTTCTGACCTTAGCAACAGTGAATGCTAAGCCAAGTTTAATTTGTACACATGCGTGCCGATGATCGGATTTTTAATAAAGACATTAAGGAATGGAGAGTTTGTTGTTATTTAAAAGCATGGTGTAAACTTTTAAAGTTGGATCTGCACTGCACAGATATACCTTTACTATGTGAATGAAAAATACGGAAGTCATATTTAAAAGCCCAGGGTACTTTTGTAGCTGATACAGAGCAAGCTTAGTAAATGGAAAACTTGGCAAATCCAGTATGAGCAGAAAAAAACCCCGAAAAATTCTAAGAAAAAACCCAAACCACTCGAAACAGCATGCACTAAGCAGAGAAGTAACTGTTAAATTTTTGTTTCATGGAAATGCAAACCTTATAAAAGTTGCTTTAAGATGTAACAAAAAAAAAAAGATTACTGTATATGTGGAAATTACTAAAGTCAGAGGCAATTGTAGCAAATCAGTTTGTTACACGCTAGTACTCTCTTCTGCTACCTGCTCTGCATTGCTTTACCTGCTACAGCTGCATGCTTGCCTGGCTTTCTACTGTGTGGGCTTTTTCAATCCCTTGCTACTGATTCTGCTTATACAGCTGGCTGCCTGAGTAGCAGCAGCAGGACTGAGGTGTTTTGTGGCACTGGCCTTATATGCACACGGCTAATGATACCTGTACATGCCAGTTTTCAATATTGTGTAATTGGTTCAGTGTGCTGTTTGGATTTCCCAAAGAGCTAGTCACATGCAAATGTTGTTAATGAATCTGCTTAAATTACTAAAACGAGCTAGATGCTATGGAGGATGCAAATGCAAGAGTGTTTATTCACTTCTCTAAACTCTGAAGTAAGACCTACTAGATACTGCGAAGATGGCCACTTACATGTGTTCTTTAGCAGATTAAAAGAAACCAACCAACTCGTGTCCCTTTAAGAGTGTGAGCTTTGTCTCTCCATCTCAGGACCCTGTTTCCGTCCCATGCATCTAACAGGGGAGGCCATCTGTTATTTGGGCCTCTGTGGTGAAAACCATAGAAATGGGTCCGAGAGATTTTGGTGGTAATAACCTGAAGAAGAGGAGTTAACATGTTGCAGGAACACTCTAAGACACTGCAGGAATCCGGTCTCTGCCCAAGCTGATTGTCATTTTTCTCCAGTTTAGGATGGAAAACACTCCCCTCAGATTGTGTAGTTCTGAAAACAAGACTCAAAATAACCTTTGCCCATGAGTGTGTAGATTCCAACCTTGCAGCCAGGTTGCGTATGCACAGTCATACTTAACATCCATTCAGAGCTGTGATGTAAAGGTCTGTCACTTACAAATCCACGTCAGAACGAAAAGAATGTTAGAAGTTAAAGATGCTGCCTTAAAGTAAATTAATTGTTAATGCTTGGATAAAAGTAGGTGCAATGAAGGATGAAATTTTACAGGGTTTTTCCCCAAGCAATGCCAAAAGCTTTCATTTTGGCTAGTTCAGATCTTTAACAGGGATTACAGTAAACGTACTTTGAACTCAGAACCGGAATGAAGCCTAACAGGACATTTGAATCCATTGCATTTCTCATTACAGTAATGATTGTGAAACCCTCCACACGTATTCTCCTGATGGATTAAAATTATTTCAGTAGCAAACTTCCTTACTCGGACGCTCACATTTGTGTAACCGCTGACACGCTTTCTTACTGGGAGCTTTTTCTTGCTGGGAGCTGCTGAGGGCTCTTTTCAGAACTTTTCCTATTTTTACTCTCATACTGCGACAATTGTATCCAGTAGTCTTTGCCCTTTAAAAGGTTTGTTTTAACCTGAACTAGTTCTGTCACTTGAGTCCTGTTCCACTGTAAATCAGTCTCTTTACTTGGTTCCAGATCAAGTGTTTGGTTCCAATCTCACCAGCTTGTGTCAAAGAGAAAACAGCACGGTGCCAAAGTTCGTGAAGCTGTGCATTGAGCATGTTGAGGAACATGGTATGGTTGATGTTTTTTGTTTCTGAATCTCTCTTCCTCACCACACTACCTAGTTTGAACGTTTTAATCCTTAAAATGCTTAGACTTAATGTAGACTTAAAATGTAGACTTATTTGGGGAAAATAATTTGAAGCTTGCATCTGTCGTTAGCAGTGAGTTTTCAAGAGTGGGGAGGTAAGTGAGATCCAAAATGGGGAGAGGGGAGGTAATAGTATGTCAGAGAAATTGATCTGCTTCAGTGTATTGCAAGCTGGAGGAGAAGGCAGCACAGCCTCCTGGCAGCAGTGCTCTAAGGAAAGAGGGATTACAAGAAGTAATCTATTGAAGAGCTCAGCCCATCAAGTTTTTTTTTCCAGATGGAAAGAGAGAGACTGTCAAAATGCAACCATTCATTTTTGGAAAGTTTAAGCGTGCTGACAATCATTTATATTAAAACTTCCTCGAAACAAACTTACAGGAAAACATATTCCTGCTCTGTGTATGTGTTAACTGCCAGAAGAGAAGTCTATTGGTTTGGTGCCCTGCAGCCAGTTACACAGATGGTTCTGTGAAGTTTTATGCAATTCTGGAGACTATCAGTGTCTGTGGATGACTAAATTTTTGTTTGCTTTCATTGAAAATAAGTCTAGCAACTGAGAAAACTACCTTTGAAAGCTACATGTAACATTCTGGGCTGTCTGATGTAAAGGACATCTTGACATTTTTGTTGAAAATATGGTGATTGTGACATCTGACTTGGCTGTAGAATGTGTGGGTTTTCTTGCTTGTTTCTTGCTGTTATTGCCCTATCTCTTGGAAAAGATGACTGAGAGGGGATTATGGAACCTCCATAATCATCATTCAAATATATACCACTCTGTTAATCTGAGAACATTCTCTTGAGAATCAGGGTAAGTGTTACAGGGGAATACTGTGTGTGAATTATTTTAAGGCATCTTCTATGGGAACTTCATTTAGGATTTTGATGCAGCCTGTAGTCCTCTTTTTCAACGCTGCTATCTTATGGCCTGGGAGGGGAGAAACAACTGCTTCCATTGCCTTACTTCTGTTCAGCAAACTGCCACCTTGCTTATAACAGCAGGCTTTATTCCCTTTGTGATCTGCAGTTTGTGAAAAGAGGTTATTTTGTATTGTTTTTTTTTTTTTTTTAATTTATTTTTTTTATTTTAAAGACAGGCCTGCAGTGAAGATAGTGGTGAAGTTTTCCTTTTTTAAATACCTGAGGGGAAGCTGACAGAAATGAACAGCTTTTTTTTTCCCCGCTTCTCCAACTCTTCTTCCCTCCTGCCAATACACTTCAAATAGTTCTTTCTGTAAAGGAATGACTAGTGGATTATGGGGAAAAGGGATATGTCAGATGGTGCTGGTAACTGTGCTGTGTTGCATCAGACAACTCCTTGAGGAGCTACAGGGACTTGCAGGTACTCTGGCAACACTCACCCTTCTCAGTGGCACTGACTCACACACTGCATTCAGTTGGCGTTTTCAATTAAATCCTTTATCTCCTAATCACTTTTGAGTAAATGCAGTAGCATCCACAAAGACACAGTTTTCTTTCCTGGTTGAGTGTGTAATACTGTTAAGGCAAGGGCTACCCATTTTAGTTTTGTAGGTGGTTGGGTAGTGATGAGTGTGCATGCACATCATGCCTTCTCCATGCAAACCTGGTCACTTGACAACTTTGAGATGCTCTCTATGCATGACTTGATTTGATTTTTCTTAACCATACATTAAAAAATTGAACACCCACAAAATACTTGATTCTTGCATGTTGGACTCCCATATACCCCCTGCCCACCCACCAAGAGCATCTTAGATGAGACACCTAGTCTGATTGGGGGAAACTTGGAGCTACTGCCTCATTACTGCTGGTCTCCTGCATAGGAAGTTTTGGAGGTTATTTTGAGCTTGACGCTACCAAACCTGTGTCAGCAAACCAAAGCTCTTCTGGTATGCCCTGCCCATCAAAAAAGCTAGTTTAACTTTTTTTTTGTTGTTTTGTTGTTTTTTTGAGTGGTTTGTTTTTTTTTTTTTTTTGGGTTGAACCAACTGTTCTTTGCTACAGGTGGGTTCCTTTTCTTTTTGCTGAGTAGGCATATAAAGAGGCAGCCTAATATTGCAGAATTCATACACGTGTAAGGTGTTAAAATGGATGTATCCCTTTGTTTTAGGATTAGATGTTGACGGCTTATACCGAGTTAGCGGCAATCTTGCGGTGATACAGAAGCTAAGATTTGCAGTCAATCATGGTAAGCTTCCTTCAGCTCTCTTACAATTGCATATATTTTCAAATGGTTGAAAGGTCGTAGAAAGTTTGGGAAAAACATTTTCTTAATAATAATACTAAACTGCAGTCTTTCATGGGAAATTGTCCTCCTCAAGGTAAAGGTACTTCAAAATTGCAGAATTTAGTGTATAATGGACATAATTTGAAAAACAAATTCCAAAGAAAGGTGGTAATACAGTTGGGGAAGGGGAATATTTCAAACAAAAGAACTTCTTAACTTGTGGAAAAACAGTAAACATATTAAACTAGCATTAAAATTGTAAGTTAATGCTTTTTAGCAAGATTTTCTACTTTTAGTATGTGGGTGCTTGGCTCCTCTTCGCCGTACTTTGTGTATAAACCCCTTTCCTGTGGCCGTATCTCAGTGTTTTGTTCAGTGAGAATCAAGAGGCAGCTTGTAACCAGGAAGAGGATGCTAGCCTGTCTACAGTCTGACCTCTGGTTTCCTGATTGACAGGGTCTAACAGGAAATTTTGTGCTATGTCAGTAGCTCCTGTTCCCTTCTGGAAAATGCCCTTGGTGCAAGGGAGCTGCATGTAGTGCCAGTTTGGCCATCTCTTTAGTGGTTGAGCTTATGTATCCCCTTTTACGCTGCTGAAGCTCTGTATTCCAGCAGAGAGTCTTTGCTGCTTTAAAAGCTCTGAGTACAGAAGAGTAGTTAAGTGTATTTTTTTTTTTTCAAGAAATGCTTTAATAGTTAAATTATTAACATTATTAATTTTTCTCTCTCAGATGAGAAACTGGACTTGAATGACAGTAAATGGGAAGATATTCACGTCATCACAGGAGCTCTAAAGATGTTTTTCAGAGAATTACCAGAGCCGCTGTTCACTTATAACCACTTCAATGACTTTGTCAATGCAATAAGTAAGTCTGGAAGACACACTTGTGCTTTTTGTATAAGCTCTGCTCAGTATGTACAATGTGATTATTTTGGACAAGTAAAAATAACATTTTTAGTTATGAACATCTTTAAGTCTTACCTAAAATTTCCCGGCAGAAATGCACGGTCTGGTCAGGAGGTGGCAGTATTTTATCTCATATTAGCACAGCAAAATGTTCGCTTTTCTTCCCAGTCTGTTAAATTTTATGCTAAAGTTTAAAAAAAACCAAACTGAATTTTTGTTTCTACACCTCATCCGTTTGTAGAACAAGAACCAAGGCAGCGTGTCCATGCTGTTAAAGATTTAATCAAGCAGTTGCCAAAACCAAATCAGGACACTATGCAGGTACTCTTTAGACACCTGAAGAGGTAAGTAACAGATAGAAGGAATGTCTTTGTATTGCTGATCCAACAATAAAATTCTAATTAAAAGTACTAAGTGACTGTTCCCACTCAGTTTTTTTGCCTATATTGGACTTGATGAAAACAATATATCAGTCTGTATTTATACAAGCTTGCAGAGCACCAAACAGATTTAGACAGTCTGTGTTCTAGTTGTGATGGTTACTGCCAAGCTCTTATATTCGAGGGGATTGTGAGGATCAGGAATAACATTTCAAAACAAAACTTTCGTAGACAGAGGAATCACAGCAGCTGTATGTCATAAAAATGAGACTACTCGTTAAAGAAATATGTGAACAGTCATTTGCTTTGGATTCTGTCTTTTCCTGTCATCCTATTACTCAAGCACTGATAAGTCTCTTTTTGTGTATTTTTTCTCTCTTTCAGAGTTGTAGAAAATGGAGAAAAGAACCGAATGACCTATCAAAGTGTAGCAATAGTTTTTGGTCCAACATTATTAAAACCAGAGAAAGAGACTGGTAACATAGCAGTCCACACAGTATACCAGAATCAGATTGTAGAATTAATTCTACTGGAATTGAACTCCATCTTTGGACGCTGACGTTTTTCTTGGAGCAGAAACTGGAAGTGATGGGTTGGCAGCAGTACTCCATCAGAAGGAAAAATCTCTGGCTGTGTATGATGGATTATCTTTGTGGACCAAGCAGCAACTTGTTTTTTGCACTTTTGGGGAAGGGATAAACAGGAGAAATGTTTGACCACTTTAATGCGAATTAAAGACAACACTTTGGATTTCTTTGAAAAGTTCAATGTAAAAAGTGAATTGCAAAGTTAATAGTTTGCCTTTTTTAAAGTAGCATTGGAAAAATGTAATATAGGTTCATACACTGGATTTATTGGAGAGTAAAGCTAGTAATCTCAACCTGGATAATCTGGAATTTAATCTTAACATTCTTCCACTTGATAGGGAAAAGGCCTATCAACTGGTATGGAAAAATTCAGTGAAGTTACATCTTAAGCTTGTGTATTGCAACCTACTCGGATCTGTATGACACTTTTCCAAGGGGTTTCTGCATGCAGTGACTGTCTTAAACTTGTGCTAACAGTTTGGTTTAGTTACTCAGATCTAATTCCTCATTTGATACCTCCTCTTTTTTGGTTTTCCCTTCCCTTTTTCTTTTTTTTTTTTTCTTTCTTTTTTTTTCTTTTTCTTTTCTTTACTGGTTTTTTTTTTTTTTTCCCAGCAACCATTCTGGAATTTCTTAGTTGCTTTATAGTACAGCACACTATTTCAAACACTGAACTTGTAAGAATATCCAGCAACGGATATTGGTCTTGTGGCATAAGAGAAGTCATATTTAATAAACGTGTTCATTTTTTTCAGGGTATTTCCAGAGCTAAGTTTTGTGCTATACCGATTTAAAGCAAAAATCCTAAGTAAATACCAACTGTAACACTGTGTTGAGTACTTGGTATAATGCTGTGGTAGTGGAAGTTTCTTGATGTAAATACAGGCTGTCCTTCTGATTCCTGTATATACTTCAGTTCCTGTATAGTTAAGAACACTTTAGTCACACATTTCTTAATCCTGGGTAGATTAGCTACAGTAGCATAATGTTTCCAGTGGACGTCTGGGTTTCAGCAGGGAAACAGGTTCTGGGGAGGGGGGGGAGGAAGGGAGGGGGATCTAACTGTGTGCACTTTTAGATGTTAATTACATTTGCAGGCAAATAACTGTAATGCAAATGGTACTGGAGAAATACTGAGTGTGCTTGCGAAATTGTTAATGCACTACAAGAGGAGCCTTTTAGGTTATTTAATATGTACAGGATACATTAGAAAAATGTATTATGAATTCTAACATCAACAAATAGTGAAGCTCATGTTTTGATAGATAGATGTTTGATGGAATCCATGATGCTAAAGTTAAGATTTTCTTTTTACATTAATGTAGAATAATTTGTAAAATTGGTTTTGAAAGATTTTGTTACAGGGAGCATGGTCTGCTGAAGATTTTTTTAAATGTATTTTTCTAGACTAACTGCTGTATCTGACATATTTGTTATGTCTAACCTGAATAAAGAAACCTGTTAGCTCTTTTAGAGTTTGCCATTCCCGCTTCAGAGAACGTGAACCCCCCCCTTAAACAGCAGGACAGATGTATCTTACTGCTTAGCATGGGTACTATTTGTGGCAAAGAGTTGTCATGCTGGATTAAAAGATGCATAATACTTCATAACCTGACCCTTTTAGGAACTTTCCCACTCCCTTTCTTTAACAACTTAAATTCTAACATAAGGTTCAGAGAGGGCAAAAGTAATTTATAGATATAAATTTGTGGTCTTTAAAACATATCCCAGTTTACTTGGAACCTACTGTACGGAAAGGAGACACATCGGGGAAATAACTTTTCTCCTTTGATCTGTTGTCCGTGTTTCTCAGCACAGCTCTGGCTCACAGCAAAGGGGGGTGTGTGCTGAAAACCTGAGGTGAACTTGGATGAACGGTATGAGAATTTCATGAGCATAGGGCTTGCATGAAAAGTCTTCAGAGATAAAAGAGAAGATGAGTTACCTTGTGGCTTTCTCAGTGTCTTCTTGTGGTAATGGTGTAGTCTTGTGGTTTGCAAAGCGACCTGGGTGAGAACTGTGAAAGCTCCATCCTGGTAGGCTGTCAAACCAGAGCGGTGCTGAGTGGCAGCTGTGTCCTGAGCTACTAGAAAATAGCAGTGAAATTGGAATCTGTTGCTATAGATTATTCAAATCCCAACTTCGGCTGTAAAATAAAGAACAATTCCCACTGCTAAATGAGAGGGTTTATCCACAGGTCACCTTTTCTGTACGAGTGTTGTGTTTTTCAGAGAAAGAATGCCTTTTTAAAACAAATTTGATAATGAGGATGTCACATTTCTCCTTGTATTCCCCCAAATAAAGCATTTTGTTATTACAGTATATAGTATGGTTTTGTGCGGTGACATTGACCATTTAGTGGTCTCATTTTTAGTTTGGGGAGGGTATTCTTTTTTTAATATGAAAGAGGTGTAGCTAAAGACTTGAAGCATTCAGGAAAAGGAAGCTGTCCAAGCTGATGCTGTGCTTGTTGTGATCAACTTGAAACTGTGTCAGCACATTGGGTTTCTTCGCTACTTGAAATACCTTGTCTTGTTCCTGCCATTAGCTTTCTTTTAAAAAAATCAAAACCAGATTTTTGCACAAACACAGCAGGGCAAAGCTATTTCTATTGGATGAAACATAATTGAATTTATATATTCCTCAGTTTGGGCTTTAAATCGGCTTTGGTTCTGGTTTAAAGGCTGAATATAAATTTTGCAGCCATAAGCTCTCAAAGATACTGGAGGTCCAATGTTATGTATCGGTGCCAGCTGAAATTTTGTTCAGCAAGTAGTTCAGCTACGGAGTGTTAGCACCAAGTGACTCTGGGATGTGCTTGATCCGTGCCAGTTACAGGCTTCTTCACTTCCAAACTGGAGAGAAAAGTGGGGAAGCAGAAAGGTAAAGCAAATAAATACATGTAGCCATTTCTCATGTAAACTAATTTTTAAAAATCAGAGTTGCCTGTAAATAAAGCTTCCTGCATGCAAGTGGATGGGTCACGCTTACTGCCCAGGCCCAGACTCTCCTCCCCATCTTCCCAGAAGCCAGGATAAATCCCCTTTGTGCTGAACCCATTGTATCCCGGTAAGTGCATCCTCAATGCGCAGCGTGGGAGAGAAGGCAGTTTGTAGGTAATGCAGTGTCAGTTTATTCCTATGTAGAGCCCTGACTTTTTCCCCTTAAAGGAAACAGCTTTATTTAGCCCCAAAGTAATGATATTTTCAGAATCAATTGGTTAATTCATAAACCATAACATAAACCAAGCACAGTGGGGCATTCTGCTGGGCTAAGGGGGGCGTACAGCATGTCTAATGAGGCCTCCTGCAACCGCCGGGGAGAGGAGAGCTCCTCTGAAGAATCTTAATTAGCCTCCACAATTGCAAAGTTTTGTGGGCAAGCAGCTGGTAGGATTGGATCAGACCTTTACAAAAGTAGGCCTATGTGATTGTG
>VXBJ01006458.1:1709624-1789465 GCA_013400055.1 Nycticryphes semicollaris | reverse complement strand
TTTTTTTTTTTTCCCTGAGCTTCCCAGCCTGCCCCATTCAAATACACAAAAATAAATAACTTTCTGTCTACCTTTCCTATTCATGGAGTGCAGCAGCTCTGTACAGCAAGCCAAGTGTGCATGGGTACAGCTTCTTCCCCCATATATACACAATTTAGTTAAGAGGGGGAGAAGACAGTTTATTATAAACACCGAACAGTGGGCGGCATCATTAGCTCTTAAAAATCATAACTAACTCCCCAGGTGGTTGTCCTAATGCGTTCTGGGTTTTCTTTGCATCCCTATGATAAAAAGAAAGCCTGAGCACATGAGGGCAGGATGCAGTGCAATGAAGCGATGCCCGTGCTGTATGAGCCAGAGGTGGGACTAGTGCCTTTCCTTCCTTCCTGCTGCCTTTCTAATTTGCTGGGTCATGAGCTAAGGCCTGTGGCATGTTGCAGGCCAGACAGCACGATTATAATGGTCCTAGCTGGTTTTAAAGAATCTCTGAATGAAGCTGGCATGTTGCCTTCTATTTATCCATTGGCTTCCTTGTTTCCACTTGGCCATTCATGCTCTGTATCAAATGAAACCTTTTCTCCTGGCCAAAGCTTCATCCCCTTTTCTCTCCTAAAGTAGCACTGCTCCATTGAGCAAACCTTTCTTGTCACCCACAGCAGCAGTTGCTTGGAGCATTCCTGGGGACTGGGATGGCCATGATGTTATCCGGTACTGCCACTGTTCCTGCTACTGACCACAAGAATAAAGCCCTGTTAAAGTTGCTTTTTCTTCCCTGCAGCCTGAAATATGAGTTGGATTCTTGCAGCCACAAATGCTCCCCTCTTTAAAATGCTTCACACCAGATACAAAGAAATCCTCAAAGCCATAAGCTGCTGCCAGTTGGTGTAAACGCTCTCTTGCTGCTGCTCTGCCGCCATGCAGCAGAGCCAGGCATGGATGGGACCCAGCAGCCCCACTGGCATGGTCCTGCCATGGGATGTGGCACCCAGCACAGCAGCCTCTCCCCCAGTCCAATAAGGGAAGCCTTTCTGGGAAAAAAAACAGGCAAAATGAGCCATCAGACAAGCCTGCCAGGGTGCCTGCCTAGACACAGCCCACCTGCAGCATTCCCCAGCTGTAGCCAGGGGCACTGAAGGCAACTGCAGGCACAGAAGCCAGGTCTGGGAGACAGAGCTGTGTTTCTCCCAGGCCCAGCAGCAATTTGGGCTGCCTCTGAAAAAGCTCCACTGATAGAGAGGGTAGAATCTCCCAGACGGTCTTATCTAGCACATAATTCTCATCCCACTCAGAAAGTCTTTCTTTCTGCACATCTAAGTAGCCCTTGCTGCAGTTCACTTTCATCTTGTTCCTTGATCTGTCCTTTCCCATTGCTTTTATCCCATTCTGCAATGTATGTGGGGAGCTATTTTTCCCTGCACTTGTATGCACACAATAGCAGTCCATGAAACTATTAAAGGTTACTGCATCTCATTTCTCCCTTCTCTAGACTAAGCAAACTCAATCCTTTTAATCTTTCCTTGGATGTCACACAGCTGACTGGTTTGAGCACGGGACAAGGAAGTGTGAGTTCACATCCCCCAAGGAGATGCCTTTAGCACTCGCTTATTAAATATAAGTAAGCTGAGAACATTCTTCACTTCCTCTTCACCTTTTGATACTCACCCTCCAGGTCATCCCCAGTCTTTGCTTTATGGGCTTGTCCAACCCCAGTGGTGTGTCCTGGACACTCCCACTGTCAGCAGAGACAGAAGCTCTGGTCTGGGTATCCCTGAATCGGTCCCTGAATCCGTCCCTGAATCCATTCCCGAAACACTGGTTTCCAGCCACTTGTGGGACTAGAGACCTTACCACCCCTGGAGCTATACAGCAATCAAAGCACGTTTTGCTTCCTGAAGCGATTAGCCAGCACTTAGTGACCTACGCCTTGTTTCACACATAGCAGAGTGGCTTAAGGCAAGTGCTGTACCTACTGTGCTCCAGCACCCACTGCAGGCTGGAGCCCCCTGCCTGCCCTATAGGGTTTTGAGGGAGAAAGGTGTGCAAATCAGTCGGCTTGACATCTCTAGGGACATGTCCTTGGAAGGAGAAAAAGCTGAGATTAAGAGCTAATACACCAAAGCACTCAAAAATTTACTTATCTACTAAGAAGTGTTGGCAAGGAAAACTGGCGTTCATTAAAGAACAGGGAGGAAAGTGAAAACTGTGATGGGCAGCTGCACCATAACTGTATGTCTGAGATGTTTACTCTTATTTCTTTCCAGATAGGTTTAGGAGACAGGTAACTGCATGTAGGTAACTGCAACTCCTGCTGTCCTTGTGAACATAACTTTGAAGAAGCACCAGGGACCAGAACACTGGTAGAAAGATCTACTCCAAGGGCTGGGCTGTGGGCAGGGGCTGATGTAGCCTGGAAGCAGCACTAGCAAGCTGCTTCCTCAGCTGTCACCAGGGCACTGCAGAAGGATGCACTGACCCCAAAAAAACAGACTGGAAGAGGGAAGAGGAAGCATAGCTTTCAGAAGCTGTCACCAAAAGCAGCAGCCCCAGCAGAACCTGTTGCTGTCTCCCTGCAGTGCAGCACAAAGCCTCGCAAACATCTTGGGCAGGGTCACTGCCACAAACTGGGGCAGACCCTGGGGTTCACCTCCCCTGTTTGTTGCCTGTAGTGTATCTCTCTGTGGCTCCTGCAGAGACTCTGTTGTGGTACCCACCTTGTCCTGCCTTAACCTGCAGCTTCTGCGAATTAGGCTGGCTGGGGGGGAGGTGCACTGCTGGCTGTGCACCAGGGAGGCAAGGAAAAGCTGGAATTACATTTCTGCTACCAGTACAAAAGCCAAGACTTGAAGGATGGTGTGGTGAGCTGTGTGGTGGCAGCTGGAAGAGCTTTTTGGAGACAGAAACTGAACACATTTAGTGTGATTATAATTTGCAAGACAAAGCTTGTTGTGACAATCAATTATTTAACTTGATGAGGTTCTCGGTGTCAGATAATTATGCACAAAAAGTCAAGGCTCTGAATGTTAAAAACCAAGATTAAAGAAAAAATAAGATTTGGCCTAATCCAGCAGATTTTTCCAACAAATGAAAAGTATGTACCTCCATATTACTACTTCACCTGAGCTGCTGATCAGCACTACACCTGCATCACTGGGAAGAACATGGCAAAAGCTGAATTTTCTTTAGTTTTCAGGCACTCATAAAAAGCTGCACACTAATGAAAAGCTGAGATTTAAACCCTGAAAAGAAAATATTGTAGAGCCATGCAGTTGCAGTGTTGGGGATAGTAATGATTTTCCCGCAGTGCGCTGCTGTGTGGAAGATGTGCCTGAGTCTCCTTCCTGACAGATAGCTCAAGGTCTGCAAAGCAGAGCCTCTGATTTCCTTTTTATTCACACAAGGTGTTCTCCAATCAAGCCACAAAACTCTGGGTGAAGTTGGAAGAGATGGAAATTATAACCCAGGGCAGAGCAGATGGTGGAGTCACAGTGAGTGAGTTACTGCTCCTTTGATACCACCATCTGGGCCCCCTCCCACCTGCCCTGCTGACAAACCCTGGCAAAGTTTGCTGTTCTCCCCCAAAGCCCTGTTCCCTACCAAGCTGGCCAACAGCATCTTGAACTGTTGCACTTTTTATAGTTAAAGCACTTAAAAGAGAGGGAAAATATAATTAGGAGGACTCTGTTCCCTTTTTGCAACCTTAACCCTGCTCCTGTTCAGGCCAGCAGAACAGCACTGTCACCTTCCCTTGGGATAATGAACTGGGTCTGTCAGACTCCTTCCCAGGGAGGTGAAATATCTAGCAAATTCTGGCCCCTGTTACCCATTAAGCACAAATCGCTTCAGAATTGCCATGACCTGATTCCATCGCTTGTCCTTGGTCCTTATCACCATCCTCATTACCTACCTCTCCTCTGCAGAGTACGCTCATGAACTCTAGCAGGCTGCAAAACCCCCCCCTCTCATCCCACTCCTTGAGCCATACACCAGATGCAGTACCGTGGAGAAGACAGGCGATGCTCATCAGCCCAAAGAGGTGGGTTTTCCAGGTAAATTTTGGCCACTTCCTCTCCTTGCCTGAGACTTCACACCCCTTTTCTTGGAGTAGTTGGCTATCAGCAGAATTAAGAGAATTAACAGCTTTGTCTGTTAAGAATACCCATCTGATTATCTCTTGGGCCATGTCTAGCCTTTATTTTTCTGGCTACAAGCAGTCCTGGAAGGCACAGGATGGCTCACCTCAATGAAGCCAGCCAGTCTGGGCATATGGTCTTTTTATTCTTCCCTGCTTTCTCCCAAATAGTGCCCTGTGAGGGCTCTGGTTTCCCTTTTAATGGGATCTCGTAGCCTTCCCTTTGAGAGAGCTGCGAGGTCTCCACCATGCTGCAATCTGTTCACAGTATAATTATTCTCCGTTAAGGCCTCAGAGACTGTGTGGCTCCTGACATTTTTCATTGCCTGGAGAGGGGTAATTTTTCATTGCTTTTCCTGAGGACTCTTGCACTTTGCAACAGTAATGGAGCATCTAGCTACACCGAGCTGCAGCCTGCAGTTTATTTTTATCTCCTGATGGACATAAGCTGAAGGACTTCCAGCTACGATTGGGAAAAAGGGGAAGGGTAAGCAAAGCTGTTTAGCGAATCATTGCAGAAGTTCACAGCAAACCACAGTGGAAGTAAAATGATTTTGAAATTGTACAATAACAAGATGCACTTTACCAAATACTAAGCTACAACTAAAAAGCAGCAGAAGAGAAGGGATCTCCTGTTACACTAAAATAAATAAACTCTCAAATACAATCAGCAATATCATACATGTCTCTGGCTCCAGCCACAGATCTAGAGGCCAGATCCCCGCTGCAGCTGGTATGTGATTGTGACAGCTGAGCTGCTGATGGAGGAAAGACATCACTTCATCTCTGGGATACACACTAAGAAAAACAGGTAGTCTAGAAACCTTACTTTGGCAGGATTTGCACATCTCCAGCTACTTACTGCGTTTTTTCCACATAGTCTGTTTAAAAGAAAGTGATTGCTCTTGCAAGCAGCTGGTAAAAAAACAAAGCAGAAAGGGTTTGAAATTTTAGTTTGGTAAATTAGAAATGCTGTTGCAAGAAAGAAGTATTTTCAAATACTTCTGAAATGTAACATCTAATCAAAACACCTACCAAAACTTAGATGAGCAGCAACTTACAAGCTTGAAAAATAAAACATCTGAGTTTTGCCAAACCTTCCCAGTGATTTGCCAAAGAAGTGTTTTAGTTTCAAGCTCTTAAAGGGAATTTGCTCTGAGAACATAACTATAAGGCAAAAAAAATAATAATGTTCTCTTTTAATTGATTTTTCTGGTAGCATTCCCAGTGGTGCTGAAGAAATGCAGGTGGGGATTCTCTCCCTTACAAAGAGCACAGAGGGGGCTGGGGAGCACACTCAGGGCTAGGGGACACTGCCCCAGACAGAGCAAATCCCCGCTGCCCAGGCAACCAAACACCTTTCTGTCCTGCAATTACTACTCCCTTACATCAGGCAAACCACACTTAGGTCACAGAGTAGAAGTCAGTTGATTTTCTTCATCAGAGTCTAGGGCAAAACCGAGATGATGCTTTGCTCCAGACAGGGGGCTGTTTCTTTTTTTCTTTTTAAACCCAACCCTAAAATTCAAATTAGCCTCCAGCTCAAAGCCTTTACCACCAGGGCATGAATGCTAAATAGCCTGCTCCCAGTCCAATCTGTTCACTGCCTGGCTAATGATTATTCTCCATAGAAACCCTACCAGAGTCAGTTATTATTCTCTCCTCATGCACTTGTATCTCTCTTGTATTTATATAAGATTAAGTAGCCCTGTTAGGTTTTTACCTCTCTGATTGGAGCTTATTTTAACCTCAATTAAGCCATCAGCCCAGCTTTCTGAAGGCAGAGCAATAGCTTAGCCATTATCATTCTCTCCACCTTTTGTATGAAAATGATGTTGAGGATTGGTTGCTTTGGGGATTGCTCTGTGGCAGGTAACCAACGTGGAGAGTCAGGGAGGATAAATGGTGCCAGACTCCCAGAGGTGCCGTGGCACTGTGTAATTATTGTTCCAGACAGCTGAAAGCAGCAGGGTTTCTGGTTCCCCTGCTTAGTTTCAGTCTGCCATGATTGCTGGCACAGAAAGATGCTGATTATAAGTAAACATTAATTATGCCCTGCTACCCCACTGCTAGCATCACTGGGCTTGCAAGCAACAGAAGCACAGCGCTACGCTTGGCTCCCACTCTTGAAAAATCATCTATATGGATTTCAACGTCCAGATTTTCATCTCACTTGGTCAAAGGACATTGCTCCTAAATACCATCCTCATGCATAGCTGGAGTTATGGCACATTTTATACCACTGGTTATATGCTGTGCTTCAATGCTGTTGCTAAAATAATGACTAATATATTTATTCTTTGAAGAAGGTAAGCTCAGGTGATGTAGCAAGCTGTTCTCTTATCTGCTCCAGAGCAGAGGAATCACTTTAGTGTCTGTAAAGGAAAAAAAAAAAAAAACCAAGGCAAATAAAACTTATCAATCATCCTATATGTCAAAGTAATTTTTTTCAGATGCTGTGCCTTTTTTAAAATGGCAGCATATTCCTTCTTTTTGATGTGGCTTTGAGATTTCTTTTTATCTTTGCTAAAGGAGGCTTAAAAATGCAGAGCCCACAATGTCACAGACGGTAAACACTGCTCCTTGAGTCCCGTGGACAGTTACAAAGTGATTTCCATGGCATTTGAAATGCAGCCTCCAATGCTGATGGAATTTCACTGTGCTGTGATTGCACTGCACTGCAGTGAAATAGGTTCAATTTGATTATCTGGCTATTCCATTTCGCCCATATTTACAACCTGCCTGACCTCTGGGGGAAGGGGAGGACAGGCAGCCAATCATGCCGGAGACATTTCAAAAGGTCAAAGCAATACAGCGTTTACCACTATAATTCACTGGCTCTACAATTTGGAGACTGTGCTCTCATGACAAAATTGGCAGAGGAACATAGTTAATTTGAAATATTTGTCCATTCCCAGAGCAAACACAGAAAATGGAGAATATTTTAAAAATTCACTCTTTTCTCCTTTTGGCACGTGGTGATACGCAAGTGCATAAAAGCAGCACACGGACAACCCCACATTTTTTAAAAGTTACCTTGGATGGTGGCAACATGTTTGTGTTGGACTAGCTACCTGGGACCTGCTTGTCTTGTATGCAGCCTCAGCTCTGATGTTTACACTTTTACAGCCTCTTGGGGATGCTTTTGAGCGTGCTGCTGCTGCTGCCTCTGCTGCTCCCAGATGGATGTTCCTCTCTGCACCTCATCCCCACCATCCCTGCTCAGTAGCAAGTCCCCACTGTCCCTCCTGCATCGCACCAGCAGCTCGGGCGGCTCAGGGACAGAAAGCCCTTTTCAAATTTGAATTAAACTTCACATGCAGTCCTCGTGTTCTGAAGTACAGATTCATTAAGGTCATGAGAAACCACCACCCATTCCAACCGGTTAAGCTAAGAAAATAGTGTGGTGACTCCAAAACATCACTTAAAAAATCTTGTACGCTTAAAAGGCTCCAAAAGTCAGGAGGGAAGAAAAGCAGCTTCAGGTTCATGCAAGTCAGTGCAGCTACCGAGTTCCGACTTTACCATCCCTTCCAAGCCCAGGTCCTGGGTCTGCACCACCATGCAATCTGCATCCACATTTTGCACCTTTTGTGTGTTTGTATTAAGACTGTTTAGTCTTATATCTCCACTGAAGTTAGGCTTGCCAGAGCTCCTGGGACCAGAGGAGCTGTGAGTTATAACAGTTTCATTTTGAAAAAGGCACTGGTTTTTGTTTGTTTTAAAGTGAACACTTTGTATGACATCTCCTGAGAACTCCCGTCTATCATCTTACACGTTATTGGATTAATACAGTAGAGAGTAGAGTCTGAAGGGCAGCTGTAAGACCTACTTAGCATCTTTTATCTTTGCTGGGAAGATCTACTTGAAAGGCAGCCTAACAGAGCAGACCTGCTTGAAGTAAGGTACTCCATCAGCTCCACAAGTCAGCACAGATTGAAATACAAAGTGGGTCTTATAGGGAGGCACTTCATTTAGATACTGCATCAAGTTGGAAAAAGCTTGTGCTGCCTTTCCCCAAAGCCGCCATGAGCTCCTGGTTCTCTGGTTCTGGTGACACCCTGCCACTGTGCAGAACTGAGAAGATGAGGTTTCTGTTTGGGCCAGGGATGAGCACTGGCTTGGACAGTCATGCTTGGACTGTTTCAGGAAGAAAATACTTTCTGCACGCAGCTCCCGCTGCTCCAGTCAGCAACACACTGCATCACCGGCTTCTGCCCAGTATTAGCAGGGGTATCTCATGGGACAACAAGATGACAGCAGCTTGCAGGAAGGGGAAGAAGAGCAAAGAAGAGCCCTTGAACATGGTAAGCCAAAAGAACAAGGAAGAAAAAAGGAGTGTGCCAGAGACACGGACCATGCTTTTGGACTATGCGCAAGTCTCACACACCAAGCATCTTCTCTGCATCCCAGCTCAGCCTCACAGAAAGAGGTACCCAGCTTAGGCCAAGGAGCAGCTATCTGGCTAGAAGGTGGCAGCTTCTGCTCATGCACAGGGCTTAAAATAAGCTTTGAACCAGAGGAAGTAAATATTGCTTTAATATTGTAGCATCTGGCACCAGCTGGGTGTGCTGCAGGACCAGTGAGTGGGACATGGCTAGGTGAGGTGTTTAGGGGTGTTTCAGCCAAGCCCAACCATTGGCACAGATTTGGGGTTTTTTTTACACATGGAAAAGGTTACAATTTGCCTTCAGCTTTAGTTCTTCTTAATCACTCTCATTTCCCCCGTGTTTTTCTATTTCTTTTTCCACACTCTTCATTTTGTGTATGCCGTCCTTCAGCAAGAATCACACACCTCCCCCCGTCCCTTTCTTAAAACATCTCAGTATTTATAACTATAAACAGTTCAGGCCGTCCCAAATTCTTTAGTACAAGACAATTTTCCAGTGGATTATAAACTGTAATAAGCAGAAAACTTTGGCAATATTTGCCATGTAGGATTTCTGCTTTGGTTCATAATATTTGAGAGGAGCCATCAGAAAACCTGACCAGAGAAGCCTTAGAAGGAGCTCAGAGGAACACTCTGAGGTGACTATTGTTTGAGGCAGAAATTTGTAAACCTGCTGAGAGATCACCCTTGTGTTAGTGATGGGCCTTTGCCATCTCCATTCAGCCTGACCAAATTTAGCCAATTTTTGAGTCTCTGAAAACTCTCAAACTGCACACAGGCAATAAAAGCCGGCTGGAGTTTGTCAGCTAAAATATGTCTGTACAGAATGTGTTCCAGCTGAGGGGCAGCAAGAAGCTAACTGAGCTTCCCACACCTCCCCTCATGGGGCACAAGCAGTGGAGAGCAAAGGCTGGGGTGCCAGCCCCAGGAAGGGGGACACAGGGTAGGGGTGGGGTGGCAGCAATGATGCAGAGCCCTGGGTATGAAACTATGTCATCAGGAGCATTTTCATTTGTCAGCTGTGTTTGCTGGTGAATGGGTGATTGTACAAAAGAGAAATTACAACGTGGTTAAGTAAGACTGGATTTGTCAGTAAGGACAAAATTAAAGTTGTTTTAGCAACTTTAATTTTAGAGTTCTTTTTCCTTTAGTGCTCAACAACCCTATTCAAAGCTGTGTCGGTAGATAAGACAAAGATTCCCATTGTAACTGGGCCACTGGAGAAGCTAATATTCACTGTCTTTGAAATATGCAAAAATTAAAGCTTCTGTGAGAAATACGCTCACGGCATCAAAAATGTCAGAGGTGTGTCTCTATTGTTTGTCAAAATAATGGTTTAATTATTTATAACTCCACACTGCCAAGATTTACACACCTGTTCAAATAACAGAATTGCTTAAAAGCACAAGACGATGTCTTTATAGAAAAAGCTTGTGTAATTGGCATAACCTCATCTTGGCTGGGCTTTATAATAGATTTTCTACTATATTAAATTACGGAGATATGGAGTTAAAAGGAGATAAGGCTGGGGGTGGGGAAGCATGAGAAGGGTGAGAGACAGCATTGGCAGAAGGGAGCTTCTCCCCACGAGCAGTCTGGAAACAGGGCTCAGCAAAAATCTTTGTAAAAGTGAAGCAAGGGATAAAAATAGCAAGAAAAAAAAAGAAAGAAAACAAAACAAAAATGCCCAGACCAGGAAACTAATGTATCTCCAGTGCAGGATGAGAGAGTAACTCAGGAAATGTTTCTGCAGATAAGGCAGCTCAGTAAAAAACCCCAACCCATGCACTGATCACGAGAGGATTGGGTTTACTGTGCCATCAGCCGCAGCTAACCACGGTGAAGGAAGGGCGCTCTGTTGCTTTTACAGCTTACGGAGAGCACGGCTGCAGCAGAAATTGGTCTGCAAAAAAGGGTCAAAATGCACAAAACTCTGCCAAAGCCATCGTCTGAAGTGCCAGGCACAAGCACTTTGAGCAGAGCCAGTGAAAGGCAATTGGCTGAGGTGGAGCCACAGCCTCTGGGTGTGAGGAGGCAGCCAGGAGCCAGCTGGGACAGGTAAAGAAATGCCTGTAAGCAACATGAAGAAACGTCATACAAGTAACACAAGGTAACTTATAGAAAGCCTACAAAGGAAAACATATCCTGTTGTGATGCTTGCTAGCAAGTCTCTTTTTCTAATTTGTTTCTGTTTAATTCCAAGAGTGAGCACAAGCAAAAGCTTTAAGAAGAAAGAGAAACCTCTCACCCAGCGCAGAGTCCTCTAGGCTGTTTACAGCCCTCCAAACAACTACAGCTATGCAGCCTCGACATTTCTGATCTTTTGCAACAAAATGGGTATTGAAACAAGATTTTCCATATTTGCTTTCTTCATATTACAAAAATTAGAAAGGAACAAAAAATTACAGGCTGCACTGAATCACACAGATCCAGAGGGACATTCCCAAGCGTCTGCCCTGCATCTAACCCCAAGCTGGCATGTTTAACTTGAGCTGGAAGTGTCAGCCACACTGATGGCCATCATGAAGCTTTCCTGCCATGGCTCTAATGCCAGCAGCAGGTCAGAGAAGAGCCATGGATGCATTACAGGACTCCGGTGCCACCATCAGTGGTAAGTGCAGGCAGTCAGTGCCACCATCCCTTGCACACACCAGCATCTATGGCTTTAGGGTCCCTGGAGCATTGCCCTGCTGGAAACAGTAAGAAACACACAGAATCAAAGAAGGAGTGAGGTTGGAAAGGACTTCTGGAGGTCATCTGGTCCACCCACCTGCTCAAGCAGTGACTCCTAAAGCAGTCTGCCCAGGATGTCCAAATGGCTTTTGAATATCTCCAAGAATGGATACTCTACCACCTCCCTGGGCAACCTGTGCCAGTGCTTGGTCACCCTCACAGTGAAAAAGTGTTTATTGTTCAGAGGGTATCTTCTGTGTTTCAGTCTGTGACCATTACTTCTGGTCCTGACACTGGGCAACACTGAAAAGAGCCTGGCTGTGTCCTCTTTGCTCCCTCACTTCATGTATTCCTAAACATTGATAAGATCCCCACTGAGCCTTCTCTTTTTCAGGCTAAACAGTCCCATCTTTCTTAGTCTTTCCTTGTGGGTGAGATGCTCCAGTCTCTTAATCATCTTTGTGGCCCTTCATTGGATTCTCTCCAGGATGTCCATATCTGTCTGGTACTGGGCAGCCCAAAACCGGACAAAACACTCCAGGTGTCACCTCACCAGTGCTGAGTAGAGGGGAAGGATCACCTCTCTCACTCTGCTGACAATACTTTGCAAAGAAGCAGCAGCAGAGGAGGATAAAACCCAACCTACCAGGTCTTCCTTGGTGGCTGCCAGGCAGTGGGTATCCAGCCTCCTCCCTTCCCATCACAGGTTTATTGACCACTGGAATCGTGGCTGTACCCACTGCCAAAACAAAATGAACATTCGTGCCCAAATTGTTAACAGATGTTGGGAACAGCTCAGGAAATACATAAAGCCCTAAATTGGTCTTTCACTGAGAGATTAATATTATAATGTCATCCTGGCACAGTGCCGCTCACAGTAATCTGCCAAGCCAAAGAAAGTAATTAACAAAGTTAAGACTGTGCTGTAAGTCCAAATAAGGGAAGAGGAAAATGGAAGTTTATCTTAAGCTATCCTTAGCTCACCTTACTGTGTCTAGACGTGGCAGGTTGTCAGAGAATTGTCTAAGTGCCTTGGGAGTGGGTATGTAGCAGACCAAGTTCTTCAGCTCCCAGCCGAGCAAGACGTGACTGGTGCTTGCAGACTGGGGCTCAAGGAGAACTTCGGCACACCACAGTTGGATTTTAAGTGTGTATTTTTCAGTCTCTTGATGTATTGAGACACAGGGTGAATCTGGAAACAAAACCAACATATCATGTCCTATGCAGAAACGTGTGAGACTTTTGCCACTCTCCCTCTGCCTCTTCTGGGCATTTTGGAAGGGACTGAAGAATGCCTTGCTAGAGAGACTTTCACAGAGAATTCTAACTCCTGTTAGCTGATTTATAGAAGGAAGACAGTTAAGTGTCAGCATAAGGGCAATACAAAACCCATGAAATTCTGCATTGGTTGTGATCTATCACTGCAAACCCCCTTACACATACACAAAACCACCCTCAAGGAGGGAAGATCACATTGAGTGAGAAGGATAAAGATGGGTTGTGTACGCAACAATTTTGATAGAAAATGAACATATCCAAAGAAAAGGGCTACTAGCATTGAAGTATTCACTCTACTGCTTAGCGAAGAAGAGTTTAATCTTATCCTATGTGCTGGTGCTTTTTGAAACTACATTGGTGCAAGAGGATTTGCTGGAGACACTGGGTTTTAAAGAAAGGCTCTGTCATATTTTGCCTCAGAAATCAGTACCTAAGATGCAGCACTAGAAGGAGACCAAGGTGGCTAGAGCTGGTTACAAAAAGGGAAAAAAGGCAAAAGCCAAATGGAGCTGGGAAGGATGGAGAGCAAAGCAGACTGCAGCAATTACATCATCATTTTGCTCTTATACCAGCACTGCATTTTGAAAACACAGTGTTTTTCTGTTCCCTGTGGCATAACCCACAAAGTTGCAGGCTTGCTGTGCTAAAAGCCTTCAAGTTAATGTGCTGTATATTTATATCATTAAAAAAATAAGAGGTCACTTCATTCATGGTATTTAAGCCTATATATTTCAAGATCTAAAGAGGTTTTGAGTAACAAGGCTTAGTAAGTGTAGTCCATAATTACCTACATGGAATTCCTCTAAAGCTTCTGATTGACTGCTGCTGGAGACACATACTGGCGTAGCCAGACCACTCAGTACAGCAAATTCCCCCTCCTGCAAGCCTCATATTTGCACATGTCCTTATGCTCACCTCATCCCTATCTGATGCCTCCATGTCCTGGTTCACTGCATGGCAGGAGCTGAAACTGGAAGTGACATGTTTAGAGAGTGGTCATTTAGCACTAGCACAGACTTCATGAGTTTCCACTCCCCTTGATATTAAACAGGTGTTAAACAGTAGGCAATTTTATAAGTTTCTTTTTACTGGAAACTGTCTTGAAAGCAACAAAAACCTCACAGAGGAGGTTTTGTGAAATGTCAGAAGGAAACATCTGTTATTCGAAAACCTAATAGGAGGAAAGCACTCCAGTTAGAAATTTCTCTTTTGCACATTTTTCCCATGCTGGGAAGTGCTCCTCTGGGACTCTCACTCTCGCCTGCCGGCAGCTTTGCTGGTTGAAGGTTTGCTTGCAAGAGCAGTAGGATGTAGAGCTGCTAGTGATTCTGTTAGTATCCAAGCCACCAGAGAGCAGCCGGGGTGAGGCAGCTCAGCATCACACAGCCCTTTCCAGGCACACGAGGCCATGCAGCAGCTTAGCACCCATTTGCCTCTTTAGTTGGCTGCACTTCCAGCAAAACCTGGTTTTTAAGCACTACCAGTGTTCATCAAATGGTGTTGCTTAGCAGAAAAAAGATGGTTTCAGGGCCTGTCCTTTAAATGAGGCCACCAAGGAAGACTCCAAATACAGGGAAAAACTGGTAAGAATGAATGATAAGCACTTAAAGTATTCATAATATTTGTAAAGATTCATAATATTCCTCCTCTCAGCACCTACTATTGACCAGTAGCCATAGGCAACTCAGACAGGGATTATCCTCGGGGATAAATTTGAGATGACTTCTGGAAAGCCATCATCCTAGTTGCCAGTGCAGCCCTGGCTGCACTGTTTGGGCTCAGGGAGAGAAAAGAATACTTTTCAGAGCATTATGGAACTGGTGTTTCAGCCTCCCCTGACATTCTCTCCTTTGATTCCCCAGCCTCAGGTACAATGATGCTGTGAGCCCTCAGTTTTTCCCATCCTTGGAAACTTCTAACAGGAGCAGTTCAGTGGTGACGCAGTGGGTCCTAGAGAGAGCAAAAAGGTTGCTTTTCTATCCAGATCTAGGGCTCAGGGTATGACCTGAGTCTGACTTTGAAGGACATGGACCTGTTGGAACGGGTCCAGTGGAAGCCCATGAAGATGATCAGAAGGCTGGAATACCTCTCCTATGAGGACAGGCTGAGAGAGTTGGGGTGTTCAGCCTGGAGAAGAGAAGACTCCGAGGAGACCTTGTAGCAGCCTTCCAATATCTGAAGGGAGTCTACAGGATTGCCGGAGAGGAACTCTTCGTAGTGATAGGACGAGGGGGAATGGTTTAAATTGAAAGAGGGGAGATTTAGATTAGATACCAGACAGAAATTTTTTACTGTGAAGGTGGTGAGGCACTGGAACAGATTGCCCAGAGAAGTTGTGGAAGCCCCATCCCTGGGAATGTTCAAAGCCAGGCTGGATGGGACTTTGAGCAACCTGGTTTAGTAGGAGGTGTCCCTGCCCATGGTTTGAGGGTTGGAACTTGGTGATCTTTAAGGTCCCTTCCAACCTAAACCATTCTATGATTCTAAACATCTCAGTATTATTCATATGCAAAACCAAGCATGAGCTAATCTAGACCAGCAAGACAAGACATACTCAAAATCTTGTTTCTACAGTCATTTCTTTATTCTTCAACTCAGCCTGAGAGCAACAGGGCTTTGAACGGTCCCATGTAAGCTGAGAGAGGTCAGCAAGAGGAACCACAGATTTTCCTCTCTGCCCCATGAGCAGGTGAGAGCCAAAGCAGAAAACAAACCTGGTCCTGGGGAACACTTGTTAGCTCCATTCAGCTCAGGGCAAACTCTCAGAGCCAAAGACACTGTCTGTATCTTGTTGCACTGTCCGTTTTAAACTGCTCAGTGTGAGTGTTTTGGGTAGAATAAATAGCTTTTTTTTCACCCCTCTGCTGTCTTTTACTCCAGCATGTACTGGTTTATTGGATTAAAGCACACAGATTAAGGGGATAAGCTAATCAACAAACAGGCACTAAACTCTGCAAGGCTGGAGCAGATGGCAGTGCAGTGCACACTGCCAGCTCATCCTCAACATCTGAGAGCGTTGTCCTCCCAGTGCACACCCCTGTTAGTGTAGAGAAAGGTTTGCCTTAGCCATCGCTAAGGGGGCATCACAATTCCTGGGTGAGCAGCGCTACACGGACCCAGATGAGAAGTCATATCCCATCCTAATTGCCTGGACTCACATTCCTCTAGGTTTGTATAGTCCCCTTTGCTCTGTGTCTGCACCTGTGTTGAGATTTGCTGGCATAATTTTAGACCCTGACCAAGTACTTGCGGTGTCTGTCCTGGCAAAAGCCTCAGGCGAACTCAGCCCAGGGCCTGTGACACAAAAACCTAAAAATAGGACATGTAGACATTTGTTAGTCACACATTTTCATAAGGCCCTATTTAGCCAACAACAGATGACTGGCACAGGACAGACCTTACGTATGAGGCAAACCCTTACCAGGCATCCCTGCACTGATTTACTCAGGCATGAAGGCCATGTCCTAGCGTGTGGGCTACTGGCAGGGTCAGGGGTGCTGGCTGGCACTCTTTTATATAACCCTCCAACCTCTAAACAAGTCACCATTCCCAACAACTCCCCCCTCTCCTCCTTGCTAACACTTGGGTTTTTTGGAAAGTGACACACATATACACATAGGCACTTTCTTTTCCAGGTGTGAGCTCAGCCAGATACAGTCTTTTTTCTTTTTTTTTCTCTGAGTAATCTCTGGAGATACCACACTTGTATTGTCCCAGCTCTTCTCACAGGCTCTTTGTTGCTGTGTTACATCCCCATGGTGTTTGCTAAAAGCTAGGCCCCTAAAAGGCTTTGTGTGAAGTTCCTTTTAAGAAAGTTCTTTGACATTCATTTGCTGCTCAGTTCCAGGGAATGTTACCTTGTACTGTGGTTTCAGCCAAATTTACCAAAACCAGACTGACAGATGGCCCTTCCTCCCCCACAAAAAGAAAGGAGAGGAAGAGGATAAGGAGATTAATGTGTTTAGAATGAAGTAAATTAATAAGTATTAATACTAAAATTAAAGTAAGAAGAAAATAGTGAAATAGATAAAATATATACAAAACCGTATCAAGCTCCCAGGATGACAATCACGTCACCAGCAGCCATCAGGAAAAGTCCCAGACTGGACTTGGACATCAGCCATTGAAGGAAAAGAATTAACCCTTTGATCCCTCAGTTTTTACACTGAACATGATGTGGATGGGATGGAATACCCTAGTTGGTCAGTTTTGGGTCACCTGTCCTGTCCGTCCTCCCTACTGGTGTGACCCCTCTATGTTTTTCTGCTTCTGAGCCTCCAACGGGGCAAATAACGAAATTACCTGAACTGGGTTGTTATAGCAATGAGTATAAGCAAGGGCCTCTCTGCATATTATTCCTTGGTATCATCAGGTCTTATCGCTGTGAGAGTGAACAGTTTTCTGAACAATACACTGTTAATTTCAGTTCATTAGAAGAGGCCCAGCTAAAAAAATAATATTGTAAACCAGAAAATTGGTTCATTTTACCTCAAACCAGGTCACCTTGGATAGGCTGTAAAGGTATGGTGCAAATACACGTAGCTTTACATTACAGAGCTTACTCAACCCTCCACCGAGTCTGCAGGAAAAACCCAGCAAATACCTCTGCAACTCTCCTGCAAAGCACTTCGTTCTCCCCGGCAGAAGCAAGACTGCTGTTTTGGCAAGCCATCAAACCTCAGGCCTCACTCTTCATAGGCAGTGCAGTGACACAGCCAACTCCTTGCTGCAAGACACACAATCACAGCCATTGTGACTACCCTTTCATGTGGCCATTGTAGTCACCCTCTCCTTCCCTCCTCTCCACCTGCTACTCTTATTTCCCATATTGCTCCCTGAACTGCTATAATTAATGATGCCCTTGCATGTCCATCCGTAATCTCTCTAGGTGCTGGTTGTAAAAAAAAACACTTCTGCTGTACAGCCATCAGCTCACAAGGCAGGCAGTGGTCTCAAGCACAGTGGATTACCTTCATGAGTTAGAAAATAAGAATAACCATCCCCTTTCCGTTATTATTCTAAAAAATTAGAGTAGACTTCCATAATTGCCTTCTCCTCCAAGGTGGAAATCATATGAAACAAAAAGGAGCAAGCTTCTCACCCAAAAGCACACTTTTAACCTCCTATGAACACATGAAGGTGATGCAATTAACCGTATTTTGTCTGCAAAAGTTGCACTGGTCTGAGACCATACAGGCTGACCCTGTATGGTGAAGTATGGGTCAGGTATAGGTTAATTAGCTGGGTATGGGTTCTAAAAGCAAATAATGTGTCCTGAAACATTATTTCAGTATGTGTTCCTCTTAGAAATATGGTCAAACAAAACTTCTAGGTACAGTGGTGGACAACTGCTTCACCTCTAAGGGAAATCAAGACTGCACATTTCCAGAGCCACAGCTGCTGACTGCTGCACAAACTTAAAAGTCCCCATCCATTCCTACTTGTGTTGTGCAAGCCACTTTCTCCAGCCTCTGCCCTGTTTTTTCCTATCGATTGCCTTGATTTTGTGGACTGAAACATATGGACACATATTGCAGGAGCCTTTTTTCCCTTACAAAAACCCCAAGCCTTAAGCGAAGTCGTGAGCTTTGTGTGTGAATGGCTTAACCTTCACTAATTAGGAGCCCTCTTTTTAAGAATATATTTTTTAGGCTATACTGACATCTGCAGGTGCACCATAATGGATTTTGGAAATGAGACATGCTATGGTTGAAAAAAATCAGTCTCCAGGTTTGCAAAGAAAATGATGATTGCACTGCTCTGTCTGAAGGGAGTAGAGGAGCAATCTAAATTCCCACGAGAGGGTGCTGTGCATTTCAGAGGCCAAGCTCTGCTACCAAACCCATGCTGATGTTGTAGGAGTAGAATTAATTACTCCTTGCTCATGAAATTGTTCTCAGGCCAGTAAATCACATCAGGCCAAAAGAGAAGAGCACCAGCAAGCTTCTCTGGATTAGCAGACAGTTGCGTTCAAATATATTTTTGATTGTATTCAAACCTATGATGACCAATGTTGGCCTTAAGTTATGCTTAAACTAAAGCCAGATAAATCTACTCTTGGAAAAATGCAGAGGATTTTAGGTGAGAATGAGGGTCAAATTAATTTAGGTCATTGTTATTTGAACTTAGAAACACTAATCAAAATTTTATTCAGCTAGAATATAATGTGCTATACAAGTGTTCCAAATTTTCTAGAGTTCTGCTCTTACAGTGAAAAGTATTACATTTCTCCTTGCTTGTAAAACTGCAACAAGATCTCACGTGTTCTTCAAAATCAAGAAGGATTCAGTCTCATACCGTTAATGAAGCTGTACACAAAATACCCGTGCAAGGCGCAACTTGAAGCAGTTGAAAGGTAGAGTGAAGCCCGGGTGCTAAGACAGGCTGGCATTTATGAAGCCCACTGCATGCCTGGAAGTTACAGAACTGAAAGAAATTGGCTGAAGCTTAACTACCCACAGCAGTGCTATAGTATACTACTGCAAAGGTGAGTTTTCCTAGATAATTTCTTCATGTCTTCATGAAGTAAAGATGTACACAGAATTATCCTCATTTTCCTCACAAAGATTTTTCTGGCTTCTAAAACTATTTTATTACCAATACAAGTCTTTCTACTTTATCTCATCCTCAAAGTATTTCAAGTTATGAGGACTTGGACAGACACTGAGTTACATCTATATATTCTTGAAGTATCAAAAAAGATTAAATCCATGAAAACAACACACATTCCTTTTAGTTTAAACAGAGAAGCTTCCAGTATCCAAGCTGCAATTTGTTTGCCTCAGGCTCTTTGCCACTGCCTAATGGGCCTCAACAGACACACAGGCACACCTGAGTGCAGGAGTCCCAAAGGAGGGGACTGCAGGGAGACAATCTGCACCTTCTCCTCCACAAACTATCCGTGTTTAGGACCTGCTCTGCTGGACACCTTGCAGCTCTTGCCAGAGGCAGCAGGGACTGATCCTGAAAGTTGTTACTTTTTAAGATGAGATTGACATGGTTTAGCACCCATCTATAAGAGGAATTATGTGCCATGCAAATGAATCTCATCGGCTGACACATGGAACAACAGAAGCCCCTCTCTCTTATGTCAAAGGCCAGACTCTGCTCACTTTGCCTTTCCCGATACTCCCACTGAAGTCAAAGAAGTTACTGGAGCAAGCGTAGAGAAGGGGGTTGGACTGTGGATGTGCTAATGTTAGGACAACTTTCCCCCTCCCCAGCCAAGACGCTACATCTGAGTGTTGTCTCAATGATAATGCTGATGCAGTGCCTTTGACTGCACTGTCACTGAGACCCAACTGATCTGGCAGGCGCACAGGGCAGATGAAATACTGTCTGTCCTGTGAGCAGAATGGGGAAGGACTTGCCTCCTCTTGTGCTGGGGCCTAAGTACCCCAGTCACAGTGCACAAGAGGAGGCAAGTCAGGTAGCACAGCTTATCTGCACCACGCCTGGAAGGAGCACCCCGGAGTCAGACTGATGCCTTGGAATAGATCTCAAAAAATTGCAGTGGAGCTTAAAAATTACTTCAGTGTTCATTAGTGCAGAGTGCTAGCTGGCTATGGGTCAGGAGTGTGCAAAAATGAGCAATGAACTCCTACCAACACCATGCACTCCATACACATCTCTCAGGGATAAATTAATAAAAAAAAGGGTGTTTAAGTAAGTGTCAGCTAGTACCCATCACCCAGAGTGACATGCCTAAATTCTCTGCACACTGTATGACCGCAGGGAGTTGAGCACCAATGAATAAGGAGTGATGAAAACCAAGCTGCATGGTGAGGACTTACCCTGCACAGCAATTTGGAAACACTCAGGATGGGTCTGTCTTATGTACCTCCTTCTGTATCCAGAATAAGATATGGAAGTCATGTGGTAAGAGCAGTGGCTCATCTCCAGCAGCCCACAGACTTGGAGCTACACTCTATAACCTTCCAGGCACAGCTATCTGCACCCTTTTATAATAGCTCTTTCTCCAATGAGGCAGGAGGTAGAGGCATAAATCTCCTCTGCCCCAATAGTTTCAGGCTTGCCCTTCCCAGCCCCCAGTGCTCTTGCAGTGAGGGTCTCAGGTGGAAGCAATGTGGCTTTTCTGGCCCCTCGAGCAGGAGTCACTCCTTCAGCATAAGAACAGGACAAAGCTGGAGCCAAAGTGGATCAAAGAGAAAGAAACTCCCTCAGCAAGTCAGTTCTGTGGAGGTTGCACCAAGTGTGAACTGAGTCTTTTCCTTGTCTGTTTAACCACCACAATGAATTGCCCCACATGAGGAGAAGCTAATCCTTCTGATTTACCTCTGCTGGAAGAGAGGCTTTCAAACATTCTGTAGAGAAGATGGAAGCTGAAACCACTCGAATATCAACAGATCTTCATCATCTTCTCTCAGTTTATATTGGGCATTCAAACAGGCAGTGATCTTGCCCTAAGTGTGAGTTGTGGAGCAGCTCAGCAGCCCACAGGATGTGTCCCAGAAGCCCTCAGCAGCACAACATCTCCTAGGAGTTCATCCCTTGGCCATAGCTTTGTTGTGTGGCTGCTCACATCCTTGCGGTCAAATTCAACCATACAAGTACACCCTCTAACCATGCTTTATATATCTAGAGAGAAAACAAATCTCCACATCTCTTCATTTCCATAAGAGACGTTCTGGGACGGCTAAGTCCTACAGTGCACCTGCCATACATTTTGTGCAGAGCAGCCAACAGCTGTGAACAGGAGAGCCATGAAACAGATGATGAGGAGAGGATGGGTCCAAATCTTATCCGGCATCCCAGCAATAGTAAAGACCTTGGAAAGTGATCTGCAGGAGAAGAACACAAGGGCCAACTACTTACTACCCTGTATCAAGAGGGTTGTAGTATAAACCACCTAACAGATGGAAGCAGGGTCATAAAAGCCATGATCGTAAAAATCAGGCTTAGCCTTCCTCTTTTTCTGTTATGAAAATAAAACAGGAAAAATTGACTGTTTGCAAGACCTACTGAAGTCCCTGTGTTGAGGACCTTGCTCACTCACTGACGTGACACAGCTTTTGTTCAAGAAAGAGCAACATGAGAGCAGATAAAATCCTCATTCAAGACCTACTTGCTAAAAATGATGAAGACGGGAGAAAGGAAAACAAACCTGATTCAGGACCCAGACTGTATGTTTGGGTTCGTGTTTTGCGATGGTTTAAATCTGAAATCTGATCAGAGAGCTTCTGAAATACAGGGAATTCAAATTCAGGTCCAGACTTCACATCTGAATCCATTCCAAGTAAAAACAAAAAAGATGAAGCCTTCTGCTGTCTATTAGACACCTTTAACCACCAAAATGTCTGTTAACAAGCATGAGTTTAGCACAGTTAAAAAAAAAAAAAAAAGGAGAAAGGAGAGAGGGCAGTGAACTGCATTTATCTGTTTTTTGAAGCAGTGATTAAATAATCTAGAGCTAAAAATGCCACCTGTGAGGAAATGAGGCACTAGCCCAGCTCTGAAGCTGGGAGTTTTCCAAACTATTAAAAAAACATGTAACACATTGTCAAAACAAGCTACAGGTAAACAAGCATACAACAGGTGAAAAATGTGACTGCAAGGGTTGTGATGACAGTTCTGTTTGCACAATACATTAATTTCAAGGTACTTGAGCATCTGTTATATATTTAGTTCCTTTCTGCTAAAGACAATAAAGCAGGTGAACATCACTTATATCTAAGAGACCATATGTTTGTGAGATGCTGCGAGGTGCATTCAGCAGAGAGAGAAATGCTTCCACTTCAGGGGAGAGAAAAGCAGACTGAATTTCTTTGTTGCACAAACTGCTTTTTATTTTCATAAAGTTATTAATGCAAGTGATTTAAAATCAGGTACCCAAAATACAGCACCTGGGCTAAAAGCCTCCTCTTCCTTGTTCCCAAGGCATTAAACCAGAGTCCTGCTTTGGCTTTTGTGGACAAACGAAATAGAGAAAGAGAAGTTAAAAGTGGCTCCTTTCTTTTGTCCTTTTTACTCCTAAATTGTCAGGAGGAGAAACTGGAAATACAAGGGTGGCTCCCAGGCAGGTTGTTGCTACTAAGGAGAAGCTCCCAGGTTCTTCACTTAAAGCCTCAGCAGGACACAAGAAAGGAATAGGAAATTTTGTTTTAAAAATTCCTATTTATAATATTCCCATTTCCAGAAACACAATGCTCCCACTATTTGAGGTACATTGTCATGTTTTGAGGAAGCAACAGACTGAGGGAACTGGGGACTCCACTTTACTCAGCATGTGTGAGGTCAAACTGGCAGAACCATGCCCAGTTTTGTACTCTCAAGTACAAGATGGACATTCATATACTGGGTCATGGACAACCAAGATGGTTGGAGCCTGATGCACATGGTGCACCAGGAGAGGCTGAGAGGGCTGGGCTTGCTCAGTATGGTGAGGGATGGTGTCAGGGGTCCTACAACTACTTAGTGTGAGGAGATAGAGAAGATGGAGCCAGACTGCTCTTGGTGGTGTACAGCAAGAGGCAATGAATACAAGCTGGAGCATGAGAAATTTCAGTTAGCTAGTAAGCCGGAAGTTATCTGCTGTGAGTGAGGTCTGGGTGAGATCTCCTCCCAAGGTTCCCTCCAATCTATGTCATCCTGTGATTCTGCAATTGGATACTCCTCTCCATGGAAGAACAATCCAACCTCTTAACACTTCAGGTTTTGATGGGAAAGGCAAGGAAAGGGAGAGAAACCATATGAAAGAGCAGACACACTTTTATGTAACTACATGGCTTCCAGGACAATTCAGCAAGGAAGGCCTAAGTAAAGAAACTCTCCCACTTGTAACTGCAGCCACGTGTGACCAAAGGGTGAATGTGTCCACTCTTTACTGAGCACTGAACATATGAGCCAGTCAGGCCTCAGCCTGAAGAGAGGTTATAAACGTAGAAATTAAATTTAGCTGTGTGTACTAACTGGCCAAATGATTTGGTGTTAGTGTAGATGCAACAGTAGAGCTTCAGAGGAGTTTCACTGCAGCTGAAGAGGCTGGTCAAGTCATAACAGCAAAATATTGCTAGCTGTGAAGGTCCTCAGAGTGCTTGCTGAAAGGGTTTTGAACTGTTTAGAAAAGAAGTAAGATGATGCTTTTCTTTTCCAAGTCTAAGGAATTCAGGTGCTACACTACAAATCATGGTTATGCCACAAAGATAGAAAAAATATCTCTGAAAGACATTGAAAGGGGACTGTGTTTCTGTGTGTGTATTGAAGTACAGAAGTGCAAGTGTTATGGTATAACTTGCATAATAAGTATATGTAACAAAGGGGAAATTCTATGTGAAAAAAGCCAATGGATTTACTGCTCAAAAGGGGTTTGTTTTAAAGTAAAGCAATGGTATTTAAAATAGTACTTAAACTCTCATTAATATTGATGGGGATTATTGACACCCTCAGCCCATAATTAAGACCTACTTAATGTTTTCTGGAAGCACAGAATTGAAGCCTGTGTTTCAGGAAAGGGTTAAACAGAAATGTCCAGTAAAGGAGGGCTGGATGGTTACCTGTTAAGCAAACCTGCCAGAGTTTTAGAGCTGCTGATTTAAGGGTGTCCTTTTAGCAACCCCAGGCCATTGGGAACAAGAAGTGGTCAGACATAGAGCCATTACTCTGGGCCAAGGGGCTGATCCCGGCCTGGGCTCCTTGTTTTCTTCTGTACCAGTGCTCTCAGCAAGGCAGCACTGGTGGCAGGAGGAGCAGCCCCAGGGGGACACATGGCTGCCAGGCTGCTGGAGCAACATAATTCATTGGCCAAGGGCATTTGGTGGGAAGCAAGTGAACTGTATGTACTCTCCAGTGGAAAGCCAACACTGTGCCCTTGCTCTCCTGCTGCTTCCTCCTCAGGGCCTCCAGCAGCCCAGAGCCCCCAGAGCCCTCCACCTGCTACTTATTTATTTCTCTTGTAAAGATGAGCCCGGAGTGTTTTGCCTTTCATCCCTTCCTGTGCCCTCAAGGGAAGAGGTAATGGAAGACCTGGCAGGAGACTCACATGCTCGTCAGCCTGGGGGTCTCCCCACCACCTTTGTAGAACTCTTGGGCAGGAGGCTCCAGTCCCTGGGAGGGGACCACACCAGCATCAATAAACATTTACCAGTGCTGCCGTCATTAATCCATACGCTTTTTAAAAGAAAGAACATGAACCTAAATAAAGCCAGGGAAAGAATATGGATATAAAAATAGGAGGAAACACTGGAGACTTGGAGTAGCATCTTTCCTATTCTGAGGGGTTTCCTTCTGCATAAACACAGCAATAAATAACAAGTACTTCAACCAATAGCTATAAATAGCATCTTGTGCGCACACTCAGATGATTTACATGCTTGCTCTGAAGTGATTGGGCTGGAATGAGTTGCAGCCTGTTCCTCTTCCTACATGGCAGGAATTCTCACATTACCTAAGCTTCATTGTTTTTACACTTTTTATTCAGGACTTTACGCATGGCTTGTTTGCCGCTCAGTTCCTTCCCGTGTCCAGCTTCCCTCCTCGCCGGCATTTCCAGGGACGGAGATGACACCTGATGGTGAGCTGATCAATGGCTGGTTTCCTTCCTCTGAACTCACCCCGTCCCACACACACCACAGCCCATCAGCTTCCCAGATGTTCCCACTTGTTTTGTTTTCTTAGGACATCTGAAAACATTTCAAATCCACCAACAGCTGGATGAAAATAATCCAGGCCTCAAGCAACTGTGCTGACCTTAATTGTATGTGTCCTGTTGAAGTGGGACACAAACACACACATTCTTTACTCACTCGTTTTATGTAAGTGCAGTATATATGCTTTCTGATGCAAATAACATGTTTCTTCTGTTGGTTCCTCTTGGTAAGAAACAGTACCTTTCAAGACAGAAAATACTCCCTAGCATTGACAAAAAGGTTGTGTTATTTGTATGGTAAAAGCATGGTTATGGTAAAGGCACTAATGAAAATTTCCCTTGGGAAAACACATAGCACCTGAGATTTCTCCTCACATTCACAAACATACATTAAGTAAGTCTTGATTGTATGAATTGCTAATTGTGAAGATTCAGTATAACTTCCCTTTCTGTCCCAACTTCATAGCTGTAGAACTGCATTTGCTTTCATTAACGCTTTCCTGACACCTCAACTAAGCAGAGTCCAGAAAAAGAGAAGTACCTTAGTAAAATACAGCACTTTCCCAGAACAGGGGTTCAAGATCCTTTTATCTCATGTGCCAACTCTCAGCCTTTTGAACTACAGCTCCACAGCTGAATGCCATCTCCTCTGCAGCCCACATGTTGCTGGAGGTGGTTCAAAGACATATGGAGAGTGAGAGCCTGTGACAAGGAGAAGACAGCACCACTTCTGCTGAAGGCAGGAAACAAGCCAACTGAATACTTGCGATGGACAGATGAAGTCAAGGACTGTGCTCGCTTAGCCCACTGCTCTGTCAGCCTTGGCAACTCCCATAGGCAACTGCAGAGTCACAACCATCAAATGAGAACTGTTGGCCCAGGAGAAGTCATCCGCTGCTTTGATATTTGTTGTAGGGAGACACAGAGGCAGACCTCATAGTTTATCCCAGCCCCGTGAACATTCACGCTCCTCAAGGAGCAGTAACTACTGCAAAGAGGATGTGCCTGGGCTGAGGCTCCACACAGCTGCAGAAGGGCTGGAGGCACTCCCACTCACCATGATTGTTCGCCTGCAGCTGGATTATGCATGTGGTTGCCTCCAATGTCCACAAAAGGTTGAAGAATGCAGAGAAAACAGCTTAGACAGTTGTCTATTTGTGTTAAAAAAGGAAAAGAAAGAGACTCTCTCAGTGGAGAGCATCAATTCATGGCCAAGCACATGTCTTTGGGACTAGAATAAGTGGTGCCTCCACCAGAGGAGATGAAAGCTGATATCTCTTGCCAGGCTGGGTCATGAAACCACCTCGTGCTTCTGTCTCACCACAAGTGACAGGACAGTTTCTCCCAGAGTTGAGTTCAGCAGAATTAGGGTCTCCACCTCTTTGTACATCTGTCAGTAGAGGGCAATGTAGTTACAAACAACTGACCTGCTCCAAGTCCCCACCCAGCAGAAGGCATAGACCTTACCTAGTATTTTATATTGCCATGTGTGACCTAACAGTGTATCCTGCTGTTATGTGCCGTGTTTAACATACCAGTAACACTATGTCATGCAGCTGATACTAGAATTAAAGTCTAGGGTATTTGTTTATGAAGGCAGGTTCCCTTGCGATCACTGCTATTTGTGGCAGGGGGAAAGGAGGGGATGCAGCACTGGAATGGGTTTCCAGTGGGCGTTTGTTTACTGTACTTTCGATGCACTGGTTTATCAGACCAGGGAATAAGTTATAGCTTCCCAGCCTGCCTGTCTGGTTACAAATTCCAGTCTGTTCTTCCAAGCTGAATATAGAGAGCAGCTGGCTGAAGCTAAATGAATAATAGCGCCTCACAAAACAATAGTGCTGGGCTCAACATGTTGCACAGACATCTATTTTGAGTTTGGATATTTAAAGACTAAGGAGGCATGACAGGCACATTTATGGGGCAGCAATTACCATCAGCCTGCAGACTGTGCCTTGGATATGAACAGATTAACACCTTCCTCTCTGCGTGTGTCAAATACCCTAGTAAAGAGTTCACCTCTAGAAAGAAAGTGTCTCTGAAGAGTTGACAAGTCCTTCCACTTGTACATCTAGCATTTGCCCACTGGATGACCTAAAGTAGGAAGTTTCTGTGCTACAATCAATCTTGTCTACAATAAAGTGATGAAATATAATGCTGCTATTTTACTCCATCCTGTACCTTCTATTAGTGGAAGAGGTAGAAAGAGCTAACAGGCCTTTATGGTTTATAATTTCCTTATTTCAGGCAAACTCTTTTCTCTGTAAGCACTGCTAAGAATATCCTTAGCACGTAAGGTGCCTCAATACTTAACTGTGATTATTGCTCTTTGAATGGATTAGGGAATTTATTTTGTGTTTTTCTGTTTTTCAAGGCAATCAGAGCTAGGATATAAACAGATCTACAGCTTGCCTCTGCGGATTCTTCATCTCTTTCTATTTATTTAGCTGAGTATAACCGTGAATTTCTGCATACACCTATCTTCCAGAAGGAGACTGCTTTTGGTCAAAACCTGCTTGCCTCTATCCATTTCAGACAAAGCTGAACATGTGCAGGAGAGCAATTTGTATAACTTTGTGCCCTGAGCCTGAAAATACGTACTGTAAAGCATGGTTCTTGGGACAATGTCATGACAGACTGAGTCACTCTCATGCATAGCAGTGTTAGGACAAGGCCTTAAAATGTATTTTTTTTACAACCCAGTGTCATAAAACCAGACGCAAGCGGTCCTAGGAACTTGCCAAAGCTTTTATAAGCTGGTGGTAGCTTCAGGTGGTTCTAGTTTTCAAAACCTAGGACTATTATTATCAGCAGGAAGGAAAAATACTCTTGTTTAAATGGTGCTTAAGGGAAAAATTCATTCTTTCCTAACAATCTGGCTGGCCAGTAACCCTGGGGTTAGAGAAAGTCCTGATCATAGTCGGAAGTGACACTATAACCCAGGTTTAGGGGCTGAGATATAAATGAACATAGGCTAAGATGGCTCCAGGTCCAGGCTTCAGCTGATTAACAATGTGGATTGGCCTGCAGTTACTTTCTGTACTCTTGTGTTAGTAGTTTCATGACAAGTAATTAAAAATGCCTAATAAAAGGAATTGAAATAGGCTAAAAAAAGGAAGATAGGAATTCCAAAACATATATTCATGCCAGCTTTTGCTGTCTTTTTAATTTTGAAGCCTGCACAATTCTCACATGTCATCATGTAGTTCTGCATGCAGCAAAAAAACTAGGACAAAGAAAATGGGCAATGGACGGAAAATCCTGGTGAAAAAAATACAGTATGTCACACTTCTGACTTTTCTCTAAAGATGGCACATGATAAAAATGCTTTGGTCTCATTAAAGATGTCCGTACTAATGAAGTGGAGCATGCGATTAAATGTTTTGCAATACTAACAGTGTTTAGCTGAGGCTTTTAGAAAGCTAAAAAAAGAAGTATGTAATCATTTTGTAAGAAACAAAAAGACTCAGGTTCAGGTTGTGATTTCCAGAAAAAGTACAACTAGCATTGCAGCAAAATTAAATGTTCACAGCTGTATTTGTGTCATAAGGTTTACAGCAGATAATTAAGGAACATATTCCTACAATCCAATACTGCACACCTATTTACCTGGCTAATATCTCTAAAGTCTCAGTAAAGAGTGAAAGGCTTCTTTAGTGCAAATCAAAGAAACTAACCTAGAACTGTGCTCTGGAACACAGGCTTGAGGAGACCAATTGACCAGTTTAGCCTGGACAATGCCTTAGAGCCATAGATTAATTTAGGTTGGAAGGGACCTCTGGAGGTCATCTTGCCAACCTACCAGTTGGAAAAGGGTCAACTATAGCATGTTGCTCAGGGTTTTGAGCAGCTGGGTTTTGAATATCTACAAGGATGGAGACTCTGTAGCCACCCTTGAAAACCTGTAGCAGTGTCAGGACTTTTTCCTTCCCTCCTTGGCCACTGTCTAATTGGAATTTCCCATGTTTCAGTTGGTGTCTGTTGCATATTGCTTTGCACCACTGAAGAGCCTGGCTCCATCTGCCCTTTTGGGGAACCACCTCCTGAAGCCTTGCCTTCTCCATGCTGAACAAACCCAGTTCTCACCCTCTCCTTGCACATCATCTGATCCAACACCCTCACCATTTCTGTGGCCTCCTCTGGAGTTCCAGTTTGTTGTTGTAGAGTCCAAAAGAGGTGTTCAGTGCCAGTGTGTGCACTGTGTCAGTGTTCCAGCTGTACTCTCATATCCCTCAGCCTCCTGTGTCCACTCATGGTTGTACAGCTCAGTGTAGAGCTGACTGCCTTTACTGCATGGGCACACTGCTGCTTCTTGCCCCACGTATGGTCCACCAGGACTTCCAGCTCTTTTTCTGCCAACGTGCTGTCTGTCCACTTGGCCCTGTCCTGTCCTGCTGCGTGGGGCTGTTCCATCCCTGGTGCAGGACTTCAAGTTTGTCTTTGTTGAGTTTCCTGAGGTTTTCCTTAGTTCACTTCTCCAGCTTGTTAAGTTACCTCTAACCAGGGACAGCCTTCCAGCATATTGATTATCCTCCCTGTTTCAGTATCATCTGCAAACATGCAGAGGATAGATAAATATAGGAAATAATTAGTGGGACAAAGTGCATCCACACCCTCCGAACAAGCTGTGCTTGAGGTCTCTGCACAAGACACTATGACAGCAGTCATGCACAGCCCTGCTGCGAGCCAGCCGCGGGGATAGACGCTCAGCACTTGGCAGCACTGGGTCTGCTGCTCACAGAGTGTCTTTCTAGGTGCCTGTCATGTTTCAGATGGTCAGAAGTGTAGGTCTGAAGTGACTGAATGTCTATGGTATGTGTCCCGCTCTGTCCAGAGGATTTATTGTTGCAATAATGTAATATTAGGCCAGTAAGCAGGAGACAAAATGTCATTATGTTTGCTATCAATCCTTTTGCCATCAGCCCACACTGCTAGATTTTTAACAACCAGGAACATGGGAAGTAACTGAGAATCTCTAATGGAGCCAAGAGTTTCCCCTGATTTCAGCAATTCCCTATCCCACTTTTCATCCTGATTTTAGAGTGGTTTTGCTGGGACCAGCCCTGCCCTCCACTGACAAGGCTGCAGCTGGTCCAAGTCTGACAGGCTACATGCTTTGTTCCTATCTCTGACAATGTTTTACTGCTCTGGAAGCTTTGCCAGAGCCATGTCTCCGATTTGAATTTGATCTAATAGAAGTCACAGCGTCTAGACAGTGAAGCAAACTGCGTGGGGAACACACCGAGCCTGACCTCTGCTCACCACCGCTGCCGCGACGCAGGGCAGCCCTGCACGGCTCCTCGCCGTGGCCTCCTGCCCAGGCGCTTGGAAATGGCTCTTTGTGTCCGGTGGAAGATACCAAACCCTCTTCTGCACCAGGGAGAGCCCTCAAGCAAGAACAAACCACTTCTCCTTACCTCATGCAAATGTTATTCGGCACAAAAGGTTACGCCGTTTCCCAGGGATGTGATTACAACGCCGAGGAAACACACTCGCGCTGACTATTAATAAGCGTTCAGTTAGTTAGGCAACTTAAATCTCCTCTCTATACGCTGAGTTCTGGCAGTGCCGGCCACACAGGGCTCCTTGCTTCGCCCTGCTGTGTGCACAGTGCTCCCTGTCTCCACCCTGAACGCGCTCCCACCTGCTGCAAGACCCAAGGGACTTGGCGTTGCTTACTTACAAATGGCATATGCCTAATCTGAGTGTTAAATTAAATTAGACTTTAAATATTCATGCAGTCTACACCTGGTTCCCTGCTGATGGCGGCTAACGGCTACATCAGTACAAGTTCTTTTTCTCGAGCAAAGCTCTCCCCTCGGAGGCAGCTCTGGCAGAACTGCTCAGCCCAGGCGAGCAAGGCTGGGATGAGGGATGCAATCTGCCTCTGCTCCTCGCTGGTGCCAAGTCTGCCGTCCAAGGGGGCCACCCCTGAAACCTGCTGCCAATTTTTTTCCTTTCAGAGAGTTCACATTTTGTACCTGGTACCTGCTATTTTGTCCCTTTGTACTTGTTTTTTTTGCATCAGGTACAAAGTACAACTACTTTAATTTTTAAATATTTAAACAAAAATGAAAGAAAGTCAGACACACCTTTCATTTTCAGGGATGCTGAAAGAGTGTGTGCTGGGCCTCTCTTAAAACACAAACCAGTATTTATTCAAGGTATCTAATAGGTATTTACGTAAAATCTTTCATTTTCCCAGTGATGCGCTGAATACAGAGATTGATGATGTGTCCTTACAGTTTAAGGATCGCTGCATAATTGTTTCCATATAATAATATGATAAAAGTTGCTGTATTTTTAGCACCTAACTTTGGCCTAGAAGGCAACTTGCCCTGCTAGCTAGACTTCCAAGGAACTGCTACAAGAGAAAACAGAACAAGTAGTTCAATAAGCAGAGCCTGTATCTGAGCAAGTTATGCCTAGCCCAGCTCTGCCCTTACTGGGCTGGATGGTCCTGAAATTCACAGGGCAATCAAATATGTCAGCATGTGTGAAAAGTAAACTGCCTGGGCAAAGGCCCAACAAAATACATCTCCCCAAAACAGGAAGGTAACTTTGTAACTTCTGAATAATTCATTTTCATATTAAAAAAAAAAAGAAACAATATTCATTTTTATTTTAACCTTGACCTATGTTCATCAGACTAGTAAGGTCAGGTAACTCGGAAAAAAAGTACCTTTCTGGCCTGGGGAAAAAATCTGGGGGCTCACTCTTTTGTAACAATTTTGGCTTCCAGACAAAAAAATTTCCATTATTCACACAGCTGTATTCAGGATCGCTCAGCCTACATGTCCCATATGGCAGGGTTTAGATTTAAGAAGTAGCAAATATCAAATATTTGATGTAATTTGGGGGTGGAAGGAGGAGAGAAAGGCTAAGGAAATGTTTATAATTTAGGTTCTGTTTAACCCATGTTAAAAAATAGTCTTTGAAAGCCACTGTGTAGGCAGCATTTACTGTGTTTAATTCAGGACTATATCTCCTGGCAAGCTGGAACTGGGTGAGAGGCATTAAAAACAGTGTTCATAAGCTCCATAAAGCTCTTGTACAGTTCCTTTCTGCTGGTAGTTATGAGACTTGTTCTTATGGTGGTGGAAGCAGTGCCAAAAACTGTATACCTGCCAACAGGGCTTCTGACTTGATCACTCTGGAAATGATAAAATAGCAGTAACACTCAGGACACCCAAGCAAATGACAGGCAGAGTTATGAATAACAGGTATAAAATATTAATCATTTGCAAATTGGCTGTTATTTGCTGAGTATTGTGCAAAAATAGAGACACTGCCTGTTCTGACAAGCCTGTGGTCCTTGGTTTTTAACCAGTAGCGCGCAGCCAGACTGCTGTGGTTGAAGGCTGAACCACTGCTTTCATGTACACTTTTTTCACCATCAGACAGATGCATTAGAAGCTGCTGCCTAAACAGCAGAGCCACCCAGTAGGAAGGATGAAAGGGAAACGAGGATTTTGAAAACGGCCTTTCTATTCCCTGCTTTACCTCAGAGGCTGTGGGCAAGCCAAAGGCTTGTGCTCACTAACTTTAAAAGACAGCACTTTGCTACCCTGCAAGGATGGTGAAGATACGTACCTTTAAAAATGTGAGACTCTCTGGCACTGAGAGGACAGAAATGTCCTAGACAGATTCAGAGTAGACAGGCTGCCCTGGAAAGCCCCGAGTGAGGAATGTGGCTCGGTATTTGCAAATTATAGTTGACACTTTTTTTAGGACTTAGTATTTTCTGGCAGTGATAACACTCTCAAAGGAACAGACCTACAGTCTCCTGCAAATCATGCACTAGAGCAGATGTCGTATTTCTGATGCTTTGGTCCATTACCTATATTTTTGGAACTCTAAAAACTCCTTAATCCCCCAAATCTAGATTGAACACCCTATCTGTGTTGTAACATAAATATGCATAGCTGAAACTCTGGTTATGACTGTCAATACTAACTAGAAAGCCCTAATGTGCTTAAATTTAAGCCCACTTAATTTGCAGAAAGCTATTCAGGTGCTGTCAATCTAGGTGGGAATTTGAAGAATATTTAAGTCGTTGCTTAAGTACTTAACATTACAGGTTAACGCAAAATTGTCCTACTTTTCCTGTGGTTATATGATGACCTGTATATACACTGGAGTGCTGTCTTGTTCCTACCACTGCAATCAGATACATGTCACCCCAGATTAGATAGAGGAGGTGCAAACGTGCATTCCCATGTCAGGCTGCCCAATAGCAACTCCCTCGTGTGGTGCATTTGCTCTCACTGATGAGACACAGATGTTCAGTAGTTGTATGTATGAGACCCAATAAGGCAGGAGGAAGAAGTAGAAAGTCCATGGAGCTGTTCCTCTTTCCAGACCTGTAGTGAGGTCTCCTTGAATGAGAAGAGAGAATGGGAGTGGATGGGAGCAGGTAGGCTCTTCCAAGAGTCAGGGAGCCGGGGTTTCATTAGAGCTCCAAAGTGCTATGACTCAACATGAAATTGGAAACACTAGATCCCTCTCTGCTGAAAACAGCTTCTGTCTGAGAAAATCCTGACCCTGTTATCATTTTGTACATGGTAGCGGGAAGGTGAAGCTCTATCCCCTCTAGAAGCTGGGGATTTGTGTGCAGGACAGCAGTCAACATCATGGAGCAGCACAGAATGTTTGCACCACCAGTGCCAGAGCTTTCATGGTGAGGCTTAGATTTCTTTTTTCTTGAAGTGATAGACTCTGCAACAAGGGTTTACAGGATGGTTTCAGCATAAACCAAACAGAAATACAAAAATTCCCCACCAACTTGCTAACCTTTCTTAAAGAGAAATGCCAGAAAAGATGACCAAATGTAATGTAAAAGACTTAAAATTCAGAAGGTCTCCCATCCTTCTTGTGGGCTATAGTAAAATCTTGTGATTTAAGGCAGGTATGGATATGCTGAAAGTTGAGGTTGCCAGTTTTGCTTTGTTGAACACTACATAGGCCAGAGGTTTATTTCTGGACTTAGAAGTGCAACTGTCTCAGACAACAAAGCAGAACTAAAATAAACCCCTTATTGTGAATAATGTACGGCCTCTGGTACTCCAGGTGACCAAATCTATCCCCACAGCCACTGTGTTAACAGTGCCGTACTGCAAAGCTTCTATGCAGGTGTCTTTCTTGTGAACCTCATTTAGGGAAGAGGAAGCTGAAGACCCTAGATGGCCTCTGTCCTCATAGTTCTCACTGCATGTGTTTCAGGCCAGGAACAATTCATATTTACCTCCCCATGACGTTGTTTCAAGAGCTGAAAAAAATCCAGTGTGGGGGCTGAAACTCATTAACTTGTTGGAACAGAGCACCCAGTGGCAATGCCCTCCACCTCCACATATGGTCACAGACCCCTCCTTATCTCCTTCAGCTACTTACATGCCATCCCCAAAGCTGCTGCAATTACTTACTCTTCTGTGTGACACTAGGAAGGGTATCATTGATTTCTTCTTTGTTTTAATGGAGTTTAGCAGCTAGAAGGGAGGTAGAACAATGCTCCATCATCAACCAATTTCCACAGATAAGCACCAAATGGTCCTCAAACTGTAACTGGGAAAGCAGCTGGTCAAGGTAACATGTACTGACATATATATGTGGAGTCAGTGTGATGGAAGCGTTTCTGTTACTATTCAACTATTAGGATTTTTGGCATTAGCTACACAAACCTATGTATTTACTGAATCAGCTTCTCTGCAGCTAAGAAAATCAGATTACTACTCACCTATCTGACTGCTGGATTGTGAGGACACAGTGGTCATTAAAATAACATACTCATACAAGATGACACACACACACACTTACAAAAGGCCTGAAAATCTAGGTTTTTAAACCATGACACAAGGAATATGTGCCTTTGGGTTGGTTTAGTCCTAAGTGTACACGTGAAGTGAACCAAAATGTTGTTTTGTTCAGCATTAAAAAAAATACTTGTGACTTATTTCTAAGTGTTTATTCTAGTATGTGTTCACTTCCCTGGGACTTGGTTTTTTAACTGTATTCCCAGAGTAATCAGGATGTTGGTAAATATTCATTGGCAAAAACATCCCCACATGACTGGAATTCACTCCCAGCAGGCATTAAATTGGAACAGAGGAACAAAGGATATGCCAGACTTGATCAGACCACTGGTCTGTCAAGCCTGGTACCCTGCCTCTGGCAGTGGCCCATTCTTTACACTTCANAAAAAAAAAAAAACACCTGTCTGGAAATGCATCCCAGATACTTACCTCACCTTAAGCTGGGACTGGAATTACAGAGAACAAAATAACTTTGTTACAGTATTGCAGGGAATGATTGTATTCACCTAATTTTTGCTGCACTTTATTATCAACTAATTAGGAGAGAGCTTACTTTAATATTTATGCAGCTTCTGAGTTTCCCTGACACTGTTAAAAATGAGCTGTGGCTTCTCAGGGGTAATTCTGGTGGGTGAGTATCTCAGAAATCAGTCAGATTTCACTCTGGCAGTTTGACAACAGAAAAACTGCCTTTCACTTACAGCTCAACAGCCCGAGTCCAGGTTAGTCAGGCAGTGCCCTGTGTCAGCACTTCAGGTGGCCTTTGCAGAAATTGTTTGGTTCCAACAACTAGGTTATGCTATTATTAATATTATGGTTTATCCTGTATGAAGGCTTTTCCAGGCCATCCTGTCCAGAACCTGCTGTGGTGGTCCAGACACAAGCTTGTCTCAGATCCGACACTCCCTGCACTCAAAGTCTATATGGTCCAGAGGAAAAACTGTGCAAGTGAATGAAACAGGGAAGATGGAGGGCAGACTAGTATATTCATCAGGATAAAATTAACAGGTTTCTCCCGCACTGGTACAATGACAGATCTGATGTGCTCATTGAGTATGTGGATTTATTGGCAGTGCCATCAGAGAAGCTAATGTTTCATTGACGAAACTGAGCGATGGCTTCTGCCCAGGTATATTGGCCTTTGGAGCAGGTCTGGGACATGGTGATGAAGGAGGTGTTCAACACTCAGGCTTGGTTGGCAAATAAAGGCTCTTAGGGAACCTTATAGGCCTCTAATGCTGTGTTCTTCATGAGCAAAACAAGAAAGATAGAAGTATGCTACATCTTTGCTGGCACATGTGCAGGTCACGTCTGTGAGTGAGCAGAGCACTTTTGTTTCCAGGGGAGGAAAAAGGGTCTTTAGACACACTTTCTTCAGATTTTTACTCTCCCTGCCTCAGGCCAGCATCAAGCACTTCAGCTGAGAAATCTTCAATCCCCACATCCTTATATTACACAAGGGATACAAGTCTTGAAGTCCTTGCTTTTGACCCTAATAAATTGTAACCATGTATGTCGTGTGCCAGTAGTGTGTGAAACCAGTGTGTGTGAAAAGTGATGCTCACGGAAGTGATGCTCGAATGAATGCCACTGACAATAAATGACTGAATGCCAGAGATGGCAGGCATGGTAAAAGGGACCAGTACTTTGACCTTAAAAGCTGTTCAGAGCGTGTCCAGTCTGTATGGAAAACTCAGTCAGGAATGGACATCTGTGTTTTTGGTCTGTTAACTTGTGTTTGACAGCTTGGGTTTTGGCAGCCTGAAAAGATTAAAAAAAAAGTAAAAAATGCAGTCCAGCCATGGTTACCCTTGCACTAAAGCAGATAGCTGGGAGAGGATTAGAGAGGGAAGGGAGGCTGAGATGCCAGGCACAGCAGTAGTGGTGGACCCAAAGCTCTGTGGACAGCCACAGTGTTCACTTTTCCTCAGCCGGTAGGCATTTCTTTGAGGATCTGAGCTTCCTGTCTTCTGGGCAAGGGTTTGCAAAGTGCCTGCATGGAAAACATTTCCATCTCCATTTTTGCAGGCAGCTACTGGAGGAGAGGAGCATGGCCTGAGAGTCCAGCCATGCTCTGCATGCTCCATCTCCCTCAGGTATGCCTTGGGCTGAGTGGCTTCACTGCTGGCTTCAGGCTCTTCCTAGTGCTTTTAGAGCTGGTAGAGCTCTTCCCCTGCCTCTTGGGGGAGTTTGCTTGCTGAAGATAATTAAAAAGATTAGCTCACATATCTGACTGCCATGGGGTATAAAACGATGAGAAGAAAAAATGTTGAGCTTTCAATAGGTAAAGTAAATGTCTGAGTCTGTACCTATGGTCTTATTTGCTGGTGAAGTTTTTTTGTTTCATTGCTTTAGGAAAGGAATCAAGGTTTTTGCTGTATTGAGACCATAATAGCACAGCAGATTTAGAGAGAGGCACTTGTCAACTTTTTTGCTGCTAGGAGGCTGAATGCCAAGAGAAATAGATGCATGCAAGATTCATGCCAAGACATCTATTAACCCTTGCCATTGTTAGGACTGTGTCAGATCAAAATATCCTTCATCACACTAAAGCATCTAATGGTAATATGCTGATGATAATGATATGCTAATGACAAAAGATTCTTCAGGGATTCTTCTTGCCCCAGCAGCAAGAACCAAGAAGCTGAGATCGCCGTGTTGACTTTAGAAATGCATCTATCCTGGTAAAGAGCACAGGTACTTCTGTACTCTGACATAGAGAGATCAGAGTACTGCTGAACGTCATTCTGAAACATGTCAATTTGGTGGAGGGGGCAGCTGCTGTAACACCCAGCAGTGTTGCCTTCTGCTGGTGCTATGAAGGCAGGAGTCAGCTGGAAGACTGTGCTGCTCCAGAAACTCACCCCATAGCTGAGCAGCAGCGCTAGCTGAACCTTCCAGAGCTCCGAGAGCCTGTGACTGTTCCAGCTCAGGGTCATTTATCAATAATGCCTGACAGAGAGGGTATTTCTTACAACCTAACATGTGACTGTGGATGTTTTGAGGCTGAAAAATAATCCATTCAGTAAAGAGCAATAGGAAATGCCGACCTGGTTGGTCATTGCAAGTAAACCATTTGTTTCAAGTTGTGACTGCTAAGAGGGTAGGATTACATTCCCAACATCTGTAATGCTTATAATGAAGTGAAGAATAGAAAAGTACCATAAAATCCCAGTTCTTTTCTCCACCAAGGACAGGAACACTGAACATTTGGAATTATTTTTGATTACTTCTCTAGAACAGCATGCACAGCCCTTATGGAGTGTCCAAGCTGCCATGTGGCTTGTTCAGGGGAGTCGCAAGTGTCTGAGCAGACATATGGTGAGGTGAAGAACCAGCCGGTGCAGGTTGACGCAGACACTGCCAACTCACTTTCTGCTGCTGCTGGGCAATTAAGCACATCAGGAACCCGGTGATTTTTCCCCCTCTCCATGATTGTAAGTGAAAAGACATAAAATGTCTGCAGGGCTCACACACACTGTCCCTGCTATTGTCCCCCACTCTGTGCCCCTCTCAACAGCCATCAAAAAATAAGACAAAAATAACTCTGTTTGAGCTGAATGTGTCTCTGTGCAGAGGGATCATGTTATGCCCTCTGCAGTATTCAAGCTGTGCCTTGGGACTTCATATGGCTCATGGGTGAAGCAGTTGCACAAAGAGGGCTGTTATATTGAACAAGTTCCTTTGGCACAATGAAAGTCTCTGCCATAAGCATAAAGCTCCTTTGTGCGGGCAGTGGAGCATTTCCAGTGTGTAGCGGTGGAAGGAACACCCCTGGAGACTGGGCAGCATCAGGCACCCACCATCATCCTTTCCCAGTGCGAGGTGTCTTTCTCTGACATTGCCTTCTCGCAGCGAAACACATAGCAGGCGTTGATCTCAAAGATAGAAGCTACCAAAAGAGGTCTTCTCTTGCCCTTGCCTCTAGCTGCAGGACATGGACAGGCTGAGTGAGGCCTGTGGTAGTCACGCTGTGGTGGGATGGAGCTTGGAGGACACAGGGCTAAGACCTCACAGCTGTGCGGCTGTCTCTGAAGCAGAAAGAGTGAAGGGGCTGGGAACTGCTGCTGTTGCACATCCAGAATGTCCTGGGACCTCCTGGCAAGGATGCTGGGCATGACCAGGAGCTTGTCATCCCTTCTTCTGAGGCCTGCATGGCCTGGCTTGTAGTTCATGTGATGGCTGGAGAGCCAGAAAGCCCCAGACAAGTGCTTTCACTCCATGCAGAGATGGCTGTGCTTAAATGAGCTGAGCTGAGGGAATCCTTGCTGCTGCTCCTTCCCAAATGAAAAGTACTCTGTAAAGGCAGGAGCACTTGTGAGGTCTGTGCTCGAAACCACATCTAAAAACAGACCATGTCAACAGAATATCAGACCAGACATGAGCTACCTCTAAAACCACATGCAAGGCCTGACTTTAAGCTGAATCTGCCAAATGTGCATGGCAAAATGGCTGGTGTGTGACCACATTTCCTGCTGTTCCCAGCCCCAGGGCATGGTGGTGCCATGAGACAGAGCATTAATCCCCGGCAGCGCTGGAGGGGGGATGGAGTGGCCTCAGGCACAGGGGTACAGATGCTCCCATGGCTGCCAGTGCTTCCTGTGGGAGAGTGGGCAGGACATGGCCCGTCCAAGTACTCCAAGATTGAGCTGGGAAGGGCACAAGACCTGACTCCATCCGCTGTCACCAGCACAGGGGACTCTGTGGGCTTGTGAGCTGGGAAGTGGAGAGGAGTGGTCCCAGGTGAGAAGGGCCTGCAGAGAAGCAGGAGCTGCTGGGTGGCTAGCGGCAGCAGGTTCTGTGGACATCTTGGCATCCCCTTGAGCATCACAGAAAACATTTTTGTTTGGGTCTAGTTACAGCAGAACCTGGGTAGAAGGTGATGGGTAGGAGGACCTTTCACTGGGGCTTGGAGGATGCAGACAGAAGCTGCAGGTAGAAGGAAACATTTTGGGATTTCAGGATTCTCCTTGGTTTGGGAAAGGGATATTGATAGTGGGAAAGTCAGGCTGAAGAGAGCTCTTGACCTGCTGTTATTGCTGCTGCTGACACAGCATGAGACAGCCCAGTATTCTCTTCTGGGCTGATGGAAAGGCTGCTGGCTCCTGGGTGCCTCTGATGATGACCTCCAGGGCTTTGTCTATGAGTGGCAGCTGCTCCACACTGTTGGAATGCCTGGGGAATTTCTACCTTAAAACCCACCCTGGCTCCAGAGCTTCCAAGTGCTGGGACAAGAGGGACCAATTAGAGGGACCCATGGAGAGCAGGAGATACTGCAACACTATTCACTTGCTGTCACTTCAAAAAGGTTGGCTTTCTTTTCTGTATGTTAAATATGCAAATATTTAATGGGGTGTATTAGAGCATAACAGCCATAACTTGAGACCTTTCAGTCAAGATTAAACAGGTGCCGAGTCTTTCTTTTCAAGGCCCAGCACAGCTGCAAGCCTGCCTTCCCTGGTACGTGATTACGGGATGCTGCTGGGGCCTTTTCCGCATCCCTCCCCCATGATGCCTCGCCTGCTCCTGCAAAGACCCATTTTTTTTTTCTTTCTGCAAGACACTGTCCTCGCCATTCAAAACGAGCAGGAAAAAAGAATGGTGATTTATTAGCTCTGGCATAGAGGGCAAGGTTTTGACCTCAGGTGTGAATCTGAGAAAAATATTATTTTCCTGACAGCCAGACCTCTTGGAGTGAATTAAAACTGCTATTGTGAGGAAATGGATTAAAGCCATTTCAGCTTTTATGACAATATCAAGGCGGTTACTTTATAGAGCATCTAGGATGTAGACTTGCCCCAAGGTGCTTTATAATCATCGGTTTAAAGGGAGAGAATTTGCCTGCAGAGATGAATCGATGGGTTTATTTTATGAAACATTAATGACAGCTTTTGCAGATGTAAATTTGGGGGTATGCGGCTGCATCTCTCTGTGCTGTCCTGCAGCTGCAACTTAAGCTCTTTTGCTGTTAGTGAGGATCATAATCCAGCAGCGCACAGAGCAGTTTTGCTGGAGGAGCTTTACATCATCTTCTAATGTAAACAATATTGTAAGAGAGTCCGACAGCCCCACAGGATTTTCATTGAGCGATGATTGATGTGGAAAGGGATGGAACTGCAGTGATTCTGCATCAGTCACAGCTCTCGCTTGGCTCTAAAACTGACCCTGTTAGCACAGTCTGACTTGGATCATTTGTCTCAGAAGTACCAAGGGATTTTAAAACAGCTGTGGATTCAACCATTTCAAATGGGAACATATTTTTGGTTTGTGGTAAGAACAACATAAACCGTATGTGTTTCAGAACTTGGGCCTCAGCATTCCTGGCTTGTTTTGTCAGCACGCCTTTGCTCTCTTCGGCAGCATTCACACATGCAGTTCTACAGCACTTTTTTTTGGTTTTGTTTTTCCACTTCAGGTCTTCCTCCCTTTTTTTCCTCCTGTCCCGAAAGAAAGAAAGAAACAAACAAAGAAAGTAAAAAAGAAAGAAAGAAAGAAAATGCATCACCTTTGTTTTTTACAGCTATTACAGCTAGGCAAGGCTTAAGCTGCAAGAATGCTTAAGCAAAGGAAGTATTAATTTTTCAGCCTTTGATGTATCCTCCATCTGACGTGTTTTCTCCTAAATGCCGTTGATCATACAAGTGCCAACTGGTAAAAGCAAGTACCAGAAGTCAGGGCAGAGCCCTGTGCAGTAACTGTGTGCCACCAGCCCTCTCTCTGTGTCCAGATGGGTATCCCATTTCACTAATGCAAAATTACTCTGATTTTCTGCACTTCTCCCCAGCCCTTTCCAACACTCCTCCCCTTCTCCTTCAGCAGGTTCCTTCCCCACTGACATCTGTTGCAGGGAATGATGAACTGAGCTTTTGAGCAATTCTCACAGTTTGCATTTATGGAACCAGTTTGCAGTGTGTGTATTAGAAACAGCAGCACTAAAAGTCAACAGGGTGTAAAAAGTAACAGAGTCTCCCACCTTAAAGCTAATGATGTTTTGCTGTGTGAACAAGAGCTGTGGATCTTAATTTGCTGGCTCCTTTCTCATTTGTAAAGTATTCAGCCATTGCTAAATGAAGTCTGCCCGGTTCCCATGATGTGATATTATATTATCATGTTAAAGGCCTTATATTTCACCCCAAGCACCTGTGGCTGCTCAGCAAGGAGGTAAGCCCTAATGTGTCAACTCGGATTCAGATTTTGCAGCAGGAAAAACCTGATTTTGGAAATGTTCTTCCATCTTCCTTGTGGCCGAGGGCAGCAAGGTTTGGGGAGTCAGTGGGCTGCTCAAGGTGCCTGCTCTGTGCTACAGCTAGTGGCTGGGGATTAATATCACAGAGTGAGTGCCAAGTTATTTCCGCAATCCTTTCACATAATGGATGTGAATGTCAAGATGCCACCATCTGAAGTATGAGCACCTTGGAACAAAACAAAAAATTACTGGCGGTGTCAGCTTTCAAGAATGCTTTTCAGAGGTGGAAAGCTGCACACGCAGCACCGTCTTTCTGCAGCATCTTCCTTTCTGAATAAAAAGTGACCTCAGGACCTCTCCTCTTCCTCCACCGTCAGTCATGCAAAGATCTGTTATGAACTAAACCCTGTGCACACTTACTACAATGTGAGCAGCTTTTTAGCAGGCAGTTTCTTGGGCAGGCACCCCGCTCGTTGTGGATTTGTGGCTCTGGTCTGTGTGGACTCTGCCAAAGAGCTGTGAACAGGCCAGAGCATTTACAAACTCTGCCTGAGGTTTTATCCCCCTCTTCACTGCAGACCGCCCAGAGCTTGTGTCAGACATGAGGCATGGGCTGATTTGGCAGTGTCCCCTGTACAAACACCACCTCTGGATCTGGAGCTCCAGGAACAAGTGATGCTAGAGCAGGATGTAGTGCTAACCAGGAGTGTCTATAATCACCCTGGTACCGAGTTCTGCTCATGAGCTTCTTGGCTGGAAGTTTAAGTACTGTCCACATCATCGCCACCACCACAGTTGGTCAGAATAACTTATTGTGACTATGAGCTGTGATTACACTGGAGAGCTGTCTGCTCTCTAGCTGTTAAAATACTTCTCTATCAATCTGGGTACACAGGTAGAGAAAGCTGCATTGCTCATATCTTGGCCTTGGATGCCCATTGAGACTCAGCCCCCAGGGCTGCAGCACTGCTATATGGCATTTCAACTTGTATTTTCCCTAGAAAAATGCTGCTGACTTTGCAGTGGGTCAGCATGTGGGAGAGTGCAGCTCCCCATTTAGAAGGAGCCCAGACTAAAACCTGTAAAAGCTTTGTAATATGTTCACAGGGACCAGAAATTCCCAAGAGTTCCTGTATTTGGTGCCTAAACTGCAAGGTGACTGATGTCATGGATATGAAGTAGCATGGCTTTAACATCAAAATAACTGTAAAAATTATAATTTTCACCCAAATAAGCACTGCTGCCTGAAAGGGCTGTCCCAAAATTTTGCTGGTAGCAACCCATTAAAGCTTGGATATCACTCCTTCTCTGCTTTAAGTCAGCTATAAAGAAATCACCGATATAAAAAAATATTGGATGTAAATTAAGTATTAGATCCTTGGATCAGGCTGCACCCACGGTCTGTCAAGGTGTCCTGCCCCATGTCACCAACTTTCCCATCAAGTAATGAACTTTCATTTCTAGGAGATGAGAATAGCCTGGCATTCAGACCTGATGGTCTGATTTGAATTTAGATTATTCCATCAAGGTAATAACAAGATCTGGGATCACAATCTATTGGAATAATTTAGTAAACCATGTGAGGTCACTATTGCTTCTTACAAATATGGGTTAGACATAATTTACCTGGCAGTAACTTGACCTGGAAGAGAGAGGTTTATCTTCTTGGCGTGCTGTGTCTGGGTAGCTCGACAATCTCTACATAAATTTGAGATCTTTCATTCTCCAGCTGGTTGTTATTACTTATAATCTCTTAATGCAAAAAGTATTCCTTCTAGAGGCCCCTTTCTTTGCCTTTCTTACTTTTTTTTTTAAAATAATTTATTGCATGTTGTTTTGTCTTAGGATCTCTCAGGCCCACGCCCTTGCAGCCATTATGATTCGGTCATTGCATGAAAACCCTTTGTTATATGTTAGGTGCCTCTTCACTTCTAAATGTTATGCTATATTATAACATAGGATTTTCAGGAAACAGAGATTAAAGAACCTAGGCTGAAAACGTTTTCTTGTGGATGTGCCCCATAGCATTCATTAGAATCCCTTTTGTGGGGAGATTAAAAGCAGAACAGAGGAATTACAGGATTAGAGTAGACATGGGGGAAAATCATTGCAGGGATTCCTGAGGAGACCTGATCCTGGCCTCTCTTGGGGCAGTTACTGTGCAGCTTTTACACATCCCACTCCATCCCTCTCTGAATATCTGAAGCTGGCAGTAGGTTGGTGTCTGCCTGCACTGTGCACTGTCTTTTTCTGTGTCTTGGGACACCGTCCCTATACCTTGTCCCCTTCCTTGGTGCCAGCAGGCACTAAGTGGCTCCTTGTCACTGTCTCAGCTGCAGCCATCTGTTTTCTTCTGATGTCTGCAGTGCTGCTTCTTCTCCCACACCTCTGCCGCGCTTAGCTGAAGCACTGGGGGATTTCTGCTGCCCTTTGAACCTTTCTGGCTGCTGGAGCGTGAAACACCCCCTCAGCATTTCCATGTTCTAGAAAGGGCAGTTTCACTTCTCTTTTGGGTTTTGGGGTTTTTGAAACCCAGGAGGGCAGCCCACTGTAGGCTCCACTTCCTGCTCTTTACCAGAAAAAGCCAACACTGAAGAGCTGTTCCTCCTCGTGACCAAGTGCTGCGGAAAGCCCTTCACCACTGTAAGTGGAGCGAGGGAGAGACAAAGCTCAGCTGGAAGCAAGTTGTGCCTTTGGTGTCTGCCCATCTCTGGCACGGCCCACTGTGTGAACTGACTTGCCCCACTCTCTCAGTCACTGATGGTCTGTCCCATGAGCATGTGGTGATTGCCCCTGTCTGCGCACCAGGGCTTCCCTGGAGGAATCCTCAAGGCATGGCCCATGGCCAGGGCACATGAAGGGTGAGTTCTGAGGGACTGGGATTCTGAAAAATACTGCAGGGTCAGCCTGTCCCGCTGCACAGACACAGCTCCTGAGAGTTGGCAGGGGGCAGACCCTTGGTGTCCAGGTTCAGTTTCACTTGAGGGTCAGTGCCTTGACATGTCCAGCACTAGCACTGGACTTAGCATATGGTCACCAACAGGCAGTCACGCTAGAAAGCAAAAAGAAGCTCTCTGGAAATGGTACTGTTTGTTTGGCAGAACACACTGGCCTTCAATGAAATACATTGCGATGCAAACACCCAGTTTGATATAGCCATTATAGTTGTTGTCTGAGTCCATGCAGTTTCTCTCAATATTCTTTTATCTTTTCTGCTACGGTTATCTGGACCCCAGCCATTATCAGTCCCTCCTTCCTACTGTCGTTGTACCGCATTTTAGTAATGTGACAAATAACGGCAGCCTCAGAAATGCCAGCTTTAAAGAGTGACTAAACCCTCACCCACACTTTTAAATTGGGGCAGCTGAGAAAGAGCTTTTATGTAAGATGATGCAGAGCATTACAGCCATCCTCATCAGGTTGGGGTTTTTGGTTTTTTTTTTTCCTTCTTCCTCGCCTCAAGGTGTTGCAATTTTAGCTTGTATTTGCTTTTTTTCCAGCTCATGACTCCACTTCTGACTGGAGGGCACAGCCTCTGAACAGAGCTCTGCTGATGTCTGTAACATTAGCGCAAGGCTGTCAGGGAGCAGACGGCATGTGATCATTGGAGGCTAAACTGGGACGCTGTGATTCAGATAACCAGCTTCCCTATTTCTGGCTCAGCTTTGAGGTCCAGGTTCTGCTGCTCCTTGTCATGGAGGTGGGTGTGCAGGGCCACCACAGCCAGCAGCCAGTGCCCAGGATCACATAGAAGAAGCATGTGCATGAAGCAGGCCATTGTCTATGGAAGAGAAACCAGCAAGGGGAGTGGGCTGGAAATACCCTAAGGAACAAACATTTTTACTAGTTCCATTGCAGAAGCTGAACGATATCCTCTGCTCTTCAGCAGTGAGGAGTGCTTGGCCCTGTGCAAGGGAGCTGCTCCGTCCCCTCTGGCTCCTCTCCTACTGCTTTTGCTTTTGCTGTGCGTTTCTCCACAACTCTCCCAACAGACTGTCATCCCTAGCTCTTCCTCCTGCCCCTCAGTCAAGTGCCTGTGACGGAATGAAGGTGGAGGGGGTGCTCCTGGGGGATTTATCCAGCAACCTTCGAACTACCCAGAAGTGTACAACTTCAGCAAAATTTTAATCTGCCCCTGGAAATTGTAGGTTACTTTTTATTGAGAGAGAGATTTAATTGAAAATTCAGGGCAATGTCTCCTGTTGGGCTATTACTTATGATGAGTGTAATCACTTAAAGTGAATTTTACTTTTAAATTATGGGGCAATGTCATAGGAAAGGAGCATAATTTCATTCCCGTAAGAGAGTTGCCCACACACATCTGAGAGAGATGCTCTTCCTGCGCAGCCTGCCAGAGGCTGGCGCCTGAAGTACATAAACCTAGAAGAGGCAGAAAGCAGAAACAAAACTGTTGCTCACCAATCTGCACTGCACAAAGTGCTAAGAAAAAAAGGTTGCTCAACACAAAATGCCTATATAAGTCTCATCTGCCATTGAAAATATTGACAAAAGACCTATTTAAGGCTGTTCTGCCATTGCATCATGGCTGATGACAAAAAGGAGTGGGATTAAAGCTGCTGTCTCTTGATGTTCAGTAGGTGGCTGTGGTGGAAGCAGCTGCTGCTCCATTCCCACAGGTACCTTGGAAAAGCTTTAATGGGGCAACAAACAGTGACAACCCTGTGCCATGATGCTGGTTGTAAGTGGCCTCTCCCTGACACAGCCTACAAGCCCACAGTGCAGGCAGACTGTCAGGGTACAACTACCTGAATGTTGCAGCTACTTTAGCCCAAACTCTCAGCCTACAGCCTGTGCTCAAAGACTCTGTCTCTCTTCTCAGTCCTCTCTCCCCATTGAACTCAGCCTGCTCCTGGCACAGGCCTAGATCCCTTCCCCCTGCTATTTTCACAATTTCTGTCTTGTCTTTTCTGTCTCCCGTGCATCTCTTGTGTCTTCCATCAGCTCTGCCCCACCTCTGTTGGTTCTTCCCTCTCATACTCCCTCTGACCTCCTGCATTGAAGATCAACCCCATCACTGCCTCCCTGTATCTGCATTTGCTGCAGTGAATCCTTCTGCTTCCTGGGGGAAGTATTAATTCAAGATGACCCAAAAAGTGGAGATTTGGGTATGACTTCTCTATGAGCAGATGAGAAGAAGCTTCTTCGTTTGACTTAGAAGGACTTCTCTATTGCCTTAACCATGGACATATGCCCTAACAGAAATGGCTTTCTCTCCTGAGTGCTTCTCCCTTTCACTCTCCTCAGCTGTGCTCTTTGCCCGTGGCTTCTCATATTCTTCCCCATTGTCCCTTTGCCCTGCAGCCCTTTCTCCAACGAGAGCTTCCATGGACCACCATATTAGTTTGACAGTAACAGGACCAATTGCACTGTGGCCTCTCAATCACAGTCACACTGTGCTATGTGTCCTCTGCACCTGCCCAGCATCACCCCATGCCTGATACATACACATTTGCCTCCTGCTGTTGCTCTTTGACTCAGACCAGCCACCCATCAAGGTGGTATGTTACTGCCAGGAAAACAGGCGGAAGGAGCTTACCTTCAGTCCCTACACGGCCTTCTCTTTGCTGGGCTTTCCTTTTTCCCCACTCCATCACAAATGTTGTGTGTTAATGTGTTCTGTTTTGATTTTTCAGTCACTCTGAGAGGTAGCAGTTCAATCTTCTTCTTGATCCGGACTGACTTTATTTTCTTAGGAATTTTTGCTATCTTTTTAGAAACCTTTCTAGCTCTTTCGAGGGCGTGCTTTTCTGTCCTCCCCTGACGCTGACTCTCAATGGACTCCTCCTGTTTTTTTTTCCTCCCTCTTGCTCAAAGGTATATTTAAATTACAAGAACTGGGGAAACTTGTCCTTTCTAAGTTCCAGAAATCCTCTGGTCTTGGCAGATTTCAGTGGTGTTGTAATGAACTAGTCTATTGCCTGGGAAACCGAAGTACCCCACCTGCGTCCTGCCCTGCCCTTGGTGGTGACACGCACTTGGACTCGGCCGGGTTTGATGTAATTGTTCATTCAATATGTCTCCCTGGGCTTATTATTTATTCCATGTAAGATCCACTCTTACCTTTTTGTTTCTGACACTAACCACTTCTCTCCTGCCATGACCTCTCCCTTACCCCCCATGTCAACAGAACATTCCAGTTCATTTCTTAGCAAAAATTATGTGTCCTCATAAGGCTCTACCATTGTGCTTCTCTTTCCAGGGAAAAGAAAACAGACGTGAAATGAAACTGAATTAATTTGGGTATTTTCTTCTGTGCATTTGTAATCTCATCCCGAGGAGCACTTAAAAAGTGTTACAGAAGTGCTGGCGTTGACTAATGCAATGCAGTCAAGCAACTGGCACCATACTCATTTAATATGCTGTTTTAGGAAAGGCATTGCCATTATATCCAGAAAAATTACCAAAACTCTCAAAACACTAATCATCCTGACATCAAGATATCATTTGATCTTTTCAGTCAATCCCTGCTACATTACTTGGATTATATGCAGCAAGTCTGCTGCGTTCATCTTTCACCTTTTCTTCTCCAGCAATAATGGTTTGCCACACCATTCTTGAAGAACAACCCAGTCCAGGAGCTATTTTTCGGCCATATTTGGTGTTGGAAGCTTCAGAGGAACAGCTAAGCTTCATTTGCATGAAATAAGGCAAGTTTTTTCTGCTTCTACCTGGTAACGAAGTCAGTTACACGCCTAAGGAGCAAGGTGCCCTCTTGTGCAGTTTTACAATCTCTAGCATAATTACAGGTACAAATCTTATTGTTACCAATACATGGACTCTGCGTTTTTGGTTTGATTGTTGAAAAAAATGCTAAAGCCTTATCTGAGTGCCCTTCTCCCTGTGGTTTCAGGTGCTGTCTGTCTTTCATCTTACTCCATTTTCCTGTGCAGTGTGAGCTGAGGGTGAGCTGAGCACGGTCTGCTGTGTCTGCAGCATGGAAAAAGCATTTTAAATTCATCTTTCACCAGCACAGTGGTGACGAGTCAGCTGAAACTGTCTCGGGAATCACAGCGATTTTACATGCCATGACTCCAGAGGAGAAACATATGCTGCAGCACGTACGGGGTCTAAAATAATAGACACTAGGGGGAAATAAAAGCATGTCAGTGGGTGGACTGTTAAGCCCAACAGCCAAATCCTGAGAGGTCCTAAGCCCTCACAAGTAACTTCTGTTGGTTTCAGAGGGTAACTCCTGTTGGTTTCAGAGCACTTCAGGTGCTCATCTCCCCTCAGGATCTGGCCACAAGTACTTTACTTGATAAAAAAGGTCTCCACTGACTGGGTGGAGAGCAAAAGGTTTTTGAGGTCAATGAAATTATTTTTCTGGATTTGTGGAGTAGGCAGCATGGGTCAGGGTTTCTAACAGCAGTACCTGTTCCCGTGGAAGTGCGGTCATGACTTCTGGTGCTGGGAATACCTTGTGGCTTCTGGATTCACTACAGCAAAACTGTGTGTAAAATGGGGAACAAAAGGAGCGGCTGTCAGAAAGTCCCATAGGTAGCAGAGTAGCAGATGCCTGAGTGACTCTCTAGAGGGAGGAAAATCTCTTAATTCAGATGGCTTTGGTCTCCTGACTCTTTAACAAACTGCATATTGTACAAACGCTCCCACCCCCCCCACCTCATACTGAAACAAAAGAGACAACTTTGTTTCCACGTGATGTGGGGGGGTTCCAATATTTCTCTTCCCAGGGATGAAAAGCCATTGCTAGTAAAACAGCATTTTAGTGCTCGCGCATCCCACAAAGGGCAAATCTTTACCCTGAGACTGTCTTAATATTATTGTTATAATTTAAAGACACTGAACAGAATTGCACTAACTTGGAGTATCATTTTCAGTAGTTCCAACAATGTCTGCAGCACACCTGCTCTCCATGGCCATTTCAAGCCAGCTCCTGCTCTGTTGTTATTGGCTCTGTACCAAGAGCCAGCAAAGCAAAAAATTTTTCACTTAAGCCCAAACTTACTGTTCTCCTGTCAGCTTCCCCGTAATGTATTACTTCACCATGTCCTTTGACCTCTCTCATTTCTTTGTAGAGAAATATAATTAATTGTGAACCACAGCTTAGCTCTGGGGGTTCAAAACAGTTTCACGTGTTTACTCAAAACATTAACTTTTTTCCTTCTTTTTTAATTTCCAGGCAGAAAAGGTGATGAGGGTTAAACAAAGCAATGCTCCTTCCAAACCCCAGCAGGGCTGCAACAAGCTGATGGGCAGGAGGATGGTGAGTGGGATGGACAAAGCGGGGGTTCTCAGCCAGACCCCAGCAGCCAGAGCTGTTCAGGGGAACGCAGGTGCAGAAAGGAAAGGAGGACATCTGTACTGTACAAATAGCCTCAGCCTCAAAGAAATACAAAGGAAGAGAAGATGATCTAGAAAAAAAACAAACCAAAAACCAAACTATGGTCATCTAGTACCTAACTACCTAGGCTCTTAAATGGGTACGTGTACAACGCTGCAGCCCTGCAGGAAACTCTCACCATACAGGATAGACCGTGTGGTCTGAGATTCCAACAAGAGAGCCATGAGAAACCAGCCAAGGTGTGCAGTAACAGGAAGCCCTAGGAGCTCATGGCTTAGGTGTACAGCAGCAGCAAACATTTCACCCAGGGTTCAACGCACAGCTTTTGTCTTCTGGCTCTGAAGCATTGTGAGCAGGAGACTCAGGACCAAACTTGCAATATCAATAACCATACATTTATACTGTGCAGTTAGGCTGTAAACATCATCACGGTTTTCTGTGCTGACCTGGAGAGCTGGCAGCTGAGGACTAGGATAAGGCTGATGTATCCAAGCTGCTGATTTTCCTTCTCTTTGCACCGTGGTGGATCTCTTTCTGTGTTTTGAAGGAATATAATAAACAACATCACCACTAGCCCTTCTCGTGTGGGCTCTTTCATGGGGCAAACTCAGGTAATACAGTCACATGTCCAGTGGACCCAGGCCAACACCAGTATCTTTGCTTCTCACTGAGAAATCAGAACACAGAGGAGGTGTTAAAATAACCTGGCACTTTCCTTATTCAAACATTAATTCAAGAGGATTTGTCACACAAATGATGACAAACCTCATTGCTGGAGGAAGGTCTTATTTACTCATCATACCAGTAACATGTCTGTAGCAAACCTACAATAGTGTAGAAATCCTGCTTCATTTGTGGATTATTTTCAGAAGACCCAAGGTGTTTCTAGAAGCCCTGAAGGATCCAGTTAAGTCACTTTTTCCATCCTCTTCCTGCAGAAGAATCATTTCCTATGTCACAGGGCATGCTCACAGCCCATCTGAGGGCAGCTGCTGCAGATCCAACACGTGGGTGCTGTTAATACCACAGGAATTTTCTTAGGAAATAGAGGGGGAAGGGAAGTTGTGTATAGATACAGGAATAAACAAAAAAACCCCTCTCATAAAGCTTCAGCACATTTCTATTTTTCAGGTACTCAGAGCCAACCAGCGCCATAAGCAACTAGCAACTGGAGAGAGAGATATTCAGTAATAATGAGAGATGCACTTGGGGTTATAATTTCAAGGGAATATGAAGTTTCTAGTCCTTATGAATGTAACAGCAGTCTCCTAGCTGGTACTCCACAGACAGCCCTGATAACCCTTTGCAAGCCCAGTCAGCACCTTTGAAGTCAATAGCAACGTTGCTACAGTAATAACTCAAAAGAGCTCTTGGCTCTTACATTGCTGAAAGACCATCTAATTTGTACCACTCAGGTTCTTTGAACGAACATCACTCCTCAGGCTTACAGCACCTGACACATCTACTATTGAGCCTCTTTGCTTCTTTCTTACTGCTTTTCCCAAGAAACCTCTCCTATAACTTCATTTTTTTATTGCTTCTAATAGAAAAAAACCCAAGTTCCATAATAAACTCAATGCCTAACTTTGCAGGAATGTTATAGAAACATCCCTGCTGGGATTGAAGCAGCTAGCAATCACTGGAGATCCATGTTTCTACATACTCTTACTTGAATTCCTTTTCCTCAATGCAGTACCGGAAACACTCTTGCATGGAAAGAGTGGAGGAGGAAAGAGAGGAGGAAAACAGTCTAGGATTAATATCAAGAAAGGTGCAAAACTAGTTGGAAAATGGACTGTGAGTTGTTTTCAAAAAAATCAGCAATATCATTGTCATATTGGGAGGATTAAGTAATGTCTCAACAATGTCACAAATCAGGCGCAGAGTAGGCAAAGGCAGCGGCCAAACTCCATTATAAAAGCCAAGGCTGGCATATAACATTGTGCATTAGCTAAGAAAACATGAAAACTCACGGTACAACTCAACTCTGATCTAATTGTGATACATTTGACAGCTGGGTGCCAGAAAGTTCTTTGCAGCTTACCTAATAGCATGATAGAGTACCAAAAGTGCAGGGTGACACCGCACCCAGGCCTGGCAAGGTGTACTCAGCCTTGAATCTATGGCATGAACCAAGTGTTCAGTGTTAATGCATGACATTGCCCACACAGAGGTTGCAGTAACCTGTATGAGATTGTATGCCCAAAGGTGATCTTGCCCTTGCTCGTTTTCTATGCACATAATGAGACGCAGAGTGCTCAGTCCTGGGCACTAGGCTAGATCCCATTGTACCTTGGCTGCTGCTCACCACCTACCATACTGTCCCAGTAACCTGAATGGCAAAGTTCAGTACTGGTGATGTACTGAACTGAGCTTCGAGGCCACATCATATCTGGTCCTTAGCTGGAGCGGAATAAAAACCAGTTCTGGATAAGTGATTGTAGCCAGGCATCAGGAGGAGCAGCAAACAACCTGTACAATTTCTTTTATCTGAGGGTTGTCTGCTACACATCCCGATCATTACAATATCTAATAGGGAGGGAAAACCAATAGTAATCTAGCCGAACTGCCATGGTCTTTTGGGTAAATTAGCTCTCTCTGCCTCTCAGGCACAAGGCCATACAGCCAATGCAGACTGCCTACTCTTTTAGTACCCGAACTAAGATAAATTATCATCTTGTCCACGACTCATCTAGACTTGATTCCCATAGGAGGACAAGGTTTGAATTCAAATTTATCCTGAAAAGCACAAAGGAATGGCAAGCAATCAAATAGATGATGGTAAAAAACAGTTCAGAGGCAAATGTCAAACATGAAACATCCCCAACAAACCAGCCCAACCTGTAACACCTGCCAGGGAGCAGAGTGCAGAGAGGCACCCACAGCCTTTAGAGATCCAGAAACTGTGGGAGTTCTTGGTCTTGTCTGCCCACAACACAAGGAAAGGCAAATATCATCCTGGGACACATCTGCAAAGAGTGTTTTATGTCGGACAGAAGAAATTGTTGTGCTCTACTTGGCGCCACTGTGGTCTCACCTGGAGTTTGGTGTCCAGTTCTCAACACCGTGCTTTAAGGAAAATGGAAGTTAAACAAGGTCCAAAAGGAGCTTATATGAAAGACAAAAGGTTTAGAAAATGCAGCCGGAAACAAAAGGCTGATGGAATGGACATCTTCTGTTTGGAAATGGGAAGATGATGGAATCCTAGCAACATTTAACTGTCAGGCAGAAACCTGACTTCTTTCTGCCCATTATAAGCTGGTGATGAGAAGTGTGACATCTTCTACTCTCTGCTTTCATTTGTTAAGTATGGTACAGCAAGGATGCTTTTGCAGTGCAAATTTAGAGCACCTGCTAGAGGATTTTCAGACTTTTAATATGTCCTTGGGGGAACCAGACCTTCCTCAGATCAAAGTCCCTCAAGATTTCCATCAGGATCCAGTTTTATGTCCAGCATTCATCATGACCAACTGCTTTTGAACACATCCAGTTGTCTGGGAGATTGTATAGCTTAGTCCTGCCTTAGGTCTATAATAACACTGAGAAAAGTTCTGGGACATGGTGATTCTTACTGTGCAGCATCAGTCTGCGTAGTAAGTTTTTGGTCTAGGAAGAACAAGCCAGACACACAGGACTTGAGTAATCTCCAACACAGGCATCTCCAGTGGTGCACCTGCCAGGGCTGGCAGGTACAACACAGGACCTACAGAATACCTGCATGTTTCTGGACCAGCATCTGGACTCAGGTGGCACTTCCTAAGGGAAAATGGCAACTAGCTTACACTCCAGCAGCTGATCTGTGCCTGCATTGGAACAGAAGTGTGTTTATTAAATTTCATACATCAGGGGGACCCAGTGCCTGGGTAAAGAATTATACCATGCTGTAGTGACACTACTACGCAAGAGATGGGGTTTCTGTCTGTCCTACAATAGAGGCTCCGAAACGGAAGCCTGGGGCATTCACAAACACAACTTGTCCAGGAGCAATTGCATTGCACTTCCCAGTGAGGCTGTCAACGAGGTGGACATGTGAAAGACAAGGAAGGCAGTAGGACAGATAACTGACTGGAATAGGGGCTATTTTCCCAGCCGGTTACTGCAGCCACATATCCCTGCAGACACTCCCTCCCCTTCCCTTGCTGGAGCTGTTACTCCCAAACCCCCTGCTTACCCCGGGTGTGGAGCTGGCACAAACCCCCATCGACCCCAGATCCTGTTTCTGGGCCACGCTGACCAAGAGTGCAATCATGCACACTTCCGTCCACATTTATGCAAAAAGCATCCACCCCACTTCCACTGTGTTTGGGGCCTTGTGTAGTCTTGGCAGAAGTGGATGGATTTTGCCCAGAATACACAATTTAGTGCTAATTATCTCTTCCTGCTGGGCTTTAGAGCACAGAGCTTTCAGTTCAAGAACAGCAACTACAAGAGCTAATGGATTGCTCTGTTACCAGGAAGCAAACCCTTTGCAGAGCACAGAGGATCCTGCCCCACTGCAGGTCCCAGGGAAAGCTCAGCTCTGCAACAATAGGAGGACGGAATTTGTTAACTCTTCAGGGAAGGAGAGAGCATCGCCAGTGTTGTAATTGCCTTCCGCTAGTGCTTCTGGGGGGAACACCCCAACACAAAAGATCATCTCACCCCTCCTGAGGCACAGGAAATGGTGTGTAAGAGGTGAAAAGTCCCCTTGTCAGGTCAGCGAGAGGGTCTAGGAGAGAAAAGGAAGGAAAAACTGAGGCTGAGATTCATTCCCTTCCATATCACACACAGGAAAAGTCCGTATTTTGTTTTCATTTAGGCTGAGTGTACAGGATGTGGATTAAACTGTTGCTTCCTGAACCCCACTTCTCATGTGCATTTATCCCACATCTAGGATGGCCTATGGGCTCCTCTGCTAGCCTCAACTAACAAACCACTTCTCTTTTGGTGATACTCCCTGAGATGAGAAAGAGCTTTGCACCACTCTGCTGGCAACTCAGCCGCAGGTAATGAATTAACAGCATATGGGAGTCACACTTGGAGCCAATAATAATTTAATTCACCTGCACTGGCACTTAACCATCCAGCAATAACTGTTGCAGAACTGCTCTCTGCACAGCTAATTTAAGAGCTTTATAGACCTACATGTGGTGATCATTTGATTCTAACTTTGACATGTTACCTGAAGGAGAGTCCAAAGTACCTTCTAGCACAGCAAGTATTTTGGCTGGTGGTGACCACATCTTAGCTTCTCTTTAAAATGCAGACTTTTAGGTGTAGATGCTCACCTACTTGAATATCCTTACAAGTGTAAGAAATAAAATACTGAAATATAGAGCAGATGCTTCAGTACCTTGGACTAAGTCCATTATTGACACAGGACCAACATTACACCCTTCTCAAAGACACTTTCTCACTTGCTCATATGCTGCACAGATGTAGGCTGCTGGCAGTGATCTCTAAGGCAATGAGGGCAACTTCCAGATTTTCAGCTACCCTTTGTCTCCATTTCTTGTGCAAGACTCTGGACAGTTTATCTCATTTGGGTCTCTGTAGTTATCACACAAAAGTATCCTCATTATATTGCTGTAGTTTGTATCCCTCTTGAAAACAGGGTAGGGGAAACACCACTGGATGAGTGAAACAACACCCAGCACTGCAAGTGAGGGATAGTGACAGTCCCCGACAGTGTTACTGCAGGCCACTGAAATAATCCTGTGACCTGCTTGCCAATGTGCAGAGGCTTCTCTTCTAGAGAGCTTGTTATCACCAGTGGTAAAGGTCTTCATGGCTTGGAATCACAGCTACTGGCACCGAAAAGTAAAAGGCTAGAAGGAGTAAGAATCCTTCTTCCTGAGCCAGTTGAGGAAACAGCTGTACAAAGCTGACACCCCTTTGCCGAGATGGTCGCAAGCATCCTCCATCATGTCCAGACACAGTTTCCTGTCTCTAGAACAAGTTTTCCAGCAGTGGCTTGCTGGGGAAATAAAAATAGACAAATACCAGATTGATCCCAGGGAAGATTTTTTTCTGTGAAACAAAGGTAAATAATTCTGCTGTTTTATGACTGGTGGTTTTACTGTGAGGTATTGCACAATAGACTTAAATAATGTTGAAGTATGACTGCCTCCAGTTTTATCCAGTTATAATGTTTCACCTTAGCTTGGTGCATCCTCGAGGATGTTAGTTATGAAGAATAAAAGTCATTCAGGGCTGTGGTCTGCTTGCACACAAACCCTTCTCACCCGACTGCAGTAATAATCACGTGAAATACATATTGAAGTAATTCTTCATAATGTTTTGTCTCATAACATTTGAAATTGAAGTATGCTTTTTACTTTTGCAAATAAATATTGAGCTAATTGCATTAATAAACATAAATCAAAACTGTATATTTTGGCAAATACAAGGTAGAATGTACTCTTCCTATCCCTCATATGGGCAACCCACATTTCTAGCGTGAGCAGGTCTGTAGGGGACCAGCATGGGCAGCTGCAGTGGGGGAAATCAGAATGACTAGACACCCCATCCCCAAGACCCCAGCAGCCCCATCATGGTCAATTAGGGTGGCCAGTCTGTAAATGCTGAGCAGACCCAGGGATATATGTCTGCTTTTGTGTCATTTCTTCAAGCTCAGTGTCCTGGCTGTGTTGCAACCATGGCAGAGTTACATCGCCGTGAGTTACATGGGATTTAACGTGTTGCAGCAAAAGTGCAGGAAAGCCACGTCCTCTCTTCACTTCAGATGAGACTTGAGGTTCGAGCAGTAAGTACAGGACAGCCCATATTGCACAGGGCATCTCGTAACTGAACACCAGGCTGCCTCTGTACTGCAGGTCAGGTGATGCTCCAACCCCATCTGCACGGCTACAGTTTTGCTCTTCTAGAGCTTCTACGCTTCACTGGCTGCATTACTGAAATTAGATCCCTCAGCATGCCTGTGGATAATGATTTATACTTATCTTTCCTCTAAAGATAGGGAAACTGGAACAGAGACAAGGATTTATTTTTTTTTTTCGTACTCTAGAGACATTCCAATTGTTTTCATTCTTGAATCTGACATTTGTGATCCAGGATTTCTGCTTCCCACCCCACTTATTCCTGCACTGCGGCAGGATGCAGGCACTTGGCTGTCCCCTGTGGGCAAGTTTGCCACATGGCTTTGACAGAAAGGGACAATGTAAGGCAGGATGGCTCCCCTTGGGCCCCTACAAAAACATGTTGTGGTTTGTATTCAGTAGGGCAGTGCACCACTTGCTGGGGGGCAGGGGCAATGAGGTTGATCTTTGGGAATTTTTTGCAAGTCTTGCTGACTGTCAGCCGGAAAGCTATAAAAACACTTATGTGGGGTCAGGTCTGAAAAGATTTCAAGGCCATCCTCTTTGCTGGACAGATTTTGTATTGAGATCGGTGGAAAACCAGTGAGGCAACAGACATTGACACATTTATTTTTCATTGTCATGGCTGGTAGAAAGAGCTGGTTTATATATTTGCTGATAGAATGTAGATAGCAAAAGCTAGATCTAATGTAAGTGCCTACAACAGACTTTTGCCCCTCTAGTGGGCACTTAGAGGTCCCTGCTGCCCAGACATCCAGGACCACCCAGTGCTAGTAAGCAACTGTGGCAGTTCCTGCCCAAGGCAACAAGGTGAAAGATGCCTAGTTTTTTGGAGATCCCAAAATCTCCCAGGGAGCCTGACCTGCTCTTTGTGCCCAGAGCCCATCTCTCTGTTGTTTTCTCCCCGCTATGAAACATAGCCACAGCCAATATTTTCTTCTAAATCTTGCGTAGAGGAGAGACCTGTCCCTTATGCAGCAGCTTGTAGTAAAAGCACTCCTGAAGGATGCCGTGTGGTGCTTGTCACTACTCTGTCATAGTAGCTGAATGTGTGTGGAGTTGTCCTTGGGACACAGTGATCAGAACAGGGGCAACTTCTCTGTCAAGGGACTGCTTTTCCAATGGGATCAGAGACAAGTGCCTGTACTTGTTTGTGTGACTCTTGTCTCCTTTATCCACATCTTCTCGTTTCACCCAGATCCTGAAATACAATCTAAAGAGCAAAACATCCTCAGTGAAAAGAAAGGCAGTGCCCCAGCCCTGCTTTTACACAACCTGTGTTCACTGGGTTACAGTTTTCAGTCACTGAGGTGATAAGGGGTGGATTAAATAGGATATTGGGTTCTTCCTCCTGACATGAAAAACTTTACCATTTGGTTGTGGGCAGGAGTGGAGTTTGAAGGAGAGCAGTGAACCCTGCCCAGCACATGTGTGGGAAAATTCAGACTCTCGGGAAGAAACCTGTTTTGGAGCGTGTGTGGACAGAAGGACCTGAGTGCATCCCTGAACCAAGGCAGTACCAGCTGATTTGCATCTCATTTCGGTGCACCCAGTTTCACCTTTGCATTCTGTAGTTTCTCAATAGAGATCCCTGGACTTGATTCCAGGGTCAGACCCTCATGTCCTTTCTTATGTCTAGCCTGCAGTCTCAGTGTGATAACATCCTGCTGCCAGTGGCTCATTTGTAAGCAAGGGAAAACCCAGTCCATTCTAATTTTGAATATGCTAAATGATTAACAGAGCTAATTGCGGCCTCTGCTCTTGTAACAGCTTGAAAGCGAAAAGGAGATGTTGATGCAATAGGGCAAAGGGCATCTTCTGTCTCTGACAATAACTCAGCAGCCTGGACTAGAGCAGCCCTGTACCTCTGCAGCAAAGGCACCGCGCTGCCAGAGCCCACTCCCACCAAGCTCTTGCTTGCCTTTGTAATTTACTTCAGTTTTTGGCCATCAGTACATCATCATTCTTGGCTTCACTTTGGTACCTACTAGAACATACAGAAACCCTGTTATGGACAAAACAAACCCAGAAGAGTAGAATACCTGTAATCCAGCCCTACTTACTATTCTTACCAGAAGCAGCAGCATGCAGAGCACAGACAGAGGACTGGGGTAGTGGGGAAGCAGTATTTTAAGTCAAATAGCACAGGAGGTGCTCAAGATCTAAATGACTTGCATCATGAAGTAAATGAAGTTTTTAGCAATAGCTGGAAGCCTATGCAGGCACATATACAGGGAAGAAAGAAGTTTGTTTACACAACACTGGTTTCAGAGTCATAAATGTTAGTGCAGCACTAAGAGCAGAACAAACTCAGTAGTTTGGGTTTAACTACGAACCGTTACTGCTACAGGCTGCAACTAGAGACTCTTTCCTAAATTGTTTCCCACCACTGATACTGGGACACGTGTCTTGGACAGATCAGCTGTACAGGTTGTTGCTCTTTGGCAAACTAGCTTTAAATATAAGGGAAGAATATTTCAGAAGGTCAAAGGCGAATAGAAGCTGATGAATCATACCAGTAGGTATGAAACAGCTTTAAAAAGCATTTCAGCTAGGTGCACTACCAGGACCAAACTGCTCCATTGGAGCTAATTTTCACTTTCAGCAGCTGTATCTCACACAGCAGCACCCAGCAGGCACCAGCCGGGCACAGGGTGCCCTGGGTAGCCCAGCCTGTAGCTCAGCACACACTCAGTGCCTGCTTTACACCAGGGTAAAAGGAGCAACCCCATGCTCCCACCTTCCTTTCTCCTGCTCCTGCAAAAGCTTTTGTTTTACTCAGCTGAAAATAACTCAGGAAAAAATGACTAGTTACTCGTTAACTGGATTGGTCCTGCTGGGGCTATACCAGCCTGGGAGAGGGCAGAGGAAGAGAGCAGGGCGAATTCTCCCTTCCAGCAGCAGCAGCACTTGCTAATACTGACTGCAAAGGTTGTTGAATTGCAGGCTCAATGTTTGGAAATACAGTTCTCAAGAAATTTAAACATCTGCTTCTAGCATTCCCAGAAGTCCACCCGCATCAGTATGCTGACTAATCCACTGGAGCCTGCAGATCAGCTCTTCCTTCTCCTGTATTGCTCAGGGACCATGGTGAAACAGGCTTAAACCCACTTAAACCATTTGGACGGAGCAGCACACCAGTGTGGGAATAACAGGATAATCCATGATTATGTCCTTGTTACAGCACTCATGAGGGATATATGAAACTTGCACTCAGTTTTTCCATCTACATGAGGAGGTTCGAAGGCAGCACGCTCTGTTCTGGCTCTCCTGGAAGACAAAGACTCTGTTACTGCATCACTTCTACTTTGCATGACAGAATTTCATATTTAGTTTGGCTGGAAAGTGAACAAATAAAAACGATTCTTAACCTGTGATGGAAACGAAGGTGACAGACCTGTTGGCAATGTCCCATATGAGTAATGGCCAGATGCCATAATTAATACCATCATTCAAGTCTCCTTTTTAAAGAGAGTGCAAGTCAACTGCTAATTAGAAATCCATACTTCCTTCTGTGTATTTTTTCTTTTCTCTTTTGTCCTTTCAGAAAACAGCATTAACAAGAGAGCAACTGAACTAATGACACGCTCTGTCACCTTCCCTAACTTTCTTGTCAGGACAAGCAGTGGCACATGCTGGGAGCGGTTCAGAACTGCGCTTATGATAGTAAGGCATTGAATAATACCTGCCTTTGCCTAACACGAACATTAGCTTGGTCCTCTGCCCTAGGCAGCCAAGTTTCACACGTCATGCAAGTACTTCACATATTTGACACATCACCTTCTCTGTCAAAGTTGGTCAGGAATAGTCTTCAGGTCAAAAAATATCGTAAAATGAGAGAGAGGGAACATGCAGCATGGTCACAAATCCCATTGCTTAGGAGACCAAGGCCAAAACCAAGGTGGGTGGTTTACAAGGTATTTACTGCAAGGAAATGGTATTTTGCAAGAATACTTAATTTACTGCTGCTATTTTTTTTTTGACTGAGAAATACATTATTATCTCAAATTTAGAGCACCCAAGCAATTATACAGCAGCATTTTTCTACCCCTTAGCCCTGCTGGTTGTTCAGCAGAGCATCTGTGTGTGTTGCAGGACACTGCCAGGTAACATGCACCTTTTTGGGGAGCAAAGGCTCTGCTTTCCACAAGGAGAGCTAAGTAACAGCACGCACTCAGCAAACTCCACATCAGGAACCGTGACACGTCTAAACACCTAAGAGGAAAAGTGGGCAAAATGCATTTCAGAAGCTACAGGAGACAGCTCATTTAGGAGAATTACAGGAAAAGCTAATCTGTGAAGCAGAAGATGGACTTGAAGAGTGCTGTTCAGCATGCAGTTTATAAAATCAGGAAATAAATGTTTTTTGACCTATACATGGCTCTGGTCATGAAATATTTGCATTTTTTGGTATCAGATTGTCCAGCTATTTTTCAATTAGCTTTAGATACAGTGATCTGAACAGACTCAGATTTCAGTGGACCAAATATGTTTCCACTATTAGAGAGTACACAATGCAGTACTGCCCTTCTCAGAGATGGTGGGATGATAGTTAAGAATGAGATTAAATAATAAACTACAGTGAAGTAGGAATTAAGTTTCTGTTTTCCTTAGCATTAAAAAAAAAAAACAACACAGAATATTTTAGCTATAAAGAGAAAAAGCAGATCCTACAATGGCTTTACTTAGGTACGTAATCGTGATTTGAGCAATTTCTATAAAGAAGAATTAGTCACACATAGAACAATTTGCTGCACCGAGGTATTTTTTTCCCCTCCAGTCCTCTCTGGGTGTTACAGCTGGAGTCCCACTTGGGGAGTCATTAGGATTCAGACAACATGTCCCAGATGGGTGGCCTTCACAAAAGAACCTACAAGGAACAAGATGGTGTATTGGGCCAGAAGGAGCTGTAGAGAATCAGCAAACTTTTAGTTCTTTGCCCTCCAAGAGTCAGAGGCAGAACCCAAACTCCCCCTGAGACCAAGAGCACACTCACCACTCCTCTGAGAGCAGCAATCCCAGCATCAGTCTGGGCAGGGACCAACAGGGCACAAATATTACTGTTTCCTGGAAACAGTGCTGGAAGTAAGTTGCTAGCAGCAACCTGCCACCAAGCCAAATGTCCCACCAGCCCTTTTTTTGACATCTGCTGTCCCTGAATAAGATGGTCTTATTTTTTTAGAGTTTGAGTTTTTGCTGTTTGAGCTGAAAACCCAGCCTCCTGACTGCGGAGTAAGAGGATAAGCTTGTCAAGGAGTATAACTGCTAAAGGATAAGCTCCACTGTGCCACTGAAAATCACAGAAACACTCCATTTGCCATACTCCTTCAGAACAAATTACATGCTGAAGGCAGATGGTTTGCCCATGTTAGTGACCTCAGTTCTGTGCCCAGCTCTGTCTGAATAACCGTGTGCAAGCTCTATTATCATTCCTCTGTTTTTTTCTCTTTTTTTTTTTTTTTTTTTTTTTCCCCCCCCCTAAGACAGGAAAACTGGCCTTATAATCAGGGCTGGAAAAGACACAAAAATTGTGATAACACTCATCACAAGTACAAATCCTGAAATTCCTTGTTCCCTGGTTTACAGGGTGCCTCTCACTAAGCTTCAGGACCTTTCAAGAACACTTGACAGAACAGATTGTCTTGGAGACCAGAATGCCTGATTAAAAAGATTAAGAGAAGATTTTAAAGCCAATGCTATGTTTTGGGGAACATGAGTCACTATTCTCAAGAATTTGTAATTTACAGACTGAGGGGTGGCTCTTCTACTGGCCTCCGGTGATGCAGGCCGGGAGCTCCTCCAAAGTATGGTTGCTGGCTCCTGCCAGCAGGCATTCTTTGGAACTGTCTAAACGGGAGAAAAAGCTGACTCGAGGTCAACTTAGTCAGCTTGTCTTGATTGGAGTCCCTGTTATCTCTGCAGCCACAGCTGAGATCATTTGACCTGGTCAGGCTGTAACCATGACCACTTCAAACACTCCCCAGCCGGTAGCAGCAGCAGCTCCTGGAAAGGTGCTGCTGGCAGGACAACCAGCTCCAATTGTCAGAAAGGTTAAGCCTTCCTTCTCCTCACTCTAACGCTGCTCACAGGGACTCAAAACGAAGCATGAAGTCAGATAGCTGTCTGGAGGAGACCAGTGGTAGCATTACGTTCACCCTGAGCAATAGGGAGGACTGCTGTCCGCAGAAAGGTTTTCCTATTACCAGGTTGATTTGTATGAGGAGGAAGAGGAATTCCAAGTACCCTTTTTGTGTATAGTGATACAGCCTTTTAAAGCTGTTGGAAGCCTTTGGCATTTTCAGATTTTTGCTTGATTTTCCCACTAACTTATTTCTTGAATAGTTTGGTCCAACAGATTTTATTCTTGCACACTGAAAGAGCAAAATGCTCTCTCTACACTTCTGCAATACCTTACCAGCCATTAAAAATTTAGGAAGTTTCACCGAATTCAAGTATTCGTCATCAGTCACGTGGGACTTGGCCTAAAGAGAGAGCTCCTGCACAGTCTGGGATGGAAACAGGACCCAGTCATCCAAAGGGCTGTCAGACTTGTGGTCTGTCTTCAGGCCCAGGGTTTGCTAACTGCCAGCTGACCTTCCAGGCAGAAAAGGGACACAAACTCATGACACAAAGTTAGTGTAGGTGTGTTTCAGGTTCATTAGACTTTAATTCATTTATCCCCTTAATTCCTGAATTCACACACAGTGCAAATCTTGTGATTATTACACAACCCCTAGTTCATGCAAAGATGAGCAGAACCCAAGGACGGTCCCCAATACAGAAATGGTTTAAAATCTAAAAGCAGGATCAGAGAACTTGAGACTCACCAGAAAACCAAAGGAAAGACCAAAAAAGGCATTCTCAATATATTTATTTTAAAGATTACTTCCCTTTGTCCTCATAATTTTTAAAAGTCTTTTGGGGGATCTGCTAGTGTGGAGGAAAGGCTTTGGAGAACTTTAACATAGGTGTAGATTAATACTACGTAACTGTCACACTTGTCAAGCTACTGGGACAAACCTTGCCATGAAAGTGCTCCTGACATCAGCACATTTAATGTTTAATTCCAACTCTAAGTTTGTTTACTAATTACGGTTTAAAGAGCACAATTTTTTTTTTTTAAGCAATGGACTATATAATAATATATTGTTTCCCTGGAGTCAGCATATATACAATGTATTTGATAAGCATAATACACACAATTAAGAACACTCTGTGACAGGTTAGTGACCAGAGATTATGAAAGAGCAGAGGGATAAAACGAAAGTTGTAAATATTTGATCGCTTAAGAGTTAACTTGATCATCATAACCCTTTTGTATTTATTTGTTTGGGAATATCAGACTGTGCAAGTATCATTAGAACAACTGCATGACCAATACATGACCAATAAATAATAAACATGACCAATAAATAATAGAATACAGACTGGAAAGATACCCGAATATTGAATTACCATTATGAAATTCAGAGATTATTCTAGTGACAATTAAACAAACTATTTTGCCATGGAAAGAGAACAAAAGCACTTTTGTGCTGAAGTACCAGAATGTGAATTACAAAACATACACCAAAGCTTCTATCCAAGCAAAGAATTGTGTGTGGATTTATTACACTGGTAGTAAATAACTTAAAAAGAACACACTTTCAAGAAGTGCTCATGACAGCACAGATTAAGCTCTTTCCTCCGTCCTCTGCTCAAAAGCCATCCTCTATCTTCACTACAGCTTCCATGAGCAAAATCACTTTCCTCATCCTCAAATCATTACCCTGACCGCTAATGGTCTTCTCTACAGCAGCAAGTATTTTAATTTCTCAGCTGTAGACTTCTGTGTTGGTTTGGAGTGTGAACTTCTGATCTTTGATGACAAAAGCCCCAATATAGCATTTTGCTGTGACAAAAACTGTGCATTTGGTAGTGTCATATTTTGTCTCCTGTAAATGGCTTTGTTTTCAAATTGCCACTCAGGCTTGTGGCCATCACCACCCCAGGCGCACTTGGCCAGCACAAATAACAGTAAAGTGCTACTTGCACAGACACTGACTGTGGGTTCCCCAGCAATAATTGCATTAGAATAAATTTGCTCAAGAGTGCAAACACAACACTTGTAGCCAGCTCAAGCAATTTTTACTCAATCTGTCTGAAGAATAATGCCTTTTAGGGTAACTACATCATGTTCTGTGATCATATGCCACGGTGCATCCTTTTCCTACTAAACCTGTTGAAACACTCCAGCACTCAGAGACTAGCCAAACTAACATAACTTCCCACTTTCTTTTTCCATTAACTTATCTGATTATTTGGAATTCAATACAATTTTTTTAAAAAAACCTCAAACTTTCAAGCTCATGCATAGGGCAGGGCATTGCTGAGCACTGCCGTGTTACCAATTCCACATGTAGACAGACTGCGCCAGGCAACGGGCAAGTAGGCAGCAACGTGGCTATGGAGAATTTGAGAATGCCATCAGAATGACTGCTGGGATGCTGTACAAATGCTACTTAGCTAAGCTAAGCACAAGGAAGAAGCAGGCACAGGTAACAGCCTGGGCACACAGGGCAACGGATGCACTCTTCATCTTCTGACCAAAGAAGAGGTCACAGGACAGTGAAGTTTTATGAAAACCGCTCTTTTCAACTGTCATATATCTTTAAAGGACAAAATACAAAGACTTTACACTTTTGCTTTCACTTCTATTTCATGTGTGAAACTTACTATCTTTGAAACTGCTCTGCCATTAACTTGCAGAGAAGGTCCACATGGCTGCAGCTGCACTGCTTCTGGTACCTCAGTGGACGCCTCCCCAGATGCCTGGGCTGTCTCTACACTGCAGGCATCTCACTGATGGGGCTGGAAATACAGCCTGCATCTCCTAAGCACCTCTTTGCTCCAGCTGAGTTTACTCTGCTAAATGAAGATGCATCAGTTTTTGTGTTTTTCAAATGGAAAATAAATGATGTTATAAGGTCACAAACAACAGAGGCATCTCTGAGCTTAATAGATGAAAAATTCAATACACCAGTCCATTTTGACAATAAAAATATTAATAATGGTTTCATAGTCTAAGTAATGAGTGTAAATTTTCTCCCCAAAACTGTTGACATTTCCTGAACCGTAATTGCTTGGACTTTGCTCTTGATTCAAGCATAGTTTTCTTTGCTTCATTTAAGGTCCTAGAAATCAAAGTTACTGGCCTTTTCACGTGGAGCTGTCACTTACATGAGTGACCTTGGATTTATTAAAATTCTTTGGTCTATTACTAAAGACAGCACAATATTATTTCCATCCCATCTCCAACAAATGTCCCACAGGGTTTATTACTATAGACAGGTAAGATGTTCCTGGAATATGAAGAATGTGAAAAATCTTAAAATACTTTCAAAAATGTTTGTTTCATTACCTAGAACAGAGTCCATTTTACCAGGAAGAAATCCTGAACTACCTGTTCAATCCTGTTTTGATAATAATTACGAGGCAACATTATTGATGATTACTTGTTTCAAAACAGATTTCTCATGTTTACCTCAATGATCCTACAGAGACAGGAGCTTACTTCACCTAAAAGTGCAGTACTTGGTACACTGTATAGCAAAGGACAAAGTAAAACATATGGCATAAATATTTGTATGTATTAATGTTGAGATAATGAGATTGAGAATTATTCAGAACTTTGATATGCAAATATAAAATATCTTACATGATGTTCATGTAAAACAACCCCAAAATTAACAATTGAAATCCCCTTTTAGGAATCATTAAAGAACAGAACTTTGTCTAAAGAACAGTCTCTTAACTTTGCTTAAACTGCAGAACATTGTAAACATGCACATGTAATACAACTTTCGAGCCTTCATACTTACACATTACTGAAATTATATATGTATGTCCATAATGCTGGTGCTGTATCTTTGGAAAGTTCAACAGCATTATATATGTATCAACCTTCGCATTAGGTTATTGCTAAATAAAGAAAACATTTATAGACTTACTTCTTCTAAAAACATTCCTATTGAAAGAAAGCCTTAAGCTATATATTAGATAGATACAAGAACAAAATAAATCACAAATCTACAGGGTTTGTTTTGAAAATGCAGTGTTCTACTAACAATTGTAGAATCAATAAACTCATGTAGGGATCCCTTTGACTGTGCACAGCCAACCCGTTCTTTCACTCATGTGCTCCTTACATACAATTGAAACCAAGTATCGACAGTGAGGCAGGAAACGTGTCTGAGTAACGTCTACAGCAATAATGTAAAACCATTTTCTAAATTACCAGAATAATGACAGTAAGTCAGACTTGTTGACGCATTTTATTGTGAGATGGGGAGTCTGGTAAAAAACTAGAAAATGACCATGATGTAACAAGGAACTTAAAAATGAAGTTTCAGATTTGTAACATACATACATGAATACAGGAACAAATTGGCACAAAAATGTTAAACATTGTTCCCAACACTGTTTATAAGATTATTCTAATTTGGCTTACTAAGGAAATGAGAGTTTTATGGTTAGACTAATCTCTTAATAAAACTGCAGAGCATCATGCTATTAGTCACACAGTGAATTTCAAAATTTAAGAGCTTTATATTAAAAACTGGGTAAAGGTAAAATGAATTGATTGCAATTGTAAAATTAATACATTCCCATTTTAATTCTTCTGTTCTACAGTCCAAGGCAAGTATAAATGTTAACATAACACTGTTAAATCAAATCTCAATGCAAGAGAACCGATTGCATCTCTACTTTAAATCTTATCAACTTTCCAAATTTTCATACTAAAATATATTATTGTATTAATACAAACTACAGTATTATACACTACACTGTGTAATAAATAAAGAAATATAAAAATAAGACACATAAATATAAAAGTTTTCTAAAACTAAAAAGGTACATATGTCAGTAAGAAGGGTATTAATACTGCCAGGTTTGAAGACATACAGTACAAAATGTTGCACAGATCTATAAACTAAAAGAAATAAAATAATACTGATAGGTAAAAATCAGCTAACATTGTTAATAAATGGGGTCCATAATAACTAACATTTGAAAATACTTATGAGCCAGATAACATGTCATGTATGTGTCTGAAATTAAAGTAAACCAATAAAGCAATAAAGCAGATTAGAAAATTTCCCTTGTAATTATTGTAGAGAAATTCTGCAAGTCAGGTATTAACCCAAAATACCACCAAATAATTAAATAATGAAATATACCAGTGTTCTTACTTCTCTGATGGCTAAGTGTTTTTTCCCCCATGATTAGTTTAGAAGTTTGATACAAATCAACAAATGCTAGTTATTGTAGGCCACACATTGGATAAAGGCTACTCCGAGCCTTTATAATACTGATAAATGGCACTTACAGCACACAGGTCTTGCATAAGGCCAAAGGAGATACAAAGCTTCATATCATATCCTTCATATTGTTACTACATACTCAAAACACAATTACAAACACTGATTTTGACGACTTTGCTGTCCTTACCAGTATTAACACTGTTAGTCCCTGCAATCAGAACTCAACGACAATCTTTTCAACTACATTTTTAATCACATGAGTAAGAAACTTCAGTTCTTCTATCATCTGCTTTCTTAAGGCTAACAATACACTTTAAATGATAATATGCTCTACTACAACATCTAATGTCATAAATCGCTACCTTCTAGGTTGAATTTACAAAGGTAGCCAAGCACTGTTTGCAACTGCATTACAGGTTTCTGCAAAAGGGAATTTTGTAGTGCAGAAGTTCTCACATTTTAAAACATAAGAAAATACTGATGTGGATTTAGGAAATGTTTTACCATAAAAAAAAAAAAATCATATAAATCTCTCCCAATTGTACAGCTTAAAAATTAATCAACTTAAGAATGAAAAATTAATACTGATAAAACAAACAATGCCAGATGCTTGTCTAATAAATCAGGTTTCCTACAACCTGTTAAATCTTTGCTTCCAGAGTCACTGTATTTTTCTAATCTGCTTCATGTTATAAACTTGTTCCTAACTTTGAAAACTGTGTGAAAAATTACTAAGTTTGAGGTTCAGGCACACCTGGATTTCTTTTTTTTTTTCTTTTTCTTTTTTTTATATATATATTTTTTTACACAGTAGTGAACAGAAATCACAGTATGCAGGCTACTGCGTTTCCATGAAAAGCATGTATAATATAGAACGAACTTCATTACCAATTTTTTTTTCCTTATAGAAAAAACTATCATTTAAGCTTTATTCGTTTTTTTCTTCTGACACCTGCCCATTATTCTGTGTAGCTTCTGGTTCTGCATTGCTTGCTTGATTTACAGCTTCATCATTCTTGTTACCTTCAGCTTTGCCACCTTCTTCTTCTTCTTCTTCATCCTCTATTTCTTGTAGTTTTCTACATTCTTTTTCTTCCTGAAGTCCTTCTACCTCCTTTTCTTCCTCCTCCTCTTCCTCTTTTTCACTGTCTTCCTCTTCTTCCCTGGTTAGACTCTCTCTCTCATCCGAGTCGATCTGCGATGGAGATGCCCTGGCACCGGGATGCTCGTTATTGAGGACCTCCTGGCCTGTCTCCTCCTGTTCCGTGCTGTCACGCTCTTCTGCCTCTCTTTTGCAATAGGAGTAACGGTGATTCATGTGTTGAGAGTAAGACCCCGAGTGTGAAAAACGCTTTCCACATTTGTCACATTGGTAGGGTTTTTCCCCAGAATGCAGTCGCATGTGTTCGATCAAATGGTGTTTGTGTTTAAATGCTTTTTTACAGATTCCACACTCATGAGGTCTTTTACCTTAAAAATAAAGCACAAACAAATGGATATCTTGTAACTGAAGCTTTAAAAGTATGTACTGTTGCTTTCAACATAAAATGCTGTTGGTGAACACATCATCAACAGTTAATAATTTTTTTTTTAACAAGATCTTCTACTCCATGCGTCCTCAGCCTGGATTTCTCACCTGAGCCCCAAGGACAAGGGGGCAACGGTACCGTGTCAAAATTACTAGGCTAATTTGTAAGTTCTTTAGGAAAACTGAACATAGCAGGACAAACATTCTCAGATATAATTTTTAGCACAATAAAAAGTGCAAATACAAGTAAATTAGAAGAGGAGACATTTTTCTTGAATTAAACATTATTTCGACTCAAAAACATTTTAGCTTTTCTATATGGATGGAAATTTTAAATCAACTAAGCTTTTACGTAGATTTCTGTGTACTAAGTCCTTCTTCCATCTTATAGGTAAAAAAAAAGTAATTCTAAAATCTAGGTTTGCCCAAGTGTCTTGTGTACAAAACTTGCTGACTTCACTGTATTAACTAGAAAAATCTGCTGTGTTGCACTGAGTTCTTTCTGTTCTGCTTTCCGGCTTTCTACTTTGTTGCCTTGTGTTTAGAGTCTCTTATAAACCCAGCACAAGCCTAGTAACGTTATTTTGATTTCAGCACTCAAAGTGAGCACTCAAAGTGCTTACACAAAACAACATTGCACAGCCTGAACATAGACAATAAAGACTATTACACCTCTCTACACTTTCTGAGAACTGGATTCTAGTTGAGATTATCAGTTACACACTACCAATGAAATAACAATCAGAAACTGCTTTTCCTAGTACATACCTGTGTGTTCATACTTATGTCTCAATAATGAGCTGCTCTTCTGAAATATTTTGTCACATAAATCACATGCATACATCCCATTTTCTGTCTTTCTCATCTTTTTCTTTGGGGGTGTTGAATCAGAATCATTTTGATCTTCTACATTCGATACTCCTTCTGAGCTAGTGTCTTGCCTTTCATCCTTAAGAAAAATTATGAAAAAGGTTGAGTTCAAGAAAAAATGCACTGATGCAGCACACAGTTAGTAGAAGCTGAAGCTGCATTGTTGTTTGCATTCAGTTCCATAAACAGCCAAACAAAATTGTTTAGACTTAGAGTCAAAAAAATCTTCCACTGCATTGCTTTGCTTTGCAGTCCCTGCCACCGTACAGATGCAGAATTCTCACTGGGACTGACTTCTGTCACATCCATATTTGACTGTTGGCTAGGTCTGAGCTACCCTGACACACCATGTTTTAGGGCCCGTAAAATAAATGCAATGTTACAAAGGAAAAAAAGATCACAGAGCTATAATGATTACAGACCTCAGTAAGACGGAAAAGAGAATTCAGTACCTAACTGCATTTTTCAACTAACCTTTGTCACCCACATGATGTTACCTTGTAGATTTTATCGAATTTAAGACTGGAATTTCTGCTGCAGTCTTCACAAAGCTATTTAAGTTATCATTTGAATTTGCATATTTGACTACCCTCTTCCTCAAAGCTACCATAAATACCACTTAACTCAAATTTTGGGAGATTTCAAATGTTTTATTAATAAAAAAAATTTAAAAATCATAACTGCAGTCTATTTCTAAGGATTTCAAGCCCTGAAGCTCACCTGTATGCAGTACAGGGTTTTCTACTGATACCTGCAGTATCTCTACATGTGGAATTCTTTTCATCCTATATGATCAAATCTGCATATAAAAATGTGTTAGCTACCTCAAATGTCACCTGTCTTATGAACTTTAACATATAAGAAACCTTGCAACTCCTCAAGGCTCCTAAGTCTCTGACTCTGCAGAAGCCTGCATAAAATGCTGACCAGCTGACTTCTAAGATCTGATTAGAAACGCCCCGTCTTTACATGAGCTGCTTGTCTGTTCTGTTCTGTCTCTACCTCAACACGCAGAGGTGTTTCTCAGCAGGCCTGACTTTGATTAGACCACATCTGGATGTACCCAGGGAGGCACGGAGCAGGATACAGGAATGGCAGATGAAGATAAATAACTGCCCAACTTTCAATTGAGAATACATCTGAATTTAGTTTAAAGTGCCATTATTGTGTAGGATGAATTCAGCTGCTCCACAAGCCAAGAAAGCAGAGCAGCATGAAGGGAGCAGCTAGAAGTTCCCAATAGTTTATTTTCTGAGTGTGTGGAAAGAAGAGATATGGAGACAGCAAGAAACACAAGCCATGGCCTCACTTTGCAATTTGATCAGGAGAATTAAACTTTACAATACTGAGCACAAATATCCTAGAAAACACTTCTGAATGACCAATGATAATGAAGAACTGACTTATCCATGTACAGAACTATATAGTTTCTGGCAGCGTGGACTCAAGCTGCTCAAGATAGCAAGCTTGGCAGAGGAGTTTACAGTAACATCTATTGCCCATTAATAATCAAGCTGAATAAACCTTATAACTTATATTTACATTTTACTTAATTTATCTTGACAGCTTTCTGTTAGTTCAGTATGGATAAAGAATAAACATGTCATACACAACATACAGAATACTGGGACAAAAGTACCTGATTTCCATTGGCTTGGGTCTGTTTTGGTGGTGTTTCTTGAACTGCAGGACTAACTGTAGTAGAGTATGTATAAGCCACCTGTGGAATCAAAATGGTTTGCTTATTGGCAGCAAGAGCTCTCAAGCATGGAACACTGTTCTGGTCTGCAATGGCAACAATTGTAGGTAACTGGGCAGTGACTGTAGGTATAGCAATATTTATGGGATTGGCACTTGGTGGGATTACATTTACAATAGGATCAGAGTCTGAAACACTGTTGTCCTTTTGTGGTTCTTTTTTTGCACAAGTTAAGTTCAAAGGTTCTTCTTGGACAGAATAAACACTGTTCTGGTAAACACTAGTTATGGTAGATCTTTCCAACAGTTCTCCATGTTGCTTTGGTAGCGAAAGGTCAAGAGGTTCAATTTGTGGCTCTTCTTGTACACCCTCTGCTGTGTACGTATAACCCTGTGAATTTCTTGATGAAGAAAGGTTTAGTGGCGATGGGGATGGTGTGCTACTGCGTGAACCATTCAGAGTTGATCCCCCTGGTAAAGTCTGGGATTTTGTTGTACTGACAGGATTTTGTGAATTATTTGTGCTGTTCTGGGGTTCGGTCACATTTGTAGTTGCTGCTTCATCATTGTTATCTGTGGGACTGCTTAATTTAACTTGTTCAGGAGAAGATGGTCCAGAAGATTGCACAGAAATTTGTCCAGCTTGCATTTTTTCAAACCACTTTTTTACCACATCTAGTGGTAGATTTACTGAATCAGCTATTTTTGAAAGCTCTTCTGCACTCGGTTGTGCATTTAATGCATAATACGCTTTTAAGAGTGATAAAAGGTTCTTTAAAGGTGGCTGACCAGGAGATAAGTTGTTTTCCCCAGTTTCTGATGGGACAGGGGAGTCAGGCTTCTCAGCTTCTGTTCCACTGGGCTGAGGAAGCTGAGGAGGATTTTTTGTTTCATAGTGCTTTAATTCTTGAAGTGCATTAAGATCTCCTGGACAGTCATCACAAAGAAGACAAGTGCTATCATTGGTCTCTCCTTCAAAGTTCTTATCTTTCTCAGACTTCACCGTAAGATCTTCTGGTAATTTTTCATTTTTGCAACTATTCGTAGGAACAGGGTTTTCTTTTTTTAGATTTTGCGGAACAACCTGAAGTTGGCTTGGCTGCTCCAAGCTGTAGTTGATGATAATTTTGGTTGTCCCATCTTGGTCAACCAAAGGAAGACTGATAGCTGAAATGAGGGAATGGCCAGCTTGTTGTATAGATGCATTGCTGATTGTTTCTTGTTCTTTGGATGCAAGATTAGCATGATTGTTTTCCAATACTTGCCTTATTACATTACCATCCACTGCCACTTTAAGCACGTTTTGAATGTCACTTAAGTTGATGCTTATGGGAGACACCAGACCTACTGTTGGTAGAACAACAGCTTGCACCACACCCTGAGGAGAACTGGTTGCCTGCAATGGGCTACCACCACTAAAAACCCCATTCTGCAAAGGGGTTGAACAATTAATTCCTGAAGCAACCACTATGGGCTTGAATTCATAATCCACAGGTTCAGTTTTAATTTGGTTAACAGGAAGTTGCTCTTGCAAGGGTTTATTTTCTATCTTTTGTCGTATCTGTGGTCTTGCTGGGCTACCCGGTGATGCAGAAAGGGAAGGGGAGGAGCACTGAGACGTCTTGAGCCCTGACCGAGCTCGACCATTCACGGGCATCAAACCAATACACTTCTTACTGCTTATGTGTGAACTGTATGAACCAGAATGGGAAAAACGTTTCTTGCAGTTTGGGCATTCATATGGCTTCTCTCCTAAGGATAAAAAAAACAACAGAAGAAGAAAAAAGGCATATGCAACAATTTACTGGGTTACAGCATAATAGTTACTAGAAATGAATACATCAAAATGACCTGCCAAAGAGTCCTAGGGAAAAAAGGTCTTACACAGTGAATTGATTAGTAAGAGTAATTGTCATCTATAGCTCAGATCCTAGGGTCCTTTAATAATTTTGTGATCCAATCGTGGATATAGGATGGAGCCCATGTGATCATGATACGTTCCAGTACTTCCCAATAACTGTCTATGTATCACACAAATGAATCTGTACAATACTTGCAGATTTCATTACAGTCCATTCAAGTAGTACCACTACTAACTTCAGAAATTGCATAGACTACTTCAGAATGGAAAAGAAAATTAGAATACAATTACCAAAGAAAAAATACAAATGCCATAAATGCAAGTCATAACTATATAAGGAGCTATGCACATTTTCTGTCAGCAAACTCAAACACAATATATCCATATCTTCCTACGATACTCATCAGCTAAATAAAACTGAAGGTAAAAAGTTTAAGTAAAGGGAAACCAGACAATGGCAGAAGACAGATGTATGTTTGCCTTCAGAGGTGAATGTGAAAATTGCCAGGAAGATGCAGACAACTGTGCAATCGTTACACCCTTAGCCTGAGTTTGCTTTTCAGGGAATCTGTGCTACAGGGGGAAAGGACAGAGCCGAAATAGCTGACTTGCTTCTGATTGACTGAGTCTTTCTCACTCACAGGTATGGTGCTGCTACCCTCTGGAAATAAAATTATGTTTGCTGAAGGAGGACTTCTAAGTGAGGTGCTCTTAATTGCTGCTATCATGGCTGAATAACTAATAAAAAAGGAAAAGATGGCCTAAAACCTTTTTTTCAGACTTTCTGACAATGGGTAAATTTGAGTTGAAGAAAGAAATTCAGAATCTCTTTTGAGCAACCACACTCTACTCATTATTATCTATTAATATCTTATATATTAAACTTCTTACAAATTGGAACTTTTCTTATAAATTGAACCTTTGGGATAGTATATCACAATTCCTTCCTGTGTCCTGAGGCTATTTTAATATGATATTTTAATAAAATCAGACACAGACAGTAGAAAGCATAGTTATGTCCTGAGTATTATCAATTAAAATTTTTTAGCAAGGCTCCTAACATGCTGAGTGGTCTGCAAACAGAAAAAAACAGATAAGTGAAAAAGAACTAGAAGGATGCCCCATTTCTTCTGCCACAAGTGAAGTATTCCTTAACTGTCAGAGCTTAAGCTGTAACTGTAAATCCTCTTGAGTTATCCTATGTATTTCCTGCACACAGCTGAAGGCTGCAGTCAGTGATTACGGAGTCCCAGAGGAAGAAAAAGGAAAACACTAGTATTTTAAACTTAGACTGATGTGATATCAGTGTTGTAAAGGTTATAAAGAGTAGAAATGGAAACATTAGTATGTAATTCAGTGCTTGGTTTATTTACCACTATGGATTCGTAGGTGCTCCTTTAGGTGATGCTTATATTTAAAAGCTTTTCCACATTCAGTGCACTTGAATTTTCGATTACCACTGGACTGCGTCACATGTCTCTGTAATAAAGGATTTTTAATTATTGCACAGGACAGCATGTTGGAAAACACCTTGTAGCAGAGCAAATGCAATACAAAACTGAAGAGAATCAATCACAATTTTAAGAGACTGAAGGTGGTATGCGTTATGCATGAAAAAGAAACAAATTAGAAGTCAGGTTAAAACTGAGCCACGTGTGTCTTCTGAATAAATCTGGTACAGTAAAAAGAAAAAACCAAACAAAGCCCAAATACATTTGCCCCTTCTCCTACCTTCAGATGAAGCTTGCACTGACAGGTTATGTGAGTAAAAAGTTCCAGGATGCATGCTAATTCTACTTGTCAGAGCAAAAAACCCAAGAAAAACCCCAAGCCCACCACCCACAGAATATGTCAGGCAGGACAGAGAAACATTAAAGCATATAAAAGGCTGTTTAAAGTTTAATCAGTTGACTTGATTTTTCCATTTACATGCTTCCAGCGCTTACTGTTGGCCTTGGATTCCTCTATGTAATGATGCCATGGGATTGCTCAAGAGAAGATGGCTCAGTGACAACAAAGGCACTCTCAGGCACAATTAATTCTCAAAATAAATGCAAAAAACTAAATTAAAAGAAGTAGCAACATGGAGGGATTTCCCAAGTACACTTCTTCATTATGTCTCTGTGATTACTTTTGTTATATTTTGTCTTGTGAGAGCACTTATTGTTAAGCTCCACATAATTTTTAATTTATCTTTATTGTTATACTAGTTTAAAAAAAGCAAAAGCTATGAAAGACAAGTAAATATATATATGTGGTATGTACATGCAAGATAAATGATTTTATTACAAACTGTGTAAAGCAATGAATGCGTATTTTTAAAGACAAAAGTTACATACATTTTAAGGTTAGAGCAGCTTAACTACTATGAAATGCAGGAGTAAGAAATTTTTGTGTTCAAACTGTTTATTATAAAAGCAGCTGCTCCTTTATAGATAGAGCTCACTTTGCAAAAAGATACTCTACCACCATTTGGATGCAGCTGCAGATTTTTGGTAACTGGGGCAAGTATTTTCATAAACTCAATAACAGAGCTATTCATGTAGTCTGGGGAGCTTCTACGAATCATCTGATGTGCATTGACTTCCTCTTGTGTCAAATAGCAGCGCGGAGCTCCCACACCTGATTCTGGTCTGCCACGGTGGGCAGCGATGGGAGCAGAAGCTCAGTGAGCACCAAGGCTGTTCCCTGAGCACAGACACAGCAGCTGGGACCGAGATCTGCACTGGAGATGCAGGGATGAATAAAAACGCAAGATGACGTTCCTGTTCTGATTTATGCTTTTAGATATTCTGAAGAACCCACAGCCGTTCCATTTGCTGGATCTGAGCACTCTTGCTATGAGATATATGCTGTCTAAATTATCAACCCTCCCTGTTCTACACCCCATCCTCCTTTATTTGATACAGATGCTAACAGAAGATAAATTGAAACAAGATAATCTAAATTGCTTCCAAGTACTCTAATTCAACAGTTCCCTTGGGATAAGTGTTTGGTTAAGCTGCAGTTTTCACTTCTCAGCAGATACTGCTCCCACCCTCGTCGGGGTGGGCTCCTTCCCACCTCCTACCAGGCTCCACAGTGAGGTCTCTGCTCTGATTTACCCCAATTAGCACTTGACCCTTGTTCCCTGTTGTGTCAGCTGTCTTCTGCCAGGCCACATGACTTTTCAGCTTTATTTAACTAAGTCCCTTGAAGATGATGTTCTAGATGATTGTGCCCCAGTCACTGCATTTCCCTTTAATGACCCAGCTTCACTGAATCTGGAGGATCGTGTCAGGATTTACTTAAGCCTGCAGAGAATCAGTTACTACTGTTTGACTTGAGATTATACAAGTTAAAGGCTCTCAGCATATATACAGCTACTGCAGATGCTGGACTACATAAATATTCATACTAAATATTAGTGCATGTATTCAATCTGTCAGAAATGTTTCTGTTCCAGTCTTTAAAATGCAATGTTCTGCTTCCAAGGCATGGAAGCTCACATTTCTCTTACCAAATTTTTAATGAGTTTTTCTGTTTTCCCGGTCATAGCTGCCTTGAACTTTCTGCTAGGCAGCATTTCCATCTATTCTGCCTTACTTTCTTATATTTGTAATTACTTATTCAGTTTTCTTGCTGCGTGGTCTTTTTTGTGTGTGGGCAAATCTGGGAAATCCTCAGAGTTACTCTCCAGGATCATCTTTAAAACTGAGAAATCATAACTCTTCTCCAAAGTACCACCTTTGATACCCTTTTCGCCTATATTTTCTCTCATTAAATGGTTTTTTCTTTCAGTACTGTTAAATCCACTTTATGTATCTGATGTGTGACGTATTTTAAATGCACTGCACTTAAATGCTGTTTTCCACTTACTGAAGAATTAACCACAGATTCAAATAATACTTCTCTGCATTCATTTTAGGAGTGAAACAAGAAACATCAGCATTAAGATCTGTAACTAGCCACTAATACATCCCAGCATCAAATATTTACTGTGCTTAGGACTAACATCCACTCTTTTCATAACAGAGAACTGAAACTAATTAATGGAAATCAGTGATTTTTCACAGTTGGTGTGACCTTGGTCTTCAAGAACTGCCATTTCTCGGTGGTGTCAATAGCAATACAAAATTTTAACGGACTACCTACAGGTGCTGTGTAAATTGCTGAGAAGAAATATAAACCAGATGTAAGCAGCACTTATTGATACCAATATCTCTTTTGGTGCTTCACATGTGGAGCAGGCAACACTTTTGCAGCATTGCCTCCTACCAACCGCTAGTGGTGTAGGAACAGCCAAGGGAGCTGTGAGGGATGCCGGGGGATGGGGAGGAGAGAGGGATGAAGGAGAAGGTGACGGGATGGCTCTCACCTCTCTGCTGGAGGAGATGTAGCCATGGTTTGGTGTATTTCCCCTTTCCTCAGGGGCAGGAACAATGTGCATGTACCTTTTGCACTGCCTTCACTATACTAGGAATTATCTTTGCTCACTGTTTCCTTACAATTATAAAATTGTCATGTGCTGGCCATGAATTTAATAAAGTTAACCAAATAATCTGCTTCTAGGTGGAGATCTTTAAGAACAAGACATTAAGTTTTGAAGATGCAGCTGTTTAAGATCCACAGCCAGGAGGTCTATGCTTTACTATGAAAAAAAAATTATTTTCTCATTACACAAATGATGTAAACATTGACATGCACATGAAGCCAATTTTGAAGACACGACAACTTTGTGACACTAACATAAGCAAATACACATTTCAACTTCACCAAATTTACCAGTTTTGATTCTGGCTATGGCTATATAGAAAAATCACACTTAAATGGGTATAATACTGAGATTCAGATACTTCATAGCAAAAACATTTATCAAATGCAATCGTGCCTTCCGAAGTGTAAGCTCATTAAAATATATCTACAGGAATACTATTTGAGTTTCCCTTTGTAGCAATTCTGAGATTGTTTACTTGCTTGGTATTTTTCCTCTTTTCATTCAAACTTCATGTAAATATGGGAAAGGCTTCTAGCCCTTCCATCTACTGTATTCTTCTGCTTTTAGGCTACTAGCTGGAAAAAATGAAAATAAATGTGGTAGCTCACAAAAAAGCATTATATAGAAACCATTCACAGATTTTAGAGCTAGAAATATAGGATGTATGTAAGACAACAGTAACTTTAAAGTGGAAGTCAAGCCAATAAGATAGCAAGACAGAAATCAATTGTTCATGGGAAATATATCTGAATAAACAAGAACTGCCATGCCAGAATACACTGGTGAGGCTATTCCAAACCCTGTGAGACAGTAACATCTCTCCAAGCAGGAGGGCTGGTATTTCTTGTAACATTTTTTTGTAATTTAGCTGTGGATGTAACCACTCAGTTCAAA
>VXBJ01006458.1:1679777-1709600 GCA_013400055.1 Nycticryphes semicollaris | reverse complement strand
AAAAGCATAATACATTTTTAAGCCTGTTACATTCTTGGTCTTAGTGATACTTTATAGAATGGAAGTTAATATGCAAATTACAAAAAGGCATCTCCTTTACTCTCTGTTACAGTCTTTCAGCTTACTGAAAGTTCAGTTGGTTTGGAGCTGCAATAAACACTGAAGTACCTTTCCCTTGCTTTCTTTTCACTATTCACTGTTTTGCATCTTTCTGTGATGTTTCTCTCCTGTTTCCTCTCTGAAGCGTATCCATCTTTTCAGTCTGTCCTCAGAAAAGGACATCTCCAAGCCCCCCTCTCTCTAACCTGGTAGTGAAAAATCTTTTTCCTTGGGTAATTCCTGACTGTTTCAGTTTTTTCCTGAGCCTCCGAGTGCTTCTGGTAAGCTATAGGAGCGCATAACTGGGGATGGATGATTGGAAACTGTGGGGAAGAAGAAATGAGAAAGAGGAAGAAGGGAACAGAATCTCAGAACCTTCCATAGGGATGAAATGGCTAACTCATGGAAGACATTTGAAGGAACCATGACCTTAGGACATCCCATGGACCACTGAAAACAAGTTCAGCACACATTTAGCCCCTTTTATTGCTTCATTTAGTAATGAAACATTGTATTTTATGCACAAATTATTTGCATTTGTCTTATAGCATGGATTGCATTTAAGAACTCTTATCGCACAGTTCAAACAAATGAATCAACACAATGGTTTATTTCTTAAGGGCAAAACCGGGCACAGTAAATTTTGAATTAGCCAAACATTATTTATAAAAGAAAAATTTAAGTGTCACAATTTTTATGTAACGTTAGCCAATGAACAGAGAAAACCTAATTACCTATAAATGCAATAAAGCACTTCTGAAAACTAAAACGTAAGCTCAACCATACCACCTACATAAATGAAAACACAGGAATTCAGCTCTCATCCTTTGACAGCTGTGGAAAAAGTCTAACTTCAGCATCAAGTTTAAGCCTAACTTCAGCATCTACTTCAGCATGTAGATAATCTGACATGAACAGCTTGCACACACTGTACATTTTTGCTCACGTAACAAATCACAGCTTGCGACAGAGGATGATAAATCCTTAATTGAAACACCACTTACTTGATCTCTTCCTGATTTGTGTGATGTCATGTGGCGGTCAAGCTGCGTTCTGTACGCAAATGTATAACTGCACAAGGAGCAACTAAAGTTATCTTCATTTTTTTCATGGCGATATTTGATGTGTTCCTTCAGAGAGGTAAAACGCTTGTACCCTCGATCACAATATGGGCAAGTAAGCAGTTGGGAAAATGCATCGGGTGTTCCTACACAGGAGAGACAATACACCATATTTAAACAAATGTAAGCTCCTGTTGTGGTTTAATCCCAGTCAGCAGCTAGAACCACACAGCTGCTTACTCACTCCCTCTCCCCGCTTCAGATAGGGGAGAGAATCAGAAGAGTAAAAGTGAGAAAAAAAAACTTGTGGTCTGAGATAAAGGCAGTTTAATAGATAGAGTAAAAGGCACACACACAAGCAAAGAAAACAAAGAATTAATCAACTTCTTCCTATTAGCAAGTGTTCAGCCATCTCCAGGAAAGCAGGGTCCCAACATGCATAACAGTTACTTGGGAAGACAGACACACCATAGCTCTGAATATTCCCCTCCTTCCCGCTTCTTCCCCAACTTTATATACTGAGCATGACACCACAAGATATGGAACAGCCCTTTGGTCAGTTGGGGTCAGCTGTCCCAGCTGTGTCCCCTTCCAGCTTCTTGTACCCTCTCAGTTCCGGCTGGTGGGTGGTGTGAGGAGCCGAAAAGGTCTTGAGAGCTTAGCAACAACTAAAACCACCAGTGTGCTATGAACACCATTTCTCATCCCAAATCCAAAACACAGCACTACACCAGCCGGTAATAAAAAAGTTATCTCTGTCCCAGCTGAAATTATGACAGCTCCAAGACCACTAACATCCAGAAACATGCTTTAGATATATAATGTATTACTGTAGGAAAACATGCAGCTGCTAGAAGCATAGAACCATAGAATGATAGAATTTTCTAGGTTGGAAGGGTCCTTTAAGATCATCTAGTCCAACCATCCACCTAACTCTGATAAAAAACAACTCACCACTAAACTCACGTCNTATTATGTTCCTAAGCAGAGTATGGTACGGCTGCCACCATGTACAGTGGAGACGGTCAGCACAATACCCAAACCCACACCTCTTACAGTGAGCGTGTTGGACTTCCCAGTACAGCACTAGAGCTTTTATTTATATATTTCTGTTTAAAAAAAAGTGGTCTGAAAATTGTGAAACATATTTTATGATTGAGTTAGCTCAATCTCTTGTTAGCTCCATCACAGACAATTTTCAAATCCTGTTTACAAATTTGAGTCTATTACTGAAACGTTTAACAGTCATCCTGTTTTCAGCTCATAAGAAATAAATATTGCAGAAAATTTTCCTTTCTCGTTACCTAACACAGAACTCTAAGTGAAAAAAGAACTGAAAAAAAATATTATTAGAAACCTGGTTTACAATCTGGAGCTGTTGGAACGGGTCCAGAGGAGGGCTATTGTTCTTGCAACAGTGGAAAAGTCAGACCAGTTCTCATTATTACTAAAAAATAACATCTTCTCTGTCACACAGGTTCTCTTGCGCTCATTATGGTACCAGGCAATGTAACGCTCATATTGCACTGGCCACCCTGTTCTTCCACCCCTTTCTGCTTTTCCTGGACTAGCAAGGTTGTTGAAAGATGAACCCATCCCCATGTCCGTAGACACAGTATGCTTCCCTTCGATTCTCTATTTTCCACCTACAATTCAATTCACCTGACAAAGAATGCTCAATTTCAGCACCTGTTGAGTGGAAATGTCAAAAGTCAAAAGCGTGTTAACTGTTTCCATTGGAGTAAACGGCTTCACAATGGTTTCCCAAAGTCACTAAAAACTCTAATTCTCTATTACTTCTCTGGCCCAGTCCCCCAGTTTGGAAGCACGTTTCTCTAGCAAATATCACTATATTTTTGGCATTTTCTGTTCCAAATGATAAAAGCACTGAACATTATTGTTCAGTATTGTGATTTTCACAATACTTCCCCATGAATTTACTGGACCAGGTCCAATTTAAATTATTAATACAAATGGGTATTTTTAGTGGAAATAAATATTTCAAGACTGTAAAACTAAAAGCTGACAATCTGTGCTGCTGCAATCACAGATTAAAATTTTTGATTAATTAAATTGTAAAATTTAGGATGGTACTGTTTAGCATGTATCTTACTTGAATTTTGCAAAACTGGTAAACCACAAAATATTACTAATTCAGGTCTTATTTCTATGCATAAGTAGGCAGAGTTTAAATTTATCAAATATTTTAATTTACGTATCTTTTTGCTAAAATCTCTAATAACATGGTATCTCTGGAAAGCAGAACAAAATTGTTAGTGTTACCCTTTCACTGTTCTCCCTTAGATTCCTGTACACAGTATACAGCTACATGACTTTTTTTTCGGTTACATACATTCTTTTTCAAATAATGGGAACACAACATCTTCTAACCAGTTATGTAAGAAGTTACTTTCTTTTGAAAAATCTTATATACACCAATAAGGGAACACAATCTGTTTGAGATACAGTTTTTGACAGGTTATGAAAGCTGAACATTCAGAAAGCACAGAATGCAAAGCCAATCTGAGCAGGTTTTGCCTTCAAATATTTCATTATGAAGATGCCTTCAGTGTTTCACGATGAAGAAATGAGCAAAGTATGACTTCTCATCTCACTCAGAAGAACATCTTGAGCCTGACATTTCCTTATGGGAAAAAAGGTGTCTACTTAAAAGTAACAACAGGCCATTATTTTTTCACATAAACATTTTCATATAAACCATGTTTCTTTTTTCTCCACTGCTGTCTTTTCACGGAAAAAAAAAGAAGCTCGTCATAGACTGTCTACCTAGTAAAAGAACTTATATCTACTAGATCCTTTTTGGGTTTTTATTTAGAAATATAAAAAGAAAAGAAACATGTTGTAACTCCCCCGAAGTTACTCTTACATAAAACTGTACTATCTTACTTCATTCCCTTTATATTTAATAAATGTTTGTTCTGTTGATTTCATGTAATGCTACTGAATGGATTTATGAGAGCTTGAGTTTTTATTTCCAGTTAATTGAGATTTATAATTTAGGTACCCCTCCAACTGAATTCTATGCATATCTTGTTTCACAAAATCAGGTAGTAATGTTTTTTATGTGATGATTCCATCCCCTCGTAATTATTTAACGGAATTTTAGTATTTTTTTCCCCCCAAAGCTACACACATATGTATTGTTATCTTCTAAGCTACAACAGAACTTTTGGGTCAAGTCGTTAGTTACAATTTATTTCTTTAGAACTGAACTAGAGGCAGATTTACCATTTTCATCCTGACCACTAGCTTCTGGCGTGCCTTGTCTCTGGTCCTCCTCAGGTGCTTCAGGGTAAATGACAGCTGTATCTTCTTGTTGAAGGAACTCTTCAACATTAGGGTCATGGTTTTGTTCATTTTCTGCATCAGAATCACATTCATCATCTTTTACTAGGAGTGAAAAAATGAGATACAAAATATGAAATGAAGAGCTTAAGAAGAACATCAACGAGATTCAGTAATACACAGACAAATCACCCTCTATCCAAGGATTTCAAAACTCTTTATCAATACTAGTATAGGCCAAGCTCATTCAAATGCAGGAATATGCCAAGTTCTAAAATAAAGGAACAGTGGCATAATGACATATAAAAATAAACCACAGTTTGACTCTCTACTCAGTGCATTTTTATAATTTTAGATTTATCTGTTCCCCACAACTTCTATTAAAAAAAAAACTTACACGTACAACGTTAATTATGTTTTTGCCCTTCTAGTTTGAAATCCACTTGCACTATTAGCTCCTGTGTTCACAAAAATCAATTTGTTGCTTTCCAGATATATTTTAAAATGTTATTTGAGACCTGTTCATTAGCACAAACCCAGAAGATGCTTAAACTTGGAATAACAAGTTGGCAGGCTGTCACGCAGTAAACTTGAACTTTGAGTGGCTTGCTCATTGGCATCAGAAACGGGTATCAAAAAGGTTTCAGATCTAGCTAACATCCTTCAACATTTTCCAGTTTAAAACTTAACAAACAACTGTATTTAGTTGTTAACAAACAATAAATTAAATATTTTACTTAACGTTTGTACGATAAATATTTGCTACTAATTATTTGCCTAAATACTTTATGGATAGAGTTTATTTTACCATGGTGGAACATTCTGTGAGAGCTCTGCCTATGGCACATTAATCATGACAGATCTCCTCCTCTATTAATAGCATGAGGTACATTTTTAATAGGAAGGAGAAGTTTTACGATTCATCTTTCAGTCTGAAGTCACATACTCAATTTACAATTTCACACTGTCTTTCTATGATATGAGACAGTCTTTCTCATATATAGACTGTAATTATTTCATTACTATTACATAAGATGTATTTCTCCATACTTATGCGAGGAGACCTGATTTCATAGCAAATAAAAAGAATGCACGAGTCTACAGTTTTAAACATATCAACGTTTAGTTTGGGGTTTTGTTTATTTTTTGTTGTTATTGTTTTGGTTTGTGTTGTTTTTTTTAAATAAGGCTTACTCACTTACCCTGGTAATAAGTAACTATTGAGCATTAAGGGCACTAGAAAAAAAAAAGTCTTTAAAAAATCTGGGTGGGTTACATGTTAAATTTTTTGTCAACTAGTGAAATAATAAAATAACAAAGCATCTGTTTTGATTTGAGTCTGAAATCAAAGAAACGTGTTTTATTTTGCCTTCTGCATAATCAGTACAGAGGAGCTGACAAGATACAGTATTAGCTTAAGTTTATTTTGGTATATTCATTATTAGTTTTAAACACTATCTATTGATCTGTACTTGTACTCTATACAACTACACATAAGATCAGTGCTATTCCTGGGTTTGCTTCTGTTTCTGAGGTCATTAGGAGATGGGGCATTGGCAGTGGCACTGCAATCAGCCCTGTTCGGGGTCACTGGACAGTCACACTCCTGACCAAGCACACCCAAAAGGACCCAGACGGTTCTTCTTCAGCTAAAACACTGCTTACGGTATGAGACCTCTAGCATGGAAGAGCAAAGTGGTTTGTAAGGAGACATAGGAGAACCTCAAAGATTTCAGGTGGATACTCACCTAGCCAAAAATTAATAGCACTTTATGAATAAGGAACTCAGATTAAAGTATAAATACCTGTACATCCAACTTCATCTGTCTGAGCTTCAGGCCCCAGGATTTCCTTTGTTTCTTTTCCAGCTGAAATAGTAAATTTCCCAAAGGGAAGAATAAATAAATAAATAAATAAAAACAACAAAACAACAAAACCAAACCACACACACACCACCAACAACTTCATATATTTATTTCTTCAGCAATTTTTTCCATTTCTGTATTGTTTAGAAGAACTCCATTTAAACAGTGTTCTTCCAAAAATATGAATTCATGTTATTTCAGCAGTGTGTGATCAGTTGAATCTCAAAGATACTCCATGGTTAAAGACATGAAATCAAATGGAAGCAATAGTAAACACTTATTTGAAGATAGATAAAGACAAGGATGGTGGGTTTCTCCAGCAAATACAGAGTAAGCCACTCAAATAACTCTATCTACAAATGCAGGTATCTAATATATAGGAATATTATTTCTGGAAACCAGAGTATCATAAAACAAATACATTTACATGATTCTCCAACTGGCAGTTTTCGGAAATGATTGATGACTTGCTGGTAATATCTGCAAACAGCTACCTAATGCATCTTTCTTGTAAATCGTCTGGAAACCACTTACAGGCTGTGACTGCTTAAACAATCAAGGGTATTCAGATCAACTCTGCACTACAAAAATGCTTCATATACCAGTTCCAATATCCAGTATGGGTTTGCAGGTACCAGATGCCTGTAGAACTACTGTTGTGGAACCCACTTGCCTCTGAATCTCCTTCTCTTGCTGAGCTGCAGCATTCAAGGATGCAGCGTGGAAGTTTTAACTTGCTATGGGTGGTTGGTTCAAATCAATAAATGGCCCAAGTTGTTCCTAATTTACACATGTTGGAGAGCCTTGACTGGGAAGTTCCTATTGGAAAGGCCTATGTTGTTTTTTTTCACTACTTTATCAGTAGTATACTATGCTAACATATGTGAAATTAAAGCATTATTTCATAGTTTTATTATGGAAACCTTAGATGCTTCAGAGCTACACTGCAGACAAAAAAATGACCCTTACATGATGCAGGAGGTTAGACTACACACAACTGCTATGAACTGAAACAGCAGATGTCATACTTTTATGTACCATACTTCCCTCTACTTCAGTGCAGGGAAAAAAATCCTTTGCTTTGGCCCGTCAAAACCCCAGAACATTACAGCTTTTTAATTAGAAGAGAAGCTAATTTCTCCTTATATGGAAGATGATAAATTGTAGGACAACGGCAAGTCTCAGACAAAAATGCCTTCCTCAATGGAAAAGACTGTTAATTCTGTTTACCTTGATAAAATCCCATATACCCATATAAGTGGAAGTTGAATCTGCAGATAGTCACAAATAAGAAAAATGCTTAAAAGGAAACTGAACACTTAAATCTTATTTTAATTTTAATTGCCACCTAAAAAGCTCTCCAAAACAGTCAATATTTTGTTGGTCAATACTGGATTGTGAACTAATTATATTTTTGGCTCGTAACACCAGAGACTTGGTTCAGAACTTTTAAGATGGATGACTGCATACGATACAAATTTAAATAAAAAAATTAATTTCTTAAAAACATTCATGATGCAAACTCAATATTTTTCCTTTAGAAAGGGTTTGGGATTTTTCTCCATTATGAAACAGGTTGTGTGGAAGAGGGGGAAATATCAGTAAGTTATTACTCACAGAAATTTAAATTATAGTGTCTCTAGCAAATTGTACTCCCTTCAGTACAAATAAAAGATATGCTTCCCAAGGGAATGCCAAGAAATTGATGGCATTATAGATTAATCTCTGTGAAGTTAAAAACTCTCTCAGTTCTAATAATCATAAAAGTGGGGTACAAGGCAGGGACATCATCCCCTTTTTCCACAGGGAGTGATCTTTCTTAATACTACAGGAATAATTAATAATTTGAAAAAAGTTAAGTCATAATGTTATCTATGACTGGTCAGTATAGGAAGGCAGCTTTGCAGTTGTGCCCTCAGAAGCCCAATTACCACACTGCAAGTACAGCTGCTGGTAAGCAATAGGAAGGGATGTGATGACGGGGGAAGATATCTTAAGACACTATTAACACTACGGAGAAATCACAGCTTTGAATTCCAGTAGAAATTTGAGCTACCTGCTGAATGGCTGCTTAAATACAGGTTTCCATGAATAGCATCTAGGGCATAAATATCCACCTTGGCATTACATCTGGACATCACAGATAATTGTAAAACATGTTCTTGGACTTCTGTATCTCATCATTGCTGATGAGCAACTGCTTAGAGATACGGGGGCACTTTCTAGGGTTAAATGCTAATGATTGTCAGATCACAGGCAACAGTGTGTACTGGCAGTGAACATGCATGACACATTCGCTGTGCCATAGGCTGGCTGTAAAGATCTCTGCATAGGTAAGATAACTGATAAAGTTTAAACCACTACAAAAATGGACAATTTGGTTGCAGCAGTAAGACATACTTCACTGAAATTACCACCGCAGTGTTACCTTCAGAGAAGGGAATAAATTTCAATTCACATCAAAGGAGTTTCTAATTTAATTTCTTTAGAGCTAATTTTCTGATATACAAGTTGCATGTAGCAGACACTATTTACAGCTTATAGTATTGCCTTATTGATCAAAAAGATGCTACACTTTTTTAGCCTTCCTTCCAAAGGAAACCAATAGAAAATAGCAACCTTTCTCATTAGCTTGCTACACTGGAAGAACACAATCCATCTTCCAGCACTCAAGCTCAAACTAAAATTTTATGAGTTAAAGGTACTTCTGAGTTCCAGGAGCAGCTAAGCATAAAACATGTCTTCATAAATTTTTAAAACTTATTTCAAGGTCTGGACAATTTTTTTTGTAAATTTTCAATTTTTTGAAGAGATCTTAGTTCCAGGTCTGAGACCTCTAGATTTGCTCAATATTTATAATACATAATAATGCTTTTTAGGTGCATTAATATAACATGTCAATAAATTTAACCTTTGATTTATTTTTTTTAAATTGTAGTGTAGGTTTTAGTTTAAAACTAAAGCAAAAAAAATTAAAATCATATTACAGAATCATTGTACACATGAATGCTGGCCCAATGCCAACAACTTGTGCAGGATACACGTGGTTCACTTTTTCAAACCCATACGACTGTTTCAGTTAAACCTCTTGAGATACACACCTTATATTTAAAACACCTGTTCTGAAGGTCTTTTAGAAATTCAGTTAGAATGACTGGAAACGGAAGGAAGCTAATCTGATAAAGAATCGTTACTTGTGAACAGAATAAATATGTAAAAACTAGTTCTGTCAAGTTTAACTAAAACCAGGAACTTTCAGTACTACTCTACTGATACAACTTACTGCTGTAGTGTATGTCTTCTGAAGATGGTATTAGTGTTACATGGACACCTCCCCCAGTACCTTTCCCTGTATAAGAGATCATGTATTCAGTGCCCTTCTCTTCAGCTTTCTAATGTGCAACCAAGACCAATATTATGTCTTTCGGCTCACACCTTTCATTCTAGGAAAGCTATGAAAATTTACTTTACCATAGCAAATCAAAGCTCATAAAACCTAACGTGGCCTTCATTTTTCTCATGTAGTTATCACCAGAAATTCAAACAACGTATTTCAAAAAAAAAAATCAACTTACTATCAAATTAAAAACTCTCCTGACTGCTGCAAAAGAGGCTTCTGAATACGTAATTTTTACAAAATAAATTTACAGCAGCTTGAGCAAGCCTGTATGGCAATTGTTTAATCTTTTGGAATCGTTACCACTGATGAAAGCCTGTCTTCATCAGCAATAACCAAGGCAGAGAAAACACTCTGTCTATATTGTGATTCTACAATCACAGTGGAATTTGGTTCAAATGCTTCATTTTAGCAAACAAACTTTAAAAGGTTAAAAATGGTACATTTGAAACAAGGAGTCAAAAAAGATGGCACCACATGTCTAGAACTCTGAAAAAATGCAGAAGGATGTCTGAGACAAGATGCTGTGTCATGACTACCTGTAGGTACATCTCCAGGGAACGATCTGCTCAAAGAATCTTGATCCAGCCCCTCTGTGACCTCCTCTACAATCCCTATTTCAGGTTTGCTACACCTATGCTTGAAGGGGTCAAAAATAGTCTACACACAGCCCATTTTTATATAACTGCACTTCCTGATAGATACAGCCTGCAGTAGAGCGAAGATATTATAGGAGAACTAAGAAAATTACCTACCTAATAATTTAGCTCCAAAATACTCATTTCCCTGCACAGCATCCCTTGGCAATAGCAGCTATGTAAAAACAGGCTGAGTTGATGCTATTCTTTGAACTCTCAGCTGCTCGCTCTCAGCTGGATTGCAGTTAGGGACCATATGACTGCTTTCTGTTTATTTAGATGTGAGGTCATGCAATTTGTCTTAAACCACCAGTTTTAACCAGGTGGATGCTAAAGAACTGTGGCTGCAGTTCAGACACAAACAGGGATATGCTGGAAAATATTCTGTATCTTTCAGAGGATTAAGGCCAAATTCCACAATAAATTTCATTAATTTATGCATTTATCCCAATTTGGCTCAAATATAAGCATGCTGTGTGAGATTATGAAGCTCAATATCTGATTCCACAGTAAAAAAAGCCCATTTCCTGATTGCTTTGAATTTTCAGCTTCCAAAGCTGCTGCATAATATGTACAACAATTACCTCCTTCCAGTGTTTTCAAAATACAGATTCATTATGAGTAAGACTGCCAATTCTAACACGAATAATCTAAACATTATTTTTTCTGGCTATATTTTACAAGGGAAGAGGCAGAAGAAGTTAACAGGCAGAAATTTACTTCTGAATATTATTTTGTTTCATGTTTTTGGCTTACTACTTACTCCCCAAGCTGAGTAAACCTTGAACCTTACTGGGAGCTATGACAGACCTGCAGACTTGGAAAAACTGAAAGCAAGTCATTAGTTTCTGATCATCCTTGAGAATGCCATGACTATAGATTTGAAGTCCTGTTTAACAATGCAAGTGGAATGAATGCACCTCCAAATCTGCCTGAAATATTAAATAAAGGACATAAAATATTATAATACATTACAATTAACCCCCCTTCTTTTTTGATTGTGAATATTACATGCTATTTCAGTAACAAAGTAGCCAAAAAAAGTTCTATCGAGCTTCTTTTTTAGAAACCTTTCTCTACACAGCATCATTAGTGAAAATAAACATACCTTCATCTTCCCAGCAACTATTTGTACTCCCTTCTCTTTCACTGTTTTCTGGTAATACTGTATGGTCTGTTGGCAAATCATCTTCTGGCACACTAGCATCACAGTCTGCTGCATCAGTTACACTTTCTTCTTCCACTATATGCAATTTATCTTCATCGTCTGAATCTGAGTTTGCTTCTACCACATTATTGTAATTGGTGACTGTGGACAGACAAAATACAAAATACTGATTAATATACTCTTAATTTACAGCATGGAGGCCCAAAGCTTTCAGTACCGCGGTGAGCTGCTTTATCTGGTGCATCTCTATAGAGTCACATTAATATTTCTTCTTTCTGCAAGGGAGTTGGCAGTGGCTTGTGAACAACTTGGGCAGAACGGCGGCACACAAGGAGACATCTGACAGCTGCTGGGCTTCCACCACTATCAGGAACCATGGCACCTCTCATTGCTGCACACCCAGTGTAAGGCTGCACAAAAAAGCAGCAGACAGCTCCAGAGCTGTGTTCTAGGCCACAATGAAGCATCAAGCTTTGCTCCAATTTGGGTATCAGCACTGCTGCATGTTTCCTTTAAGAATAATATGGCCCAGTCAACAGTCAGTGAAATTATTGATGCTCATAAACACCAATTTATTAGAGTCAGACATGTAAGATGAGGTTAGGCTGTACGTATACAGCAATCAGTGGGGTACAGCAAGAACGAAACCGCAGGGAAACCTCTGGTACTGTGGACCCGGTAGCCATCAGGTGGAGCACATGGCAGAAGAGAGGTGGCTCAGCTGCTCTGCGTGGAGCAAGCCCCTTTTTGCAGTTACTCACGCTGGCTCTGCTCACCCACACCACCCTTTCACTGGCTTTCCTGTAGGCAATGCTACCCCCACACTCTGGGGCCATGAATCAAGGAGCAATAAATGGGAACGATAAAGAGATTTGATTCAGAAGGGCTAAAGTGCTCCTGATCCAAACTAAAATGTCCTTGTAGTCCTTGTAGCAGGTGACTTAGAAAGGAAATCTCACATAACATCTTTCCCAGCTACCATGAAAAAGTAACAACTCTACTTTTTCAGCCTGGAGATCGTACTGTGAGAGTCTTGTGGACAAAGGATTACATAACAATATATATATTTCTGTTATACAGGAGCAGATTATTATTATGACAGTCTTAATTTGTAAGCACAAAAGATCAGTTACGGCCATTTCAATTTCAACTGTAAGGATTATGTATTAAGAAAAAAAATTACTTTCATAACCTGTTGAGATATCTTGTTAGTCATACTGAAGTTAAACTATTAAACATTTACAGAAGATCAAATGTGCACTACTTCTTTGCTGCCAAGTTTGAACTTCTTAGCAAAATGCTTCAAGACACAGTTTAAGAAAGAGAATAAATTTATCAATGCATAAACTAACAGGACTTGTTTTGGCCGTGGTATTCCCTCAGTGGTTAGCAGAATTACACCTGGAAGGCATATAACCATGCTACTTCATGATAACTGCATCCTGTCACTGTTAGCACGTAAGAAGCCAGACTGATTCTTTCATCTGAAATCCTGCCTATTAAGGTAGATAAATAGCAAACTAGACTCCAGCTCTTCTCAAGAAGTTTACTTTTTTATTTTTAAGTAGATATTCTAGGCCTTTAAAAATACATTTAAGTAGGGAAAGTGAGTAACATTATAAACTGACAAGCTACTATTTAATTTCCTCCCGATTCAGGACAAAAATGTTTCATCTATACCATGCCAAGGCATGACAAAAGAGCTTTCGGAATTCAAAACAATCACTCCATGTTTCCTTATTTTATACACATAGCAGCGTTTGAAAAATGTGATACACCCTACTACATCTTCTAAGACAACAAATTTAGGCAGCTTGCCTAAGTACTAGTACCTACTCCATTTCATTTGATAAATTGATGTTCACTTTATATTCTGTAACTGATTTTGCAAATTAACAGAGGTACTGAAAGGGATGCTGTGAGGTTGGGTGAAGGAGAAGACATACATGTACTCTCTCACCAAAGCAGATGAGATCTACGGATTTATTTGCCTGAGCAATGGTAAATGCAAATTTTAAAAAGTTGGGAAATTAAGTGTTAACCCTCATTATGACTATTTTTTCTTACATTCTCACTCCACTGATTCAAGTGCTAAGTCAGCAAACTCCTCGTCCTCCATAAAAAGCGAGGAGCAAGTGTTCTTTGGGATTTTGCTTCCTTCCATGGAAGATCAGTTGCCAACAAGGTAACACAATAAAATCAGCAAGAGGTCTGACTCTAACATTCCAGTTCTCCTCTTATGGAGAGCTTTGGGTAATGTGGGGGAAACAAACCTAAATGGGCTCAGCACGTTTGGGATGGCCAGGCAACCCACACATCAAATGCAGCAGAAAGTAAAGCACTTAAAATGATGGAAACATCCATATACCTATAGGTAACTCTAACTAAATGATTACATGCTGTTTTCCCTCTAGAGAATCCATGCATCATCTAGCGCAGTGATGGCAAATATTCAGGGAATGCTCAGTTTTTTGGAGTGCACAGAATTTGCAGGATCCTGCCTCATTTTTTCAGTCTGCAATGTGATTACGTATTCTTTCTATCCTCATCAGCCAAGCAATGCTCCCAAAATCTCATTTATAGTATGTTAGCCAAAATGGGATTCCTCATTATAGATGATATGAGNGCTGGCATGGCATTCAGCAGGAATGCTTCAAAACATATAATTGACTGTAGCAGGAAGATCGTATGTCCATTTAACAGAGAAGAAACCAGCTACTTAAAAACCAGAGGATTCTTTTGGCAATCCTGGCATCTCCACGTCAGTGTCAGGCATATTGGGCCGTACTTTTCAGGGGACTTTGCCTTTTTGCAGCACTTTATATATTCAAAGCACACTTGTGCTCATTCCCAACGCAGCTGTGCTCAGAGCCCAGGTACCTCGGCCTGCGTGCCACAGCAACGCGAAACACAGAGATCACCTCCAAAATCAGTGACCTTCCAAAACCACATAAAAAAGCCTTGAAAGAGAGAGAATAAAATCCAGTCTTTCAGAGGAGCTTTCAAATGCCTTAGAGAGCATGCTTTTGATGCTTGCAGCTCTCTACTTAAATTACCACGCTTTCCAGCAATTAAGGAAAGGGTTCTGGAGGCAAGAGCAGCTGCCTTTAATAAACACCCCTGATTCATTCTCTGGGCAGCATTCCTCCTGTGAAAAAATTATGTGATCACATAATTAAAGATCTTATCGTTATGCATACATGCAAGGGACAAATTAAAACAGTTTGAACAATCTTCATTATGACATTTTCCAACTTTTTTTGAATGCTTGACTTTCAAAGCCAAGTGTTTGATTTCAAAGGATATATTAATACTCTTTAACAGAAACGATGGTTAAAAAACAATCAAACCCTGTAATTTGCTGTATTTTTAGCTAATTAAAATTAAAATCCCATTACATGGTACCATACTGGTGCCTGCATGGCTGCAAAGCTTAGCTTTAGCAATGCAGATCTGTTCCTGGTGCCCTACGAGACTAAGGGGAGGTAGTAGCAGGCTGCTATCTTCCTTTGCTTCAGACACATTTTGGCTACATGTTTGACAGCTCTTTGAAGACATTAAAGAAACGCTGGAACCACAGCACCCAACATCCAGCTCCAGGGGTAACTGTCCCTCCCCGCTTCCTTCCCTAGTTCAACCGTAGAGGCAAATTTACACCTTCCCTATCTCCACATCATTTGGGCACTTTCTCCTCTCATCCTTGACGTTTCCTTGGAATGTCCACCATTGAAAGAAGAGGACAACAAGCTCACACACCTTGCTTGATGCCTAGCACCAGAGTAACTGTTGAAGTCGGGAGAAATAAATTCAATTACATCTTTTTAGATAGAAACTGAAATATAGATAATACAAAAGTGGTACGTAAAGAGACTACTGCTTACAATCTCTGAAAGAAACTAAATTGACTATACAAAAATTATGACTTCAAGGGGTCTCTAATTTGGTCAAATATTCCATGCAGAGAAAAAAACCGTATGTAAAACTTTGCTTAGCAGAACGGTTGTACCTTTCCAATGAAGTAACTACAAATATTTCAAACTTCAGTAATATTTACTTTTAGTTAATGTCATTGAAAAGTAGCAACTGCCTAAAGAAAATAATTCATCCTGGATCACGGAAAACTGGCACAAACAATGATCAATGTCTCCACAATGAGCTACTGCTCTGTGAAAAGCAAGGATAAGTAGACAGGTCATGTCACCCTTGGCCATCACCACTCCAGGGTGGCCAGCAGCAGCAGGAGAGAAGAGGCAGACCAGTGGAGGGAATCTTTTCTTCAACTGTAAGAGCTAAGTCTGACTCAGATCACGAATCATGTCTGTAAGCCTCTGAAAACGGGTCACCAGACAAGCACATACAATGTATAACAAACATACGGGCCTATTCTGTCCACCGTATAGTATGCAACCTTAGAATAAAAAGGTACATTATTATATTAAACAGTTCACTATTGATTTCAGCTTTACTTACACAGATGACAAGAAATGAAGGCCCCATTTTCAACATACGCATTACAAATTACACTGAAGACTAAACATTTATTCAATAAAAATATTTTTGTATCATTACTATATATCTTCTGAAATAAAGATTAAATATTCATTAAAAATAATATATGAAATATACATCTTATGAACTATAATTACTTCTTTTCCTGTTGATCATTTTCTTGCTACAGTATCCTGATTCTTAAAGAATCAATGACTTTCTGTAGTTGAAGCTTTCATTACTCTAAATGACTGTAAAATGAATTGCAGAAAATGAGCTTTGCTTTCTGGATTTTTATAGTCCTAAACGCAGAAAAGATGTATGATGCTGAGCAATTCTAATTAAAAAAGAAATATGTTCAAATGGAATTAGCAATTAAACAGCTAAACCAGAGAAATATATTATTTTGCTGGTTGAATACAGCTATGAAACCACAATATGTATGCCTAGTCAAATTCAAACATGACATTTAAAAGGAAAGGAATTTTCAGTTCTCTGATTTAAAACCAACGAACCCAGGAAATTTAAGGCAAACACTGCTCTTGCTGTGATGAAAGTCCATAGGACTCCCTGTTTCCACAGACTATACTATAATGGGAGAACCCCCGAAAAGGCAAGTGACCTGGGTAGCAATAGAAGGGAAGCTTCTCAAAAAGCTGGCAGCAGGTACCCACTTACTGCTTCCCCATCCAGATCTGCCCTCTGAATCATTAAATGACAAGAAAGCCGACATTCCCAGCACGGAAAATGACCCAATCAAGTTTGTGTCATTCAAATTCTAATAGGAATTTACTCAACAGGCAAAAAAAGCACGTGGTGACTTATCTATTGGAATAATTTGAGATCAGGTGGCAAGAGCACAGAACTGCACTAAAAAGAGGACAGGCTTCAACAGAACTAATCTGTAATTTCTAGTATGTATTATCAGAATCTGGAAGTATACAGAGGGAGGGACGCTTTGAGCCTGATCTGTTACAATCTTTAATACTTGCCAAGGACCAGTGTCTTTTATGTGGAGTCTGGTCCAACATTCTTACTACCTGCCTCTTTTATACCTCTCCATACTTAATCCAAAGTGATACCTACTTCCATGGAAAGAAAAAAAAATTTTTTAGGAATTTGTGAATTAACACAAACATCCTTGAACTTTTCAAGTGCTGGACACATGTAACCAATACATTTGAGTTGTGTGGGCTCAGTATCTCCACACTGAAAAGGCTGGAGACCTACAACAGCCGTGAAGGATTCTGATCTTTTAGAAATCCTACTTCGAAAAGCTCTTTCAAGNAAAAAAAAAAAAGAGAAAGATAATTCATGAACACTGTTGAAAAGAAACCTTTGATTCTAGAAACTGGAAAAACTCCCGTCCTCTGTGAAGTGCATTCTTGGTTCATGGGTTTCTGTTCTGGCAGCCTACAATCGTCTCTTCAAAAACATTTACTGTCAGTTCAACTGAAAATCTGCATCTATATATTATTTTGCTTTAGTTCTAAAAATATTTTAAAGAAAATATATCACAAAGGCAGAAACCTGCTAATTTAGCATTCAGTACTTGATATTTAGATCTTAGGGTATACTCCTCTGTACATATAATACTGTAATTGAGGGTATACTCCGCAATGAAATGCCTTATTTCTGTCTCTCCACTGATAAGATTCCCTGTATCTTTAATAAAGTTAGCCCTTTTTGTTCTTTTCATATTTTAACTCTCAGTTTAATACATGCACTTGAAATTAATAAGTACTTCTCATGCAACAATATATACAGAACCACGATACCATTTGAAATAGAAACACAGGGAAGAGCTAAAGTAAAAGGAAGGCATATGTCGATGTTTCTCCTAAAATTCTCCACCTGTTTTCAGTATGGTTTTTGTCTCATGGAATTCCTAAATGAGACACATTGTCTTCATACCTAATAGCCTCATTTTCTGTGAAATTGTCTAGTTACTTTTTGAATTCGTGAAAATGTTGGCATCCAATTATTCTGAGGCAAGGAGTTTCACAGCTCTGTGTTGTCAGAAGAATAAATTTCTTTTGTTGAATTTGAGCCTGCTGTGTACTAGATTCAGTGGGTGTCCCCTAAATCTTCCCCACGTGTGTTCTCCATGCTGTTCATGACTTTTTATGCTTCATTGCACAGCCCTCCCTTCCAGTGTGAAGAGTTCTTGTCCTCTATTACTCATACAGAAGTTGTTTCACTGATCCGTTTTGCTGCACCTCTCTGGACCTTCTTCTGTTCTGCTGCATCGCTGTGTTTAGAGGGGGGAAGAGATGACAACCTAGAACTGCATCCAGCATTCAGGATGCACATGCATCGCGACTTAGAATAGTAGCATAACAACGTGATGTTTTCTTCTCCATCTCTTTTCTAATAATTCAAGTCATATTCTCACGGGATCTGCTCCTCCCATCACATACATGGCTTCACTTTTATTTAGCTAGCATTTCATCTGCCTGAATACTGCTTGGCTGTTTGGAAACACCATCATTATTTCCCAAATGAGTACAAGCAACCCCTAGTGAAAATATTCGCTGCTTCCCAATCACATCATACTCTCCATCAGGCAGCAGGGCAACTTCCCATAGCATCAGGACAGCCAGCAGCACCAGAGAAGGAGGGGAAGCAGCAAAACACACTAAGGCAGCTTGTTGAACTCAGTAGAAGTACAGTACAATGAGATCTCATTATGTGGAAGGTGTGAGGAAACTGTACTATATTCTTAATTAAACCATTCAAGAAATAAACCCACAACCTTGCTAGAGATTAATTTCTGAAATAATCCATTTTAAATTTAATTTAAAAACACACTTGTAATTTTCAGAAAAGTCATTCTGCTTTTAAGAACAGTATATGTGTTAAAACTGAAGAATAGAACTATATTTTATATATAAAATGTTGACTCACTGTTTATTTACACACATACACAGATGAGTGCTCACACAGGAGAAGGGGGACTGGATTTAGTCCTTCCTCTGCCTGCAGGGATCAAACTTACATCTCCCACATGTATTTATATAAATACATGAATAGTTGTAACAATGTAAGTCTAAATATTTACACATACTGAGCACATTTCTGATAATTTTGTTCAACAAAAATATCTTTCAAAATGTTTCTACACCTCTTAACTGAATACTAATGTCCAGTCAAATGCAGTTTAACGTGCATTTGATTGAATATTCTGACACAATAAACCCCATAAAATTCAATAATGTTAATATGCACTAAGGTATATAAATCATCAATACACATGTACCGGATCATTTAGTCTTCTGGTCAACTCAAAGAAATCGAGTTTAAAATAAATGCTCTGAAAGTGAACTGCACATGAAAACATGCTCTAAATGCTGTACCAAGTCTCAGACTGAATGTTTGGCTTGGCTTACACAACACACATCAAAATCAATGGTGTAAACACAAATTTTCTGCTTGTCAATTTTAAATCATGTTTTTAAAATCAAGTGGTATTTGACATTAAAAGCAAACTGACCCTCAATGTTGAATTTTTCTATTGATATGGCCAGGTCTGGAGCCAAGCCTGATGATCTAAGCCAGGGCCAGTTCCCCAGCATCGGGGTGATGGCTACAGCTCTGGTGCTAGACTCTGAGATGACAGCGATACTTGAAGCAAATCTGGCAAACATTTCAGCCCCAGTGATTATATTTTTTGATGCTTGCCTTCTTTCATCTGATCATGAATTTGATTTAAGGTTAATTTATTCCCATATACGCGGTTTTAGTGGAAAAGGACAGTTTGGTAGCATACAAATTAGAAGCTCAGAAGCAGCTCCAGGTTTCCCAATGGGGCAGACGTGATGGAGTTTCTGCCACAAAGGTGAATAAAGGCCGAGAGCAGAGAGCAGCTGGGAATCTGCTGTTTTGGCTGCTCCTGGCAAGCAACTGCTTTAGCCAACTACCTGCTTTGCCTATGACTAAGATGAGTTCTGTGCAGAAGAATGTATATATTCCCTCTACCCCTTCCAAACCGTTCAAACTAAATACCTAAGACATTAAATTTTACTTCTGGATTATTTCTGGGATGCTGAACCCAACACCAAGTCAGGAGAGAGGGATCTGAAATCAAGTCCTACTGATTGTAAAGGATTTGTAAGAGTTACTGGTTCTGCTCACACTAGTAGGCAAGGTGGTGGAAGAGAAACAGAAATACATGGTGAAATTGGTGACGCTGAGGACCCAACGTTCACACACTGTGTTTCAGAGCTGTCTCTTAATAAAACTATCTCTAGTCTGGTCTTCTGGTGTAGGTTTTCATTAGTGGCTGCAACCCACTTAAGAGCGCTCCCAGAGTCTATCTTCTCATTTTGTATAGAGAAAAAGCACTCTCCCAAGTCACAGCACAGGGACTAAGGACAATCAGGAGATTTACTTCAAAAATGCAGTCCTGATCTAAGACAATGAAGGATGTGCAACTACAGCCAAACACCTGGGGAAGGGACATACACTTCTTGCCTGCAGAATCGGAAGGATAAAACCTTTCATTGCTCATTCCATTATAAAAATGATTAAATGTGACTGGCACCAAAATCTCAACCTGTAGAGGGGAGGGACATCTTGGGCCATCTACCATGTTCCTCCCTCCTGTGAGTAACCAGGAGATATGCTCCCTTCCACAACTTACTTTTTGAAGGGGTCAGTCAAATTCTTGATGGACTCCTGAGTGCAGGACGTAGCAGCAATTTAAAGGAAAGCTGTATGTGGTCTTTCCAGACAGCCAAAAGCTTGTGGTGACAGATGGTGGCCAGAACCAGTAACCACCATCTGTTAGAGATCAAAGTGGATGAGGCTGTTTGGCAAGTTCTACGGACTGAATCCCATATCCCTCAAAATGAGCCTAGATCTATACTGCTAACAATCATCCTCACAAAGAAGCTGCAGTAGTAACACAGGAAAGCTTGAAACGGATCTCTGGGAGACAGAGCAATGCCAGTGCAGAAGACATGGTACCAGTGAGTACCCAAATCACTCAGCACTGCAGTGTGGGGTTATAGATGAGTGAATGGCAATGGAACACTGGTAACAAGTTGTCATATGCTGTACAGAGTCTCGTAAAAGACAGAGCACCACCACCCCCTCCCTTCGGGCTGCTTCTTGACCTTTTGTTCTATGTGCTTGAAATATCTTAAGATCCAAGACATAGTTGTTCCCATCTGCAGTGCTGATTAGCATCAACTCTGAACATTAACAAGTATCATCTAGCAAGATGACCTGACCACCACAACCACAGGTGTTGAGGTAACTCCTGAGATTGCAGATGACAAGCTCAGCTGGGGATACTGGTTCTACACTTATTAGAAAGGATCACCAAAGCTATGCAGGCAGACCTCTTAACAAGAGGCCATAGTACAGAGGACCATTGGGTCACCAAGTGGGAGCTCTTAAGGTATCCCACATACCTTATAGTTTTAACAGCCCATCACCTAGGGAATATAATGCATCAGCTGTACCTTTCCTAGAAACACTAGACTGCCACTTTGAATGGCTTCCAGATGCTGTACTGGTGTCTTAATGTTACCATGTTAAAAGTTTATAGAACTTACAAGGGTGGGAAATAACTTTAAAAATCAACTCCAGTGCTCATATGAGAATTCATTTGCATGTAGAATTGACATGAGTTCAGAGATGAGAAGTAGCGAGTACATAGACAAGTATTTCAAGTATTAGTCTTAGTCCAGTAATAATTTTGAAACACAGGAAAACATATGTTTATGTATTTTTACATACATATGCACACATACATATATATTTTCAGGTTTGATAACCTAAAATTAGATTTGGAAATGTATAGCTATAAATTTATATCTATATTAACATACAAAAATAACCTGACTGTGAAATATTTCTCTTATTAGGACTACTTCTGAAAAGCAACTTAAGAAATGTGATTTTCAGCATGCCACTTAGAGACTTTTCATTACTCTGCAGCTCTTCTGTGCTAAAATTGGAAGCGTTATAGCTTTGCAAAACGAAGGCTTTCAGTCTCTCAATGAGACAGAAGGACTAGCAATGGCAATTTCTCTATTGGATTTGCAAATGATCGTCATTTTTCTAATGAAGAAGCTAACTATTGTCCAAATATTCTCTCCTTCCTCTGGATGGATGTAAATTTTACATGCAAATATGAAAATTCTCAGTGGCAGCATAATTTGAAAAATGGTATTATTACAAGGTACTTATAGGTTTGGAAATACTAAAAATGGTCCCATAAGAAAAAAATTAACATTCAGAAACAAGACAGCTGAAGGTATATGAGAAAATTAACTGTACACTTTGCCTCTTATCACCATTGTACAAGCCAAGGTTGCAGAGCTTTCCACAAAAGAGAACTTAACTCCATCTGTGTAATTCCACGTCAACTGCTTCTGTCAAGAAGTTTTACAAAACCTTAAAATAAGTTTAATACTTTAAGGAAGTATTTAAAAAAAAAACTTAGAGTAGTGAACAGGAAGAACCATAATCCCTCCCAGCATTTTTTTTAATCTACTGGAAAAAAAAAAATCAGTAATTTGCATCACAGCTTTAAACATTCATCAGGGAAGAAGCCATACCTTTGCTTATTTTTCTCTCTTGCAGCTCCTCCATTTTATATGCTGTCTTTCAGGCAGCCTCCTAAAATGCAGAAAATTGTTCTGCATTTTATAGGTGACAAAACCTCTTCTATACAACATGGAAGTTTCTACAAGTATTTATATTTGTGAATGCATTTGTGACAGGTGTATGGATAAAACAGATATCAAATAGAAGGCAGGGACAGCCATGTAACACACAGACAGGAACTTTTTACTAGATCGCCTGCTCTGTGCCCATTTTCCTTTAAGGAACACGCAATTCCCCCCAAAAAATTATACAGACATAAATACCAAATAGGTAAAGTCTTGATGTTTATGATTTTTTTTAAAAAAATCTGAATTTTCAAAGAATATACTGTGGGGACCAATTCTGGACAGGCAGCAATGATTAGTCTTTTTCTACTCCAAATTATAGAGACAAAAAGCAGAAATCTTCCCCTCATGCCTTATTTCATCCCAGGTAAGTTTGCATTTCTATCACCAGTATTAGTTTTATAGTCTATCATTTTACTCATAAGACCGGAAAAACCAATCTACACATCCGACTGGCATCCCTCACAGCCAAGTACAGTCTGACGGCTGCAATGGTTTACTGCCTCCGAGACAACTGAGCGTGGTAACGTTAAAATTAAGCACAAGATGTATAAATATCTGAGAAACCTTCATCTTTTAGTACTTCCAATTAATGAACAACTGGAAACAGTACATTCTGTTTTACCCTTCAAAAATGACCTGTCCATCGGTGACTGTACCACTGTCATATGTACAAAATGCTCTATTTATAAAGATAACCACATTGTTTCTACACACTCTACTCCAGATGCTTGACAGTTTTTTCCTTTATAAAACATATCACATATAGAAAAGTTAGATAAGAGATGCACTTAAAAGGCAAGATCATGAACTACTTTCTCAGAGACAGATTTTTAAGAATAGATCATTTATGACTACAGTAAGAATTAATTCTTGCACACAGAAAAATGTCACCAAGTTTAAGATGAGCCACAGAATATTGTTTCATCATTAATTGCTACTTGGTACCAATGGGTGCCAATCACACATGTAAATGTGGTCAGTTAGAGGAATTTGACTGCAGCAAGATGAAGATGCTCATTGTAAGAGATTTATAGACATAAAACACAGAGACACACACCATAGTAGCAGGCTTCAAAATTACATGCAATTTCCTTCATATTGGCCAACTTGCTTAAAAAGTGCAATACCCTGTCTCTGTTCACAACTACAGCATAAATTGAATGCAACTGTAACACAGTTGCTTTAGATTTATCCTCATTAAAGACTTAATCTGAACTACAGTTTGGTAATTCCCTTAATCCATCCTCAAAAACTTGACAGGTTTGCTTTAGCAATATACGTAAAAACTCAGGTTAGTACAAATTATCAGTTGTAACCAAAATCACTCCATGATGCTAACTCAATCACTGTGTGAAATAGTTCTACTCCTGTGGCATTCTTGCATGGGTGTGAGTTACAGAACATCCATTCGTGCCTGAACTGGCCTGAACCTCGTGCCATTTGTTCAGGTATTATGAGGCCAGGTTAATTCTTCAGGAAGACACAACTGACAGGTTTACAAAAACATATATTATATAGTTCATAATACTGGTGATTTTATGTAATGTCATTACCTAGGTTTATATACATTACATATTTATTTCACAGATAATTAAAAGACTGTAAAACAGGAGTACCAGTTTAGCTTACAAAGTTTTGAGATCCTCTTAGATAAAAGGCAGAAGAATGGTACTCCAAGTGCCACATTTTATACAGAAGAATAGCCTGCTACAGCTATTCTTTCTTGCCCCCCAAGTTTTATGACTATCATAAGGTACCATTAGAAAAATCTTCAGGACTTAGAAAATATACATAGAAGAGATGCCTTATGAGCCTTGACATATTTCTTTACTCATTCAGAACAATAAATTACACAACTTTGAACAGCTGTGGCATAAATACAATCTAAATTAATAAATTATCAAAATGAATTTATTTAGCAAGTATGATTTTATTTTCATTTCATATTTCACATTTTTTCTTAATTTCTATGTAACAACTTAAATATACCTCTTGAAAGAGAGCTAGTTTGTCAAATGCATAATGGTCAGATATTTATTCTGATTACAGGTTTGAACAGTCCAGTATTTAAGTGACTACACTGGCTGTCCCCCACTTAAGGGACTTTTTAAAAAATTATTCATTTATTTTACATTTATCTTCAAAGTTGATAAGCTACATTTTGTCATCACTCTGATTTCACATAGTAACAGAAGAGCATTTTTAATGGTTTTGTAGGTTTCAGTTTTCAAAATATGGGCCTTGACTTTCGGATTCCGGGTAACTACTTTGTAGAGATTGCATGTTATCACAACAGGTCATTGTATCAAACATTCATAATTCACTTTTCCTGAAAATAAAGATTACAAAGAGATGTTACAACACCAAAATAGTAGATGAGCACAGTTTTAGTATGTAATGTGGAAGATCTAGTTTGCTTCATGTACCTTTGCATCTTGAATAACATGAGTTTATTACGCATATTCATATATGACATGCGCTTAATTTTTTTGCATTTATATTCACAGCTAATCAACCAAAACATTGGCAGTAGAAAATTACTGTCTGGGAGTGGTATGACAAGTTCCAAGTCTCTGCAATTTTTAATTAGCTACTATATTTTTACAGTACTGATTTGTACATTACAGATTTTTCACAGTACTGATTTGCAATTCTTTTAAAATATTAAATCATTGACCACTTATATAATTTATTTGTGTGAAGTGGGAAATAAAGCACCACCTAAATTCTAAGTGTAGCATCATTTTGCAAGATAATGAACAGCTATCTGCTACTGCAGCATACGAGCATGAATAAAGAGACAGTAAAAAAATATGCAATAGATTTACAGCTTTTTACTGGATTTCAAGGGTAGACATTCCCTGGTGTTCCATTTAAACAGTTGGATGTATGAGATTATGAAAGGTCTCATCCTGTTGAAATTATTTGGAAATACAAAGCATAAGGAAAAGCTTAATTTTCAAAAGATGCACTCCATAGGAAAACATATGTTGCTAAAATGACAATGGGAAATTATACATAAATGATTTTTTACACACTTAAATAAAACTTTGTATATTTACACAAATCAGACTGAAACCTAATGGATATTTCTGACATTATATTAAGGAAATAAACGTGTTTTGCCATACAGACCTTTTTGTTTCAAAACGCTATATATTTGTAGTCCACAGCACACTTTAGCAAGACCTTATTTTTCTCTGAACGTCAAGCAATTTATGATAGATGTTTCCAAATGCAGGGTTGTTAACTTCTTTAAAACTGTATTCTGGATTTGCACTGTTCCATTTCTGCACACAAACTGTTTACAAATAACTATTGAATCTCCCCCCAAAGACAATTACACCCAGATTTTTGGGCCCAGAACAAAAACAAACCAGCTCTTGAGCCCCTGTGTCGAAGAATAACCCCCATCTAGCCATTGCAATATTTCACAGACATATTTCACACACATGCTTCAAAAAGAAGTCAGGTTCACAAACAAGAGAATGCCACGAGTTCCCAGGATTGTGTGGCTGTGCTGACTGTGACACTTCAGCAGCTCCCCAGCAGAGAGAGAAGATTCAAACCCGTGGTGAGAAAAAGTGCTGAACAAATAAAGAGAATATACAAGACCCTGTTGCTGGAATACAGAGTCATGAATGCACTTCAACACAAAGGAATGCTAAATTTAGGCACTAGCCTAAATTAAAAAAAACCTCATTCACTTCTCAATAGAATTGTTTACATGAACTAACAAACTAATAGACATGCTAGAAAACTATTTCAGACTGTTTTCCTTGACAAGTGGAATAACAACATGAGAAACCAACACTGTTGAAGAACCTTGAAGAATTATAGTCTATCTCTCCAAAACAGTTCTTAATGAATATGAAAATACCTTGCAAAGCCTGGAACTTCAGAGCAGACGTAACATGATGACACGATACTGTCTGTCTGAATTACCTAAGTAGCAGGAAATTCCATTATTAAGGAAAAAAGGATCTTACTATCTTAAAAGTATTTGAGTAGTAAAAATACTGAGTTTATATATACATGATTCCTACTAAAGTACTTTCTTAACCACTCAATTGAATACAGAGATATTGAAAAAGGCATGCCACAAAAGAGTACACAATTCTACTAAAATACCACTAACGCTTTAGTCCTACCTGGACTCCTCATCACCACTTCTTGCAGCCAAATCAACCATAACCCTTTCCCTCCTAACAGCTATACACCTCTACAGATAGCATAAAACACATTTGCACATAGACTTTGATGATTTGTCAATGAATATAAGCTGGAAATCTGTCAAGCTCAATTCTTTGAGCCTAAGCACTGCATGAATGAACTGAAGAATAAATGGAGCTGGACCAGAAGGCCATTGTCTGCCTGCTCTATACTCCTGACTGTCGGGGCATGCACCAGGTAGGGCTCCCCCTCTTCTCTGCTTCCCTTCCCCAGCATTAGGTCACTTTCCAAATAGCGATCCTTGCCTTTAAGCCTTATATTACACTGATTTCAGTTCAAACTTGTATTTCTGAATCTGCATCAGCAACTGCAACTCCTATCAACTACTGAAAATTTGCATATAAACCAATGATTCAGAAAAAATAATCTCAGGCTCCCTCAAAAGAGGAATGGATTTCACAGACAAACCCAGTACAGGAAGAAGGGGTTATAAGTGGCAAAGGGCAAGGATTTCCAACATTTTTATCTAATTTTATCTAATTTAAAAAATTTATCTAGTTTAAAGAAGCAACAGCCAAGAACACATTTTCCAAGCAGAAGAGAAACATCATTCCTTACTTAACAAAACTAGAGTACTTGTCTCTGTAACATGACAGGGTTTCAGAAAAAGCCATTCTGTCCATTGTCCTCTGTGGGGTCTCTGGAAAAGCTCCCTCAGCTGCTTTGTCTCCTTCAGCCTCACATCTGTTTCTTCATAAACTCTAAACTGAATTATTTTTTAAATCGTTTTCCTGTCACAAAAAGCAAAATAAAACAAAAAACCCAAACCAGTCAAAATATTTCCAGTCTTTCATTTGTTGCTGCCTTTTTTTTTTTAAACAAATGAGAGAGTGAAGATTATCTATAATAATATTTTGGAGGGGCAAATGAAGTGTTGGCACAACACAGCAGAAGTGAGAAAAAAAGAAACTTTTAGGTGGGTCTTTGAGTAACCTGCTCTAGTGGGAGGAGACCCTGCCCACGGCAGGGGGTTGGAAGTAGGTGATCTTTAAGGTCCCTTCCAACCCAATCCCTTCTCTGACATTCTTAGAATCACAGAATCATAGAATGGTTAGAGTTGAAAAGGACCTTAAAGATCATCAGGTTCCAACCTGCCTGCCATGGGCAGGGACACCTCCCTCAGTGTAACATTACTGTAATATGAGATGAACGAACAGTAGCTAATACCCTAATGCTAAAAACTTTCTTAAATATTTGTAATTACTTTTTATAGTATGCAGCTCCATGATACACTAAATTTCTAAGAAAGCACATACTCGTGTATACTCATTTGTACAGGATCAACACATAGCACAGCAAAGCTTGTAAAAGGTTCCCGACAAATTCATATTTTTAAGAAGAGTCTAGCCAATGAAGATGATTTAAAATATTAGTCCATAAAAAGAAGTGTGAGATTTTAACTATGATACTGGAATTTACTGTACAGCAGGTATGTTCTAAGACTTGTTAATGGTGATGAGTAACTGCATTCAATTTAGTCCAACACCTCTAAATTCTCACTGTCTACACAAGGATGAACTTAAACATTTTGAGACTTTAATTTAAAAGAGCTTATCTGTTCCATTCGACGTTGAAATTCCTTGTAAGGTGAATGAACAGTGATAAAGAAGAATCTAACAAAGGATCAACTATGGGGTTGCTTAAATAAAGAGACCAGTTTCCAAAAGAAGGAGAAAATTTCCAACCCAATATTTATTCATGTAAATAATCTGACATGCATTACAGGCATTCTTAAACTTAATTTTGCCAGCCTTTTGTAAATGAATGGAAAAGACAGTAAGAAAGAAACAAAGACATGCCTGACTTCAGATGAGTACTGTGGAAGACAGTAAAAAACATCTGTCTCTCACTTCAAGACAGACTTTCTTTATGTAAAGGCTACTACAAAAACAGCTGAGTGCTAGCAAATCACAATGGGACCGCTTGGCTTAAAAAGAAAATTATTTGTTTGAGGAGGCAAATGATTTTCAAGCTTACTGTATCTGGTCTCTTACGAAGCAACAAAGCTTCTAAAATGGGAGAAAAACTTTCAAATGCCTTGCAAGTTGTTTTTTACTGCTTCACAGCCAATGTCTTAGAAATTTCTCAAGACCCCTCTGGTTAAAATTATAACCCAGAGAAATACCAAAGACAGCAAAGGCATAGTGCTACCACTAGCTATTTTAGCATATGTAATCCTTTTATTTTATATACAGTATGTCTATGGATGTTAGTTTTTAAGAATCTCACTTGATTTCTCAGATCAGGCCAACTGCAATTCACTGATCTGCTAAAGAAATAAAAGCAATAACAATGATTCTAATAAATATAAAACATTTTAACCAGTTACTCCATTTGTGAATCTTAATAATAGCTACTTGGCTGTTAATCTTTCAGATATTAAACATCCCTAGGCTTACAACTACTTACTTCCTAAGGGAAAAAACAACAAGGAAGCACAGAATTCGAAGAAGAATGAAGCATTAAATTGTGATCAGACCTGACTTTTAGATCTCTGAAACAAGAAATATATTTTCCAATCTGATAATTTTTTCCAAGAAGATACCCACAACCCATTTTTAAGATCTATCTAATCTTCTGTTTCTCCTGAAAATAGTTGAGACATCTTTATGACAAGTGTAACTGAAATGATCACTATATCCTAAAATGATCAGGGAAGGGTGTAAGTCAACTCCTGATTACTTCTGGAAGGGAGCTGAGTTTTTTGAAAGCTCTGATTTCATTAGAGAAAGAGAGGTGCAGGGAAGTGTACTGAGGATTATGACACATGTGGTCAGTGAGCAGAAGGCTACTGAGAAGTTAGTGAATAGGAAATGAATATACCTGTGAGAGACAAATTGCCAAAATGAAGGTGCAAGGATGGGATGAGCAACGTTGAAAAA
>VXBJ01006458.1:1602291-1679134 GCA_013400055.1 Nycticryphes semicollaris | reverse complement strand
ACAACCCATTTTTAAGATCTATCTAATCTTCTGGTTCTCCTAAAAATAGTTGAGACATCTTTATGACAAGTGTAACTGAAATGATCACTATATCCTAAAATGATCAGGGAAGGGTGTAAGTCAACTCCTGATTACTTCTGGAAGGGAGCTGAGTTTTTTGAAAGCTCTGATTTCATTAGAGAAAGAGAGGTGCAGGGAAGTGTACTGAGGATTATGACACATGTGGTCAGTGAGCAGAAGGCTACTGAGAAGTTAGTGAATAGGAAATGAATATACCTGTGAGAGACAAATTGCCAAAATGAAGGTGCAAGGATGGGATGAGCAACGTTGAAAAANNNNAACACTGTATAGAAGCTTGAGACATCTGGTGTGGAATGGCAAAAAACTGAGAGACACACCTATGAAATCTCTTCCCACAATTTCTTTTTTTTTTAAGCCCAACTTGAGACACCTGAGGCAAAATAAATATTCCTCCCTGAAATATGAGTCAGTAAATTCACCCTTGCCTTTAGAACAACCATCTTTTTGCAAGCTGATATAAATGACAAATTGGTTCCTTCTGAACGATGAGGAAACTAGAGAGATAAAGCAAAAAACTAAGAACAGACTCATTAGGCTTCACATTACAGTTTAAATACTATATAACTTCAAAAACTCTTCAGTGTAAAAGTGAGAATCAACTTTGTTTTACCAGCTGAATTTAGATCAATAGGAAGCAACTAGTTTTGGCCACTGCAGGTAATCACAGTACTCCAGAAACCAGCAGCTGTAAAAGGTACTGTAACAATACATCATATGGCTCACTTATGAGGTCTGCTGATTAACAAACTCAAGGCCACACAAGTATTCAGTAAGGAAAGAAAAAAAAAAAAGCAGCATACAGAGGGAGCAGAGTGCGTAATTAAACTTTCCCAACGTTACTACACAGTGCATGGAAACACATGTGAACATTCCCCACGTTGGCTTCAGTCCAGGTTCCTTCTCTGACTTATTACAGTGTTGTACTACCACTTCCATCAACTTAAAACCATTAAAAATTGTAAAAGGAAACAAACTTCCTTAACACAAAACTTCCAGGCTGGACAGGATGACGAAGAATTTAAAGCTGTGAAATCATGATGTGCCTGCTGACCATCAACAGATAGCGTACTGAAAGGACAGCAGTCCAGCACTCCCAAGTAACACAGAAGCGAGTTTAAGCATACAAGAGGAGGTCAGAAAAGTTAGGTACCTCGAAGAAATAAAACAGTAAGACATGAGAGTATATATTAAAGACTATCCTGTGATGTTCAGCTCAACAGCAAGTTCAGTAATTTTTTTTAGGTGAAAAAGTATGTTAGGGTATTTTTATGAGATAAGCCATAATAAACAATATACATACACTATAAAGCATTTTAAATACTTAGGAAAGCTTACATAGTTCCAGAATTTTGTTATTCCATTTTTAAATTTTTTTTTAAATGAAATTCTGTCTGGTTTGCAAAGCTATGCCCTCTTTTCTTCAGTTATTCAGATTCTCCAGATGAATTCCCACACATTTTGACTGACTACCTAGAATGGAAAGACTCAACGCTACAAACCAAACAACTCCTGAGTGGAGTTTCGAGGAAGCTGAGTGAAGAGAGAGTTTTATCAACTACAATGGCTGAAAGAATATAATAATGTAATTTGAAAACACTTAGGAAATAGCATCCTTTTTCTGTATAAAGCACAATCTAGTTGTTAAGAACAGAAGTAATGCAGTTTAATTTTACAATATATTTATTTAAACAATATCTATATCTTATAGCAGTTCATTAAATCAACGTACATGGAATACTGATTCTGCACTCCCTCATTTTATTGCCTTATGGGGTAAAACCTGTGAAGTTACGAGCTAACACTTACAGAGAGATATCCTCTTTGATAGCATTTTGTTAGCACTATGTAACCGCTTATTCTATTAAGAATTTTTAAAGGATCTAACAATATTATAAATTCTTCCTATAATCTTACTGTGATTTGTACCATTAAGCATGACAGTGCAGTAATATCAGTAATATGTTCTTAGTAATAAACCAGTATGAAAATATGAAGCAATAAATTTCTGCACCACTTGTTAAGCACTTTGAATAAACAGTTGTGGTGGGCACAGTAAGATTTAAAGTATGTTCAGGTCACTGCTAAAAGAAAACACTGTAGTGAAGAAAAATTATTACCAATTTTGGGTTGCAAGAAACTCTATATGTACATGAAAGTCCTTGCAAATCTCTGACATAACCTCTTTTAAATTTTAAATGTTTTATGCTGTCACCATGGGGTGTACAGACCTACAAGAAACTACTTATTCCCATAAGCCAAGGCACAAGAGTGAACAGGGGCTTTAATTACTGTTCACCCTTAAAATGGGTCAGCTAGGTCAAATAAGATATTGGTAACAGCAGAGCATAAGCTGACAAGTTATTTGTGCTTATTGGCAGTGTGCATAAACACTGAGTTTTATCTGATTATCAAACTTACCTACAAGCTCACTGGTACCTTTGTATGTTGTTATAAAAAACTGAATTACTTCAATGTGATTTCCAACTAAATAAGTCACAGTCCTTTTTTTGAATGTTCATGTTTTTGAATGGCAATGAAAAAAGTACTCGATCACATTCCTGGAGTTAGAGATGTTTAGAATCCTAACCTAAGATCAAAAACATCAGGGACCAGTCTTACTCTCATCAGAAAGACAGATGTCTGACTGCTTCTCCAAATTCATTTGCAGCTACTATTTCTATTTAGGATGAACAACACCTGATTTTTCCAAGTAAAAATGGATTTGTTCACTGTTATTTTAACAATACACTATAGACACCTTGTGTAATTAAAGAAAAATAAAATGTGGGGTTTTTTTTTTTTTAATAATAAACATGTCAGCCACATATACCTGTTCTATGCGCTTGTCAAAATGCAGCTTCCCATCGGAAAAATGAGGTACAACTGAGCAGCATAAGCGTTCTAACAGCAGTTTAGCAAACAAGGAGCTGTCAACTTCCAATAAGCTATTATTCACACCTCTTTAATCACTGCCACAGAGTCGATTATAAATAGCCTCATACATTTTTAAATAAGGTCATTCTGAAATGAAACAACAAAGATGGTAGTAAATATTCCAGTACATAAGCAATTTAAATTCTACAGCATAACAGAGCTGTGCATTCTCAAATATTCAGTTTAAAGAAAGCCAACAAAACCGTTTATTAAGTGGTGCAAAGTGTCAGATGCGTAATCTCTGCAAGATCAATAAACCAGCCCAATTATGTGATAGTTTGCAAACAGATCTGAAAGAAATGAAACTATTAAGACTTGCTCATAAAATCCAGCTCCAACAGCATTATTTACAAATACACAGTAATACAAATTAAGTTAATACAATACATGCATTGCATGAGTAAAACTACTATGCAAAGATTTGACATGAATATGAAACAGCTCCTCTGTGCTTTCCCAGAAGCAGAACACAAAAACAAATTATGTGGAAGCCTGGTTCACATGAGACACTGTTTTCTATATTCTTGAGATTTTAAATAATTAGAAATTAATACATAGAGAAAAAGCAGAAAAGAATCGCACAAGGAGTGAGTTCTTGGTTTTTCCCTCTTCCACATTCTCAGATTACTTGATTAAAGATTACTTGATAAAAGGGTATGACAAAATAATGCTAATATCAAATCTTTATTAATTGGCTTAGGGGGAAAATGATAAAAAGTAGAAATATTTATAATCATGCAGAATTTTTTCACAGAAATATTATAATCATTGCAGATACTGACATCAATTTATATAAGTTAATAAATTCATTCCGCCTGTACTCTGAATTGGCTGTGCCCAGAAGCTGTATCCCCAACAGCCCAGCTGGGTCTTCTAGCCTTTTCATGTTCTCACCACAAAGCGAGAGTGACCTCCCAGGTAAAGGGCATTCAGCTCAGTTAGGAACCTCATCATTATCAAAACCTTTACACACACCCATAAATGCCCTAGAAATCAGTGGGAAGGATCCAGTCATGGTTTGTTCTCAGTCTTTTCCCACAATAGGGCAGTACTGCTCATCTACACAGCTATGCCTTCTAACTGAATTTTCATGTCCTAAATAAAGCATATTATAGCCACTTACGCAGTGAAGGGGTAAAATTGCAGCTGACCACCGCAAGATCTACATAAAAGAGCAAGGCATGACTTCAAGGAGCAAACTTTACAACAGCCCCTACTGAATACCTAAAAAAGGAGACCAAGAAATATCTTACACAAAGAAACACTCCTTCTCAACCTTAATACAAATGAAGTCTGGTTTGTGACTCAAAGCTTGAAAACTGTTTTCTTATGTGTACGCCCTCCATCTGAGTTCTGTAATCTTCTTCTGATTGCTAGGACAGTATGCCAGATAGCTGTAAGTTTTATTAATTGCCTTTTTTTTTTTTTTAAACCAATGTCAGGGAAATGGATAAATGACTAAGTAGAAACTCTTTTTTTCTCTTTACCTCCAAAAATATGCAATGTCTTACATGCTTTAAGTGTACCATCTTCTGTTTTTCGACATTCATTGATAAACCACCTCTGACTTTTCCATTTGCTCTGTAGAAGATAGTTTTTCTATATTCCCATCCTAACAACTTTTGGTAATGACAAAGCCTCTTACATGCTGTTTACAGTATCTTTACAACCAGAGTTTTCTGGAAGAAACACAGACTCAACTGTACATGATTTCTTACTTGTATAGTACATATATATATACACACATATGTATCTATATATAGTATTTTAGGAGGGGAGGTTTCAAGCTCTTTCTAATATTGAGAGGACAACTTCATCGAACTATCTGCAATAAAACACGAAACTTTTTTCTCATTCAGTACAGAACTAAGTTTATAACCTCATAATAGTGAGAAATCTAGTGTACAACAGTTTCAGTGGTTGTTTCAAGCCTCACAATAGCTTGTTTTCAGCTGGTTCACAACCTTGGAGAAGCCACAGAGGAATATTAAGTTCTGATAAATGAAAGACAGAATTATGACATGTTTCCCGCCGCAGTGAGAAGACTATAATTCAGATCAACAAAGCACAATAAACTGAAGAGATGGCTAGTCCAAACTGTGAAGATCTTTCAGGACAAAGCTACTCAGCACTATCATCAGAGACCAAGAAAGTTGCAGCCCCACAGTGACACTCCACATGAAAGTATGAAAGGATCATGCAAATGAAACTGGTCAAATCCCATGATCTTTGGATACCAATAACAATGCTACATATTCTCAGTACCAAAAAAAGGACGTGCACCCCAGAGTACAAAAGGTCCTAGATCAAGATGAGCCCCCAAACCAATGAAAAGCAGTGAAGATGTAAAAGAAAATAAAACTATACCTGTTACTTGTATTCACTAGTATCAGAGTTGACCTCTACGAAGAGTAAAAAAAAAAATAATTAAGGTTTGAGTTTTATAAAATAAAGAATACCCACGTATGTTTACACACACATACATACATATAAATAACTAGAATTATTTATGAAGTGCCTAACGTCCTTGGAAAGCATTGCAACCTGTTTGTCAGTCAGCTAACCTACAGGGTCCACAAAATTATTATTAAATTCTGCAAGGAAGATACTCTCTCTTTGCTGTGTTCATAACTCTAACCATCTGAGCTGTGAACAGAAGAAGGAATGGAAAAGGGAACAATGACACAGAAAAGATACAGCTCAGCTAAGAACCAAAAGAGTTAAAAAGAAACCCAACTCTCATGTGATAGAAGAATATTACTCAATACGTTAGGAACACGACACGGTAAGTGGAAAAGAATGTGATACATATGCACAGATGAAAGTAGCACTTAGCTACACCTATATGAACTGTAAATGAGAATGAAAACTAATACTTACACAGCAAAAACTTTAAAAGCTAGCAGGTAGGCAGCACACGAGACAAAATCTCATCTAATTTGATTCAAGTTTAGAGGTAACATTCCAAAGAATATCTTGGGGTACACGCAAACAGGAATCTGCACGTGGATAGTACCCAAAAGCACAGGCTCCCTTTTAGCATACGCTAATAAAATTATTTTTAAATATATAAATCAATGTCACTAAATTACCCTAGCCTATTCAAGAGAAACTTAAAAACCACATGAGGTGGTCTGCTGATGTGCTTAGGAAAAGCCCTGCTTCAATTCTCACTTCTGACTCTCCTTGCTTCAAACACTTCTCAGTCACCTTACCTGCTGATAGCACAGTTCAAGCCAAGCTGTTATTATTATCAATAACATACACTTATGCCTTGCTAAATACCTATCTACGTTATATATCTACATTATTACAACTCATGTGGTACAGTTCCATAAATGTACTAATTCAAATTACATGGAATGAAACAGATTAAGGACAGGTATGCATCTCCCAGTCATGATTGCAGTGCCTGGATTGAGAAAGCAGTATGTTACCAATTACACCTTAACATAGACAAGCTCTACTGCACACAGTATCAGAAGAATCAGCAGTAAGCAACACCTAAAATTATGTTTTGCTGTTTTCTTTTCCTCTTCAGTGGCTATGCAAAGACTCTCACACTTTTTAAAATAGAATATATTCAGTGCTTCCAATCAATGCCCAGTGTACAGCTGTTCACCAAAGGAGAAGTGGGCTGCCCTTCAGAAGTGCTTGTGTCTCTCCAAGACAAAGCGGTATGAATGTAGGACTAGCTCAGATCATAGCATCTAAAATGCTGACAGCTAGCTGGCACAGGTGACTCTTGCCCAGTATGACAAAGTACCTAAATAATAACGTATCTGGGAGAAGATACCTGGCAATCACTTGAAAGGAAATAGACACTTTCAGGAATAAGGTGTACTTGGACCTCCACCCCAAAGCTAGCAGGTAAACCATGTGTGCCAGCAATTGGAGATAACTTCCCTTGCACAAAATCTGTTTGGCTTTCAGTTTTACCCCTGGTTTCCTCTAAAATTCTTATTTGAATGTTTGGGAAGAGACATCTGAACCTCCCTAATTGTGCAGAAATTTTGAGTCCCACCTGCAGAAATATGAGGGGGAACAGCATCACAGCAGAGTAATCTTGGCCACATTTAACTCATTAGGAGCTATTCCCATCAGTGAACTAGCCTTGGAGAAAACTACAGCATGCTGTAGACTGCACAGAAAGGTCTACCTTTGTATACAGACTCTTCTGCAAGGAGAAGCAAGCTCCATCTGCTCGTGTTCTAACTTGGCCTGATAGAAGCCAGCATCAAACCAAAACCCTGATAGGTGTCACAGCATTGTGCCAAGAGAAAGCAAACCTGTCCTGTTATTTATCAGTGCAGATGTGCTGCCACAGAGATATGGATCATGTATTTCAAACTAATTCAGAGCAGTAGTGCAGGCAAACTGGAATCCAGAAAATAACATGTAACTAAAAATAAGCCATACAGGGAAAAAAGAAGGTGGCAGTAGAGTTCAGGTAGGAGTTCCTGAAGCTTGCAAACAGCAGCCACTCTCTTGCTGCAGGTGTCGTACCCAGAGCAGGGAACTCTCTTGGCAAGTCAAGCTTTGCCACTCCAAACCCTCTCCAGACAAATTTACAGCCTGAAAGAGATGAAACCAATATCAAGGAAGTGTTCAACCTTTCAACCTAATTTCTTTCAAAAGGCCATCGTCAGTTTAGGAGGAAGCTTAATTTTGTTCAGTGTTTCTACCCCTTTAATCCCTCATGTGTGTATTAATGCTTGGGTCCCTAATCCAGTCATGAACTGTTAGAAAAAACAAACACCACAGTGGCAGAAGCAGCATAAGCTCTAAAAATATTTAAAACTAGAAGAAGTTTTGAGCATCCTAACATGAGTGTAATACAGGATACCATTTTTCTCATATTTCTTTGCCACTGTTGTAGAATTAGGAATAAACATTTCAAAAGAAAATTTTACTTTGAAATTATGACAGTGATCAGAAATAACTACACAGCCATTTTTCTCAATGGCTTTATAAAGTTTTTCCTCAAGTAATACAGATGTGGGTTTTACAATCCTACTACACCTACTCAAACTGTAAAAGTGTTCTTTGAAACCAAAGACCTTGTTTTCAGTTTCCAGATACGGTAAAAGCAGAAAATAGATGCTTGGAAGTTTTAATATAGATAAACCTTTGGTCCAGGTATGATCTGCAAGACCTGTGTTAAACGGACTTGCACAGACCTGTGACCATAATTTAGTTTTTCCCACACATGTAAAATTTTTCTTCATCACAGGTTGTTGCTGCACAACATCTCTCTTCAAGAAGCCTGTAGTGCTTTCTTACTGCATTTTGTGTCAGTGATTATCGAAGTACCTGTATATAGTGGCAGCTGCCAACATGCCCAAATGGAAATACGTGGTGCAATACAGCTGAAGAACTAAATAGTACAGCACCGAGGTAAAGGGATCCTTTTTAAGTTCAAAATATCACCTCAGTCACAATTTTCTGTTTTCTAAAATTTAATCTGCTTGCTTTCAGTGTTCCCAACTGCAAGTAATTAAGTGCTCAAATTCCTTCTGCGTTTAGAGTATCCTGCCTCCTTTGCTTTCGTGTCTACGTCTACACCACTGACGTCAAGTGATATACCAAGTACAACGGATGCTTTATCAAATCCCTGGACAAACGAATTAGGATACCCGAATTATAGATTTATTTTATGAAGACTAACTTGACGCTAGGTACAACAAAACAAAAAGGTGGCACCTAATCTTCAGCTCTGAACTTTGCTCTTCTGCCCTGGGCACTGGCTAATCTGGGCTGCTCAAAAGCCATCCTGCACGACCGGCTGCGTGGCGGACATGTCAGCCCACGTTCAGCTGTCCTGTCACACGGAGTACGTCTTCTCTCAGCTTACCAGTGGGGAACTTCCAAGAGAATTTGTAGTTTACCCTGCTGAGCAAAGGAATTAGAACGATGAAAAAAGGATCAGTGACAGAATGGCTTAATGTGGTTCTTGCCAATAATCCAAAAAGATGAGCCAGTTGTCAGAAAGTATCTATGAGAAGGTACATTCTGCTTTCTAAAGTCATTCTCAATTAGATACACACTGCTGCAGCTGGTAGGTCTCTTGAGAAAAAAATAGGACAGGCCAGTTTTTTCCTACTCTGTATCTTAAGAGTTATGTATACCCAGATCCATATTTCAATTACCCTCATTGCATAAGATGCAAATACATCACAAGATGACTTCTATAGCTATTTTAATTTTTTAAACTCGTTATTACCTCATGCACAAAAGACAGACTACCAAAAGCTTATTATTAGCAGGAAAATGTCAGAGAACTAATGCAACACTCTTGAATTTAATGTACAGCTTCCTAGAGAAGAACTGAACATCTGCAGCAAGTGTTTTAGGCTCCATACAACCTGATTGCACAAGGAACATAAAATGTTCCACTGTTACGAAAAAAAAAGCACTACAATATTGATAGCAGTTTCTTTAGATAAAGGTTCAACTCTACACCTATCCCATAGATTCAACTAAGCTATCAAAAATATTTCAATTCATTAAACCTAATAAAATATTTCAAATGGTAAACACTATCACAACTTTTAACTAACTGACTACATTTGAAATTATTTCATCTGAGTAGAATTTCCCAGGTTCCCTCCGTGTTAGGCTAGCAAGCCATGATGATAAGCTGCATTTATTTTCAGAACACAGAAAAGCGTATTTCAGAGAAAGACAACTTTTCCCATCTTTGGGGGTTTTTTGCAATTATTCTAACGTATATAAGCAGTCTCCTTTGACTGATGACAAAGAAAAGCATACATTTACAATACAACTGGTAATGAGTTTCTAACCTCTCTTCCCAGCCAGAGGGGAGGTGTGGGGTGCCGAGAAAGAACACGAAGTTCCCCAGACCTCTGCCAGCTTTGTGCAAGGTCAGAGCCTGGGGCTCCTGCTACTCAGAGCTCCTGGCCTCCTGCAGACCACAGGAGAGAGAGGGAGAAATAAGAACGAGAGGAGGCAGTTTTCTTAACTGATTGAGAGCCTGAGAAATCCCAGGCCAGGTGGAGATGGAAAGTATCAGCCAGGCTTATGGGGAAAAAAAAAGCCTGGAAGCCATGTCACAGAAGTGTATTTAAGTTGTAAACTAACATCTTGGAGCTTGCTTTGTACACATTTGGTATCCCTGTACACTTAGACTAAAAATTTTTCTTAAGACTGTCCTTTTACTTCCTTCTGGTGGATTTTCTTCCGGAAGTACTTACATGGTGACTCTTCCTAGCCCAGGTGAGTTAACCAACATCTGTATACAAAAAAACCTCATTTCAAATGTTCTCTAAAAGCAAATTTGAAATAGACACATTTAAGCAAATGACAAATAGACAGTTTTGAAAGTGAGAAAAAAAGAAATTTCTCATAACACAAAGTCAGTTTTAAACTTGAAACTAAGAATTGATTTTAGAGATCAGAAAAGAGGAAGTGGAAAGGTAAAGGGAAAGTTATTTTTGCATGGTGCCATGTGAAATTAGAGGTATTATTTAAAAAATGCTTACACATTAACTTCAGCTTTTTAAAAAATAAGTTTCTAACAACTTCAGAACCTTCCTAAAAATAGATTAATAAGAAATGCCACCAAATAACTTCTTCCTCCAGAATCAGTGACAAGCAGTTAACAGATCAGCAGATAGAAATCTGCCAGCTGCACCAATTAGATTATTTCCAGTAACATAATATCCTCTATACCCCAATCATTAGATCTTTCTTTCTTCATCTAACTGTGAATAGTATCTCAATAACACATTATAGTCACAAATCGGCATCAAGTCCGTGAATCAGGGTGGCTCTGCAGGAGTAGCTGAGTGCTGGACACTGCACACCCTTCTCCTTGCCATGTCACCCACTTACTAAGTACACAACACGTGTGCATGCATCTGCCCGTAAATTTAGAAAACAAATCATACCAGCATTTACAATTTTGAAATCACAGTTATGAGATGACAGGAAACATTTACATTTTCAATAGTAAGGACAATAAACCTCTCCACAATACTGCTCTTTAGGTGTGACAGCTATTTCAAAGGAAAAAGGAAATCATGACTGCCGCTTCAACAGATAAAGTCTTTACAGCACTTGCTAGGAACAACTGTGCCATCTCAGCCATCCCAGCACTGAAAAAAAAAAAAAAAGTTTTCAGTGGAAAGTAGCTGGACAAACTCCCCTGATTATGAAGTAGGCAGTATGCTAGGATTAGAGAAGTAAAATGCTCTTTACTGCTTCTTTCAGCCCTCTGGCTAACTGAGTATCTTCTCCAAGACTCCTAAGTGGCTCTCAGTAGCAAGATGGGTTGCAACTTCAAATGCAAACAGCTTTTCTAGTGTTTCACTATTCTTTCAATGAAATTTATACTGTCCTGCCCGTTGATATTCTGTCCAATTTCTAGGTTTTTAATTAAAATTAAAAATTACTTTCAGAATGTACTACATTCAAAAAAACTGCCTTCCACAGCCTTTGCTGATCCAGTGAAATAGCTATAAATACATGAGTCCTCATCTTTGGAATGAAGAGAGAACTCCACGTCAGGACAAAGAAGAAACTGAATGCCAGCTCTAAGGAGCGGGTGACAGAAGTGCCCCTGGAGTTTTCAACATTATTAATATCCTGTTTTCAAAACAGCAAGACATAATTCTTATGTGGTACCTGTACAAAGCTATTTTAACATTTCCTGGTTTATTATAGCAATGCATTAATGCTCTAGATATTTATCAAAAGCAAAATCCTGTAACTGTTTGCCATGCCGTAGCTGTTGGGTGAGCAAGGGATACGTCAGAAGGACATGAAGCAGTCTGAAATTTCAGAAGCTAAAAACAGTTGGCAGCTTAAAGCAAAACCAAAATTAATGGTGTTGAACAATTTTTAACATGAGAAAAAAACACTGTCATATCTGGAAAAATGTTTTCTAATTTTGATACTGTACTAAATTCCAAGTTTTAAAACACCTGTTACCAGGCATAACCGCTGGCTTTGAGATGAAAAGCAGAAAATCACTCGTGGAAAGGAAAAGAAAGTTCAAGCAAATCCAGGTTCTGGGTTTGTTTTGTTAAGACTCAAAACCTACCTTCAATAATTTTTCTTTAGCTTTACTCAACATGTCTTTAGAAGTTGATTTTTTTTTTTTTTTTAGCATTTCTGCAGGACATATTAAATTGCTTTTTTTCAATTAAAAAACCCTGTATTGCTACAAGTGTACTATTTCTGGGGTGTATAGGAAGGAAAGAGGACAATTGGAAGAATTATTTTTAAGAACCCTGCTAAGAGTATCTAGGAAAACATACTAATGAACTTGAATTCATAAGAGAGTCATCTGCATTGTCCTCAGAACAGCTTTAGGATCTACAAACCAAATGCTGAAAGCCCCTGGCAGATACTGTCTGTGTGGCATGCGATACATCAACATTCTGACTAATCCACAGTTACTAATACACATCCGAAAAGCATTGAGACTTGTAGAAGAGATAACAGTGGACTCAGCATATAAAAATAACTCAGCATAGATTACAAAAAGAAAAACATAATCAGAAGTAAAGAGCAGCTTTACAGCTGAGAGGAAAATAATGGTTCCTTCCACAGCTTCAGGTTGAATCCCTGAGACAGTTTCCTACCGATGCTTCACTTACATGACCACCTACTTTTTTTCCAACATGACTTCTGTCTCATTCTGCATACAGAATAGGCCACGGTCCGTCACTAAGCAGGTAGTCAGGTTTAATTTGCACAGGTATGACTGAGTGATCACTCAACCCAAAATTTCTTGCATCCCTTTTTTTGTATCCATGTACTTAAACAACTCCAGAACATCCTTCTGGCAACAGGAAGAATTGGCTTCACTTGACAGAGAAAATAAAACCAGATTAAAAAAAAAAATAAAAGCCAAACCAAAACTAAAAAACCAAAGTGCTTGATAATTTGAAAGTTGAATATGAAGTACTTAAGTCCAAATTTTGAAAGTATTACTAATTTTGACAGCCATGCATGTGTGCAGATGAGAATGTCAACAGAGCGCAGCTGCTTCTGTGAACACCAAGCTCTTCTATTGAAGTGACCTGAGTGGCAGCTACACAGCCAGAGCAACCTCTGTTCGCTGACCACTGAAGGAGAAACAGATGTGATAGAAAGTACACAGCTGTAATTAAAGACCATGGTAACTACTACTCTTCCAAGTATGGAGTGGCCACGCTTCACATTTTACGTATGCTCTTCTCCTTCAGCGGGTGACCGAGCTGACCTCTTGGATCTTGGCTGCTCTGAGTAACCACTGCAGTAACTCAGTGCTCAGGCTGGATCTCAGATTTGCACCCTTCCTTTCTTCTCAAATAATCCCGGCAATTTTATTGTGGCTCTCAAGAATTTCCCAATCAGAAATCTGAAATAACCTTGCACTTCTAAAGATACTATTAATTAAATCCTCAAAAGAGATGTGAATGAAAGCAAAAGTTTGAAAGAAGCAGCTTTACCTGTATAGGATTCTCTGGTACCTTAAATCCCTCTGCAAATATTTATGTTGTTTCTGTCCACCCAAGCTTGGCCAATACGAGCCCTGGAAAGGAGCTGCAGCCTGCTCTGTGATTGTTTCCTGTCTTCTCTTCCCAACGGTTATTTTGCAGTTTCTTCTGTATGTACAGTTCCTTTTCATTTTAACCCACAGAATTCGAACAGGTTAACGTCCTATCAAAGTTATGTGAGAGGCACACAGAATTTAACGTTCAATTAGAAAATACTATGCCAAGCCTTTTCTCAAGTGTATACATCATTGGGCTGATTTAAGTCTTTGCAGTCAGTTTTTCCACAACTTTCAAAACCTTTATTGTTTTATTATTTATCTTCTTAGATTATATCCCAAGATTATAAGCAGTTAAAGAAATTATGTTAAATTGAACCTTACTCATCTCAGAGTCATCAGCAAAACCTTGCTGAGTAGAATGGCTTTCAGCCGTGGATTCAACTTGAGAGATATTAAGGACATCTAAAAATTATTAATTTGGGGACTCTTGAAATTATAAGAGCTATTATGATTAGTTGCCAAAAATTTGCATCATTTAACTATTTAAGATGGAACATACCTTATTAAGTAATTCTCTGATGATACTAAATCTTAACCACAGTACACATTTATAAACTTGAGGACTCTGAATTTCAAATACAGCATCATCACAGCCATATTAGAACCTTTCTTCCTGACCCTGAATCTGCCATCCTTTTGTAACATATGGATACCTTTTTTCAGTTAAAAAGCAAATGAAAATCCTTAATCAAAACTTACAGAACACTACATTCAGAGCTTAAGACAAATAACTTGCTCAAATTTCACTCCATCGAACTTTGCAAAGTTGTTCCACAGCAAATAGGCATTTTTAATAGCGACAAGCAAACTAAGATGGAAACACAGCACAAACTCCAGTGCGAATACTGAAGTTTTTGCAAAGCAATAAGCAATCAAAAAAAAATATCTTATTTTTACAAGGTAAAGTGTTACGCGGGCACTGCATATATTTAATAAATTTTTTGAAACTATTAGATGTTGGTTTTAAGATTAAATCTCAGACTCTGGAACTGCTATTATGAGGAAGAGATGGTGAAGCAGATGTTTAAGAATTGAAAGGAAAAGAACAGATGAGGGCAGTATAGATTTTTGTCAATTAATACTTTAGAAGATAAGGAAATATTTACAGCTATTTTTAGCTGCTTCTTCCTGCTTTTTTGCAGACTTAAAAGTTTTGAAATCAAAGTGCCACTTGCAGGGTAAAGGTGCAACTATGACAACTTTCACAAGATGAAGCTGTTGCAAGAAAAGGGAAAAAAGAAAAGAAAAAGAAAAAAAAGCCCAAACAGGATCCTTCTCACTCTTCTTGCCCAAATGACCTGTGCCACATCAGCCAGGAATGATCTCAAAGGTTTTTTAGTGCTGTAACGTAAAACTAAACACTAAAAATCAGGGGAATTTCTACAGGTTAAAGAGGAGCAAACAAAAAGGAAAAAATAAGCAGTGTCAAGAACAAAATAAATCAGCACAATTTCCAAGCAGAACAGATCAAGTTCACTAGTTGCACACTACTCAGCCAGACATGCTCTATATTTTGTCTACGGAAGTGCACTAAAATATATTCCATTTCAGTTTTACAGGTGTACCTAATTTAAAACAGCATGAAACTGATAAATAGGCAAAATCAAATAATCAATTTCCTCAAGGCAGTTTGTTACTCCAGTTGTCACATCCAATTCCAGCTCACATGTCATGCTGGGAAATCCTGAGACACCACCATGAAGGCAAGGGTTCTTTTTCTCCTGGATTAATTGAAACCAAAAATTTTGTTACGACTTTTTTTTTTTTTTAAAAAAAATTTCTGAATAAAAGGCAAAGAAATCCAGAAAAGAACAATACTTAAATTATCAAAAGTGGAAGATACAAAATTTTGCCAAAGCAATTTCTATACAACAGCACGTTACTTCTTTTTTCCTCTCTGTCACTGGAGGATGGTTTTAGTTACCAAAACTAGGTATTTAAAGAGACATAATTTAAAAAAATATTACATGTACCTACACAAATAATTTTGCGTCTGTGTGTTTAAGTAGATACCACCAAAAATCAGTGTACTGAAATGCTAAGCTAGTTTTACACATAGCGAAACTGGGGTAAAACAAGTGAATTCAAATCAAGGTATACAGAAACAACCACATCAAATGCTTTTCAAGTACTGCTCTGGGCTGTTGGTAAAAAGCAAAACTGTTAATGAAATTTCTAAAACAAAAGGTTAAACAGGGAAATCAGTTTTCATACACCCACATTAATATAGAAAATGAAAATCTTTGCAACATCCACATATTCAGTGCCTAATTCCCTGAGAATGTTTTCAGTGCACCTCATAATAGCTGTTTCACGTTTACAGAGCTCTAACTCAAAACAGATGTAAAAATCACTGCTTACTTTAACACACTAAACAAAACTATTGCGAAGTGGGTGACAGTTCAGGTAGAAATATTGGTTGTTATCCATTAAAAACAAAGTAAGTGGCATTTCAGGTAATTTACTACAGTACAAAATAGCTGTTATTACTGTTGGTTTGCCAGTACAAAATCTCTCCCTATCAGCAAAACCCAACAATTTACAAAAAGCAGAGTGAAATGCAGAGAGAAATCCAAAATCTAAATAGAAAGGCAACACCTTTACACCAGGGTAATGAGAAAACTTCATACAGTGACATAATACAGCATACTAGATCATACAGAAGACATTCCATAGAGCAGAGATATATAAATCCTTCTAGCTTGGTTTTGAATATATGCAGAGATTTTGATTCAGGAAGTTACTGGAGCCACATGCTGCTGTATTTGGATGATTTGTTGTTGTTCTCTTTTCATACTGTTCCCTTAGCTATTAGTCACTATCTTTTATGTTTTTCTTCATTTATGGTTGGGTATTAGCCTCACTGTAGAAAAATCAAACAGCCCAACTGTCATAGAAAAACAATACATTCAGTAATTGACAAGGTTTGGAGGCTGAAAGATGAATCGGAAGGAGACACCAAGCAAAGCAGTCCTGCCTACATTCACTGATCCTTGAAGGTGTCCAGGGAGAGGTGGATGATGCCCAGTGATGCTCTGCCTAGAAATATAAGTCCAGGAAGCCGTGCCTGAGATAGAGGATTGCAAGACGTAAGGCAGCCCTCAGCTTCTGCAGTAGTGAGAGATGCAGTGGGTGGACTAGACAAGCAGCAAGCCATTTACCAAGGCTAGAGTCCATGAACTCTCTACTCTTGGTGCTACTTCCCATGTACTCAGCATGGCAAGGGGGACTTCAGGCATACATGCAGGGGTGGAGATTGTGCAACAGGTTCTCAGCAAGGTTACTCCCTACTCCCTCAAGATCAAGGGAGATCTAGTTGGTCTCCAAAATTTTCAGTTTCTAGGGTGATTTTGGTGGAAGACTGGCTGTTCAGAACAGTCTTGGAAAAATCTTTTGATAAGAGGGTAAAGAGCTGCTGATCACTTTGGAACCCTCAGACATGACAGAGGAAAGCCCATGCCAGAATGCTCCATGCAGAAAAGCCTCCACCACACAGGAACCTTGGGAGCCTGGAAGCAGAAGGTGTGAACCTGAATGCAGATGCAGACCAGGTCCTGTTCCCACCCTCCATTCAGGAGGGACCTGAAAAAACATACAGAGAACCAGTACACGATACTCACTAGCTAGATCCTTAGAGTCTGACTCAGTGTGGACAGCCCTTATAATCAGATTTGATGACTGAGTTGCAGAAAAAGAAGCAACAGTTTAGATGAGCAATTTTTATCTTAGAAGACACTAAAAATCGGAGTCCCAGACCAGACTTTACTAGTGGCTCTGATTGAATTGCACTCTCTCACCACTATGGGTGCAAGAACAAAGGGACAGTTGAGGTCAAGAGGCAGAAGAGAGGCTTTAATTATCTTGTCATCATGGTTGAGGGATAGCTCCCTCTTCTAACAGACCAGCAGGGGATCAAGGCATTTGTTGCTATTCCAAGAGAACTGGTTAAAATAGTGCACGATAGAATGAAACTTGAAGATTGCTCAATACTCGAGTTGCTATTACAATGCTCTATTTTCACTTGCTTATAAGAGTAACATCAGCAAACTTTGTTATGGTTTTGACATATAACCTCATTCAAGGCAAATACTCTACCTTACCTGTCATAAAGCAGCTCCAACCATTTCAAGAAACTTAGATACTGGAAAAAATTTAAAACCTGAGCAAAATTCATGTGCACGCACACATAGAGAAACCCCATCTTTTAGCATGGTGGCACCTCTACTTTTAGTAGAAGGAACTTGATATGTTTAACAAAGGGCAACTTATAGAGTAGGAATTTGCCTTTTACTGGATTTTGTCCCTCAGGGTGGGCCCAAAAAACATCTTCAAGAATAGAAAATTTGTGGGAAATTAGTACACACTAAATGACATAAAGAAAAAGCTGAGATTCACAACACCCCCTGGCAAGTCTCAGTAGGTTTTTTTCAACTTTATCAGATAAGATTTCAAAAAACTGTGGACAACCCCAATATTGTCTGGGATCTTCACGCTTTATTTTCCCCAGAGAAAAAGTTTCCAATTTACAGCCCCCAAATGGCATTAGAGAGTACACAGACGCAGCCTCATTAACTCAGTATATTTTGTGCACTGACTTTATCTGGAAGAGTTCTGCCACAGTGGCACTAGAAAAAGTTTTGGAACTTTACCAAGGAAAAGTTTTACAATCTATCTTTAACAAACATGACCTCATAGATAAAGTCTGTCTTTTTAAAAACGCATTTTCCCCACAGTTTTAGCCCTTTGGTTAGGTAAGCCAGAAAGTTTCTCCTATACTTTCAGCTACTCTGTGCTGACACCTAGGCAACATAGAAAGGAAAATGTGACTAGAATGCAAAGGGCATGAATGAAGTGAGGAAAAGGAAAAAAAGTAGATTGTAACAGATCTGGTGAGTGGGAAGCTGCAGGAAGCTGGCAAGGGAGGATTTGAGCCTACTTGGCAAGACCAGTGGGAACTGGAGGGAGGGTCAGTGGAAAGCCAAATCATTTGGGCAAAGAGGATGGAAGACAGAGGAGGCAATTGACTACAAGTCAGCAAGAAAAATGGTAGATAAAGGACTAACAGGCAGTTGGGAGAAGACTGAGAACAGGGACGCTGAGAAGGCAGGAAAATTCTGCGAACAGAAGGAAAGTCACAAGCAGGGACAATCACCAGAGCTGGGAAAATCTGGGATTGCAAGGAAAGGGACACAGGGACACTATCACTGGTGCTGAAAGGCAACAGTAAGAAAACAGATTCATGTAGCTCTTTTCCAGTTCTCCTGACAGACACAGGTGAAGTGGGGGCACAACAAGAAGGAACAGATCAAAAAAGGGGAAAAATTAAAAAAAAAAAAAAAAAGGAAAAAAAAAAGAAGTTCCAAGGAATGAAATAAAGAGTGGTAGACAGAAACAGAGAAAAGGGAGGAGGGAACTGGCTAAGCTTTCATGAAGATTCTGATAGAGGCTGAACAAAGAGAGTGTGACTGATGTTGGAACTCTGAGTATATCATGAAGAAAACTAAGATAAGCACTCAAAGATGGAGCAGGGATAGGTGAGGATGAAAGCAAGATAGAAATGAGAAATTTTCATGCTCAGAGCTGTAGGAAAAGAAGCAGATGTATCTATGCTTTCTAGAAAGCCTTCTCCAAAGCTTCTACTGGAACACGTAACTGCTAAGTGTTATCTTTCTTCTCTCTTAGCAAACAAGATACAGCTTGCTAACAAAACATGACTTGTCCTTTTCCAGGGTGGTCACTGTAACTAGTAGCAGTAGCCCAAGCAGTATCATTTCTTGTGGAATTTAAAGGTTGAACTGTGTATAGCCTGACAGAATGAAACCAGAAGAGAAAAGGTATCAACTGAGGTTGTTATAACTCCACTTCTCCCACTTCACATGACAATAAAGCAACATGAAACCATTATTCATGTGGGCCTTCTCACAAAAACTCTATTACTACTCAGTGTAGAGGATGCACCTCGACTGGGAAAGAACGAGGAACTGTATGTGACTTTAGCATCTTCGGCTTATTTACTGCAGAATTTGCAAAGTTGCAAATGACACAAGAATTGCAGAAAGACAGTCTCTTCGCTGATATAACCATGTGCTGTTCCCGTCTTTGCTACAAAGTCTCTGTTAATGCCAAGCAGGCCATTCAAATAAAATTTCTTACACCTTATTAGTTATGCTACTTTTTCCACTTTTCAGATATCTAACTTAATTTGCTTCTAAAGCAAACAGCTACTAAACAATCAACTGAGGCTACAGCCAGTGGGAGCTGTTCTTGGTATTACACAGTATTTCTGTATTTAAGGCACAAGTTAAACAGGTTTAAGCAATGAAGTATTTAAGAATGCAAGAAGTCACACAAAATTGATGGAAGAGTCTCCCCTTACAATTCCACCTCAGAGAAGTACTGTAAAGACAGACAACAATTGTGAAGTCTAATGAATACTGATTTAAAAATGATTTTTGGTTCAGAACAGCATTGAACATCATACTGTAAGACACGGCAACACATGGAACAATAAGGTTGAAAACCATTGTGACTAGTTTTTGTCTAAATATATACCACACATCTGCATTGAAACTGGAATTATCTGGAAAAAAATGCAAGTGATCAGGAAATGAACTGCAATTATCCGTAGACGTACATGCACACACGTTCTCTGCAGAACATGTGTATCTCTATTTGGAGGAGAACGACAAAACAGAGGGGAAAAATAGAAAGATACAAATTAACAGTGTAGTTTGCCATTTTTTAACCTCTGAATGCTTACTTATAGCCACGAAAACGTTTAAGATACGGGAGCATCAAGAAATCAAGAAGGACAGGAATTTAGAGGGTCTCGCTTCAAGGGTTCTTTTTTCTTTTTAATAGAACATGGCTCTCAAGTCCTAGGATACAATCACCAGGTACTCCATTTGTTGTGCTTCTTTCAAAGCAAATTACATTTGACATGATTTGGGTATCAACAATTAATTAAACCCAAAGTGCTAAATTATGTTCACAGCCCACTTAAAACATTAAAAGCTTCTTTTGATGCTAAAGTTTAATAAGTAAAATCACCAGGAAAAAGCCACCAGTTTTTAAAAGCAATCCTTTTCTGGTCAGATCCAAGAGTTTGTTTCTTTCTTAGAATATCCACAGATCTGCCAAAGGCTGAGAAGAAACTAATGCTACACAGGGAATAGGTCATCTCCTCTACCTCTACACTGTGAATAAAGAATGGGTGATAGTGACTCACTTTATATGCATATCAGTGTCATGAGTAAGGATGAATCTCCCTGCAAAATATAGTAACCCTTTGTCCAAAATAAACTTCCAACACCTGTCAATCATTTCTAGGGAATAAAAACAAATTAACAGAATTGCTGACACATTCTCTCCTTTGCTACATGCATTCTCTTGAGCTGTATTGGAAAAGCTTGGTCATTAACGTTTGACCTGGGGTAAAAAAGAAACCCAGAGAAAGACTGGAATCCAAAATGTAATGTATATTTAAAGTGGGTGTGTTTCATTTGAAACAACTATTTCCATTCCTGCAGTTGAAGACTGAACAGAAAATACATATTTAAAAGAAGTATTTTCATACACGACATAACAAAAAAGGGAATGTTGAAGAATGATATGCCTTGTACTGGTCTTGAAAAAGAAAAAATTTATGGCAACTAGATGGACTCTCTGGAGTCTGCAGCACTTTTTGGTTCAAGCAAATAGTTGCTAAAAATCCACTGTTCCCATTTTTAATGTTATGTGTAGTCTCAAGGGGAAAATTTGATTTGACAGTGAATTAATCTGTTCTTTTGGTTGTTCTTATATGAGAAGTAATTCTGTGGTAGCAGCAACTGTGCAAAGCAAGTATATTGCAGGATTTTTCTTCCTTCTTACATTACACTTGCCTCTTAGACTGTAATTTTCCTTTTATTGTTCTTTCCCGTTCTGCACTGGTTTTTGTATCATACTCATTTTAAATTAGATTATGCTGGCTACAGACTCGATGAAATGTTGATATTTTCCCTTTATGTGATTTGGTAAATATGCTAATGTGATATATCATGAACTATATAAAGCCTTCCAGTGTGCCAGTATCACAATTTTTGTCCAGTTTCATGGTGTGTTATGGTATCCATATCCTTGGAGATGGAGACTAATCACAACCATTGTAATCAGAGCCATTTGCCCCAAATAAACGCTTAAAACAAATCAAGACTCTAAGAGAAGGCAGGAGCTTTCCTACCAGAATTTCTACCATGTTACACTCCAGTCCCCTCTAATGCACACATTCAATGCTTATGAAAATTTTCTTAACTTTGGGAACAGCTATATAGTTTATGTCAGCTGATTTTGTACTTCTGAAAAAAATGGATTTTACATACTTGATCTCATAATCAAAATGAAACAATGCTTAGTTCCAAAAACTTAGAGCAAAACCAAGCCTTGATGAAATGCAATTTTGGGGGTCCAAGTCCAACTGGTTTCCCATTCTGCTTTCTATTTTTCTCTGTATCTACACGTATTTTGATTTTTCCAATAGTCATTACACCTCTTTTGAACTATGATACTATTTTCCACTCACTTAAAACAGCGCCTGATTTGTAAACAGAAAAAAAACCCCACAGTTCTAATAGTACTACATTTAATATTTATTTTCTTGATGTAGCTACTACAGCTCTTACCTGTTCCTGTTGCATGAATGTCTGTTGAGAAATATGTTATTTATCATGTTAGGTTTTAGTCTCTCTGAAAAATAACTACCTGTTCTTTTGATGCATGTATTTGGAATCACAGATCAGCTACTTGTCCTTCATATAGGACAAATACTCTGCCTCAGTATTAGAGTTTTTAAATACACTGAATTTCATTTGTCCTGGCATGAAAACTCTCTGCAACCTTAAATAAGTTTATATCATTAGCACAAGTTACATTTTACTGTCCATTCCCCTTTTCCAGATAATTTATAACATTAGCAGTGTATTGAACAGTACAGATTCCAGAAAAGACACTCACAAATGCAGAAAACTCTTTTATCACCACTTCCCATTTTACTGGTACTCTCAATTTTAAATTAATTACTCCATCCAAAGACCTTCCTTATCTTACTGCAGACTAGAATTTAAGAACATTTAACACGGGTTTTCGGTGACTTTGTCAACTGCAACCTCTTCATCCACTTGCTCTATGACTTCTTTGGAGAACGCAGGAGCATGCCATCAAGCCTGCTGGTCTGGAGCTCTCTGGACTGTACCCTCCTCCCCAGCTGCCCATACAGAAGCCTTCTTGGGCAATATGTTCTATGTTACAGATAGTATCTTAACTTGGGTTCAGCCTTTTGAGTTGAGGCTCCATCCCTGGAGGTATTCAAGGCCAGGCTGGATGGGGCTTTGAGCAACCTGGTCTAGTGGGAGATGTCCCTGCCCATGGCCAAGGGGGTTGGAACTCAATGATCTTTAAGGTTTCTTCCAACCTAAACCATTCTATGATTTCATTTTCATGTCATTCATGGGGAAGACTACAGTTGACCTGGGGTTTTTTTGTTCATTTTGCTCACTCTCCAAACCCACCAAACTCTTAAAAACCTATTTTAAGGCAGTTTCCTTTTGCAAGGGAGTGGAGCTGACTGAAGTGAACTTGCTCCACCTCCTACGCCATGAACACAGTTACCTAAAAGCATCTTTTTTTTTTTTTTTGTTCTGTGACCTTATTTTCTTCAAGTGCCACTTCTATACATTATTCAATTTTAGTATTACAGCAAGCTTCTTGTTTCTGATGCTTGAAAAACAGGCTTTAATACTCTCCAGGCACCTTGTAAATTGTTCCCCAAACTCTTTTTTTGGCCTTCTCTTTAATGTTTTTAGATTAAGCCTACCAGAACCTAACACAGCTTCTATCTCCTATGAGGAACACCATTTCAGCTTTATGAGAGAAGGTTATCCTTCCTGTTTCTGTAGTTCCATTTGTTGCTCCATCTAATCATACAAACTGTCTTGATATTTCACTAAAGTCAACTACTTGCAGGTTACACAGCAATTTAAAGTCCTCAACAAAAGTCACACTCTTGCAACTGCCCCTTTTCATTTAATTTTAGGGTTAAGGAATATTCTTACAGACTTTGTATTTGAAGGGGCTTCAACTCAACTACACAAGACCTGTTTTGGACAGTTGGAAAATCCCTCTGGAACAAACTACAGTCTGATCACTCTTAGAAAATTCCTCAACAGCAGCATTTCCAGTAGCTTAACTTGGGTTCAGCACATAGTTTAGGAAAAGTCAAAAACAGTTTTCTTTGCAAGCTCCCCAACAATCTGGTGTATGATATTTTTGCTTTCTGATGAAAGTGTCAGATTGTGCACTGGGATACTGACAACTTCTTGCACAAACTTACGATCCTCTCTAAACAGGAGACGAAGGGTGCTTGTAGTCTTTCTAGAATCCAAGAGTCTAACAAACTAATTTAAAAGGCAGCTCTAGATCCTTCAAATTATATTATCTACAAATAAAATCACTGTGGACATTGATTTTATACTGACCTTGAGAGGTCAAGTTCAACTGGGGAAGATATTATTGTGTGTATGTGCATATATTTACATATTAATGCCAGCACACAAGAGCAGGCAGAACTGAAAGCTCTATCACCCCCCCTTCAGCAATCACAGCTTTTATTTTTGCAGTTCTGCAGCTCACGTGTGCTGTATTCTCCACTGTAAGCAACTAATTAAATACGTAATAATCTTTCCCCACTACAAGATTTTTAGTGCTAAAAGATGTTTCAATTTGTGAGAACTCAGCAATGTTTACAACCAAACTAAACATTCCTTCCAAAAACATTCTTTTGGGTTACATTTGGGCATCAATAAAATTAATTTATTATTTCATCTAATAAAAGCACGGAAACTATATGAATAAGATGACTCAGGTGTCTTAATGCTGTATTTTCCTCATTTATTTAAAAAAAAAAATCTTATCTCCTATTGAGATATACAGCTAGAATTAGCTGTGGGAAGGTCTTTCTGTATTTAGTATTACCCAATTCAGTACTGACTAGTGGGAAGTCACAACTGAAACAGAATTTTTGGAAGTAATAAGCTCCTTATACCAACTTGTATTATCGTATTATAACTGATTTCAAAATCAATACATTGCAAACATGTTTAACCTTAATCCTACAAGTGTCAGACTGCACTGTCAAAAGAAGCTTAAGGTCATGCCACCTAGCAGATATGATACACAAGACTCCATGTACACATGTAAAAAATTCCATAGTGAGAGCTGTATAGAAAAATAATTCTTATTAACAGCCAAAATAATAAAACTAGAATTACTTTTATGTATTGCAATAGTGCTCACTGAGATTAAACTAAAATAGCCTGCCAGCTTTTCTTTAAAAAAGTATAAGTGAAAAAAAATTATTATATAGTATAATTTCTACGGAACTTAATTTTCAGAGTTTGTTATTCATAAGCATTTAATATGTTCCTTCAGTTTCTTTAAGCCATGAGGTAAAATTCGAAGGGATTATTTCCATCCAAAAAACAAAACAAAAAACCCCACCCAAATCAAAGCAATTTTAAGGCAAATCAACACTGAAATTAAAACTATTCACAGCCAGCTCTTGAAGTTTATTATATATATTATTTATATATTATATATTATGTTACCAAAGGTAATAAATATACAAATATTTCATAAAGTTTTGACAAGATATCTTGAAGCTGAAGAAACTCTGAATTTCACATTTTCAAATATCTGAATCATCAAGGTTTGAATACTATACTGAACCCTCAGACAAATATTTTCAGTAGCTGTATGAATGTATAAATATGAAGAAATATGTTCATTAAACCCTATAATCCTTATCATAACTACTATTCATCAATTCCATATTAGCAGCAGGAAATGTTTGCCACAGAAAATTCTACTATGATTTCCAAATGAAGAAAAATATTTTCTTGATTAACTAGTAAACAAGTTAGAAGAACATTGTTCTATTAGATTTTTCAAGTTGCCTTGATACTATCAAGTTGCACTGCTTTTTTTCTCCCACTTCTGAAGTGCATATTTTCATTTAGAGCATTTCTAAACTTCATATTTATTAAAAGAAAATTCCATTAGATTTACAGCTAAGTCACTAAATAAGGAAGTCAACCCTGCTTGATGATAAACACAGGTAATTATATCAGCTTCAATGGAAATTGTGGATGCTTACCAGTCATGAAAATTAGAGAGCAGCTTTAGAGACAAAAAAAGGTTAAAAAAAGTTTGAAAGCTGAGCAAAGTTCAACTATTCTGTTGCGTATCTTTATTTGTTTTTGAAGGATCTTGCCACTAACACATCTTTTTCTTTTCTTATCAGGATAAGGATTTTTTTTTTTCTTTTTCATTTTAGACCAATGTTTTAATCAAAGTTTACCTGCATTCTTCAAACATAACATTCAAGGGTTCAACTACTGCAGTGAGGAAACATAAAGGTTGCCAAAGGTTGGTTCACTGGAAATTACTAAGCATCAGACAGGTGGGTGGGAATGGGAAGGACAGGAGATCCCTCTGTGACGGGGGAGAAGCCTCAGTGCCTACTCAGTAGGGACAAAGTTGTTGCAGAGCATAGCTCAATGGGTGTATCATTTTGACAGAGCAAAGCAGTATCAGAACAAGAAGACAGCAGAGAACATTTGGCCAAGTCCAAGGTCTTGCCACAAGTCCTATACAAAACCATCCTGTGGTCTTTTGGCACATGTAATCAAGGTCCCAGCTCTGAGGTTTTGAATGTACGCTATGGGACATTTGATATAGTACTAAGAATAGTTGAAACTATTTATTACACACAGCCCCTCAAAACCAAACCACAACCCCCCAGAACCTCCCCAAACTACCAGACTGTAGCTGACCCATACATGCAAGTGGGTTTAGTTAGGTCTTGTAGTTTGGGACAGAAGACTGAAAGCCTGCTGTAAATTTCTGATGGGCTTAAGTACTGAATTTAGTACTAGTAAGAAATAGAAATAGACGAGAATATGAACTGGAATTTAGCACACAGGAGTAAACATCACAGGCAGCTTATGTTAACTTCACTGTGTTTCAGGGGTTAAATAATCAGGAAACAGTGGAAAGGTAGAACCAAAAGAGATTTTCTGTTGACAGAAAGTCAGAACTCCTATGTGTCAAAAATAGGCAACAAATATGAATTTTACTTTATAATTGTTCCATCTGATTAAAATAGTACAATCATACTCTATTGTCTTGCATTTTTCAATATAAAATATCCTAAATAGTTTAGCACTGAATGTTTACTCATGTAGAGATGCTTCAAACTTTCCTTGAAACTTAGTCTCCCATTTCAGCGTAACAGGTCAGTTCCTTTTTTTTTTTTTTTTTAAACTAAATTTGGACTTTGCTACCTATTTTTCCTCCCCGTTTACATTTCATTTTCATAATTGCATACAGTTATATAATCAGAAAATTAATGCAATATATGCTTCGTCTCTATTGCACTGTTCTTTACTATTCATTATAGTATATGTTTTCATACTAATATCTAACCATTTAAATAGAGACATATTTAGTAATACTTCTTTATCTACTGCCAGGAACACCTTGTCTCTTTGATAGTGGTTTCTTGAATGCTGTTGGTTCTTATCTAAGTACCAATATTTATTGGGAGCCATCAATATACATAGATGTGTAAAATTAAGTTTCATCTTTAATCTGAAAGTAAGAAGGAAATAAAAACACTGAGGTTAAAAATCAAAATTGTTAGTTCTCAGGGTTTGTTCTGGATTAATTCAAAGGAGGAGGAGAAAAAATGACCCTTTTCAGGGGTTGGGACTTTTTCAGTTTGCATGGAAGGAATATAGATATCTTTTGCCATATCAAAAGTAGTAACTAGACATTTCATAAAAACATTTTATGAAGATTTAAAAACAAGTTAATATTAGTAAAGTATGTTACAACCAGAGGTTAGGAACAGCTTCATAAAGGGCATGGGAAGGAGGGGAAAGTGTAGGGGAAAAAAATGCTTTAAAAAATGCATTTGGTTAGGGGATAAAAAACCATCTAGATGCTACAGTGGCATCTGCATCTTCAGAACTGTGTAATGTGATTTTTGACAGCCCAGAATTCTTTACCCATAGAGTATGGTAAGTCCCTTCTTCTACCTGACCTTTCTGATTTCCTCTGAATTGCCTTATTTAACTTTCTATAGCTTCTCACAAACATGCCTGTGTAGGAAGTATGTAGGTCACAAAACTTACTGACGTGTAACTTCAGTACTCAAATACTGAATTGAAGTACTTTAACGTACTAATTTTTTTTTTTACTTGCCTTCAAGAATAAGAATGTAGGACAATATTTAATTAGAATAAAATCTGTTAATGTTACACACAGGTATCGACAATTAAAATACGAGTACCATGCATATAAAAGCTTTTCCCCTAAAGGACTATTTATTTGACATCTGTAACACAAACCAAGTAAGAATTCATAGGAAAAACTGAATACACAAAGTATTTTGAAGCATATGGTGCTTACAGCATTCTACATGCAGAATCCAAAACTGCAGTATTTATAAGCTTTATAGAAATTCAGAGAAAACATATAGCTATCACCTGTGACTTCCCAATTATAACATGGCAATTACTACTCCGAGCATTAGAATGTCTGCATACCACCCAGTTATTTTTACATATATTTATATATGGTGCACTGACATTAGGTGTTGGTCTCAATAGCTTAGCTCTTGAAATTATTTTATACAGGCAATGCCACGCATATTTTCAGAGGCTGAAATCTGAAAACAAAAAAGAAAGCTTTTAATTTTTAATATTTTGATATTAAAACTCAGCCAGGGCCTGATGAGCTTGAATGCTTTCCCAATGTGACTATTACAAGTTGCTTAATTACCTAGGATAAACAACATCTGCTTAAAGAATCGCCTTACTTACACTTAATAAATACCACTGCTGCTTAAGTTTATAATTCCCAGTTCTTAAGCATTTCACACTGCTCACGTAATCAAAACTGTAAAACAGTCCCATCACTGAAGTTCTCAAAGTAATAACTGGTGTAAAAGTTCCAAACTACTAGTTTAAAGAGATGAGACAAGCACTTACTTTTAAACCACATACTATTTTTAGGAAGAATCCAGCAAATCCTAAAAGAAAATAATTTCCTCAGCATACAATTAAAGGGCCAACACAAGAAAGAGACCTTTTCCAAGGCTGGTATTAGAGTGACAGAAGGCAGTGCTCCGATACAGATACAAGCACATAAAATGGCAAAACTCACTATATCTTTACACGGGCTGAGGAAAGACTTGCATAAATATTTCCATACAATTCTTTAAGTAGGTCAAGACAGTACACTTACGTACAATTACTCTTGGAAATAGCTTGAAACTACCTGAAGAATCAGAATTGATTTTTTTAAGCACTTCAAAGAACTTGCACCCAAACCAAATTAAAAAATATAAATGTGACAGCAAGCTACGAAACGTTTCAGATCTCTACATATAAATAAGCTCTTGACCAACAAATTCCTCATTTCAAAACCAGAATGTCTCCATCAGTGTAAGATAAGGACATGGACAACTCTACAGCCCTGAATTGCATCAAAAGAGGTAAATTACCCCTCCCCTTGTCCTGTAGCCTGTGCTGTACTACTGACTTATTGTAATGCTGGATGGAAAGACTATAACATTTGAAGGTTAAAACTACATATTAACAAAAATACTCCTCCACTTGAGAACTGATGCTCCTGCAATACTTTCAGGGACAAAGCATTCTTCCTTGCAGAGATGGTTCAGGCATGTAGTAGTACAGACTTTAAACCTGTCCTTAAAAAACAGTTTTTTAACATTCCCACAACCCCCCAAAAGCATAATCCATGCAGATCAGTCAACACACAAAAATGAACACAGGTTTGTCTGGGAGTGAGCACACGGTTGGGGGTGGTGGTCAGGGAACGGGCTGGGGAGGAGGGGAGCACAAAAGATGTTATTTTAACATCAATGTGGAGAATACTATGTCAAACTCTAATCAGGAAAAAAAAAAAAAAAAAAAAGATCTAAACATCAGTATAAAAAAAAACAGTCTTTCCTTAAAACCGATGAAGTAGGAAACCAGTGGTAGACTTCATAAATTCTTAGGCTGCAAGGGATGTTGCTTAGTGTTTATTCCGGTTTCTATTATTCCTCCCAACCCCTGCATAAAGGGGTTATTCCGTGGTTCAAGTTTGTTGTCATCAATTAACACTTGTAGGAAAATAGATTATTAAGCTTTAAAGACTTTTATCTGTGGAGTAAAATAAAAACAAACTAGGATTTTCTCACATATAAAAAGACATTAAATGCTAGATACCACAACAAGTAACAGGGTGGGGGTGTGAGGGACAAGCAGTAATGAACCTGAGTAAAGGACAGATTCTTGTTCACGGAATTTTTCTGTTATTCAAAAGTGAAGATGCTCATCGTACAAAGTTAAGACTGGCAAAGCACTACATGTCCATTTAAATTACATTGCAAAATGTTATTCCTTCACACAACTTTATCCCTCAGTAATCTTGTTGGCATAAGTTGAAAACAAGACAGAGATAGGTCAGGGAGCACAGAGAACACCAAGGACTATGCTCTCTGTACAGGTTCCCAGTCACCAAGAGCTTAGCTTTGCACTGAATGCCAACACCATGGGCTTCTTACCACACATACTTACTGCTGAAACTTAGTTAATAGATACGAACATTAGGAAAGATTTTTTCATAGAAAGAGTGGTCAGACACTGGAACAGGCTGCCCAAGGAGATGGTTGAGTCCCCATCCCTGAATGCGTTTAAGAGTCGTTGTGATGTTGTGAGATTTGGTGTAGGGGAGGACTTTGTAGAGTAGGGCTGACGGTTGGACTTGATGATCCCAAGGGTCTCTTCCAACCTGAATGATTCTATGATATGTAAGACTTCCTAAAATGACAAGCTTTGAGTTTTATTGACTCAAGCTTAGACATGTCTTTTATTAAAAAAAGAATAAAAAGACTTTTTTAAATGGGTAAGTGTATGTGTGTGGACGATTAAATAAATAAATCCATGCAATGTAACTGGCATCAGCACAAATGGCAAATCATAAGTTCTGTCTCCTAGTGCACCTCATAAGAAACGTGCTTTCAGTAGGCTTCCTTCTGAAAGACCAATGGCTGGGAGATTTCCAAAACAGGGATTCTGTTTGTACCTGTTCATTCAAGCACCACTGAAAGCCTCCCTGCATATTTCTTCTATAAAATGCCAAGTGAGATTGTACTGATTTATGATACTTATGTCCAGAAAACATAAGAGCATAACACTTCAGCTAAAGAGCAAATTGATAATTTTGAGAACACTGCTAAGATTTCTCATTATAAAATTGTTTTCAGTTTGCAATATTAAAATACCAAGCATACAGATTCACGATTTGTACTTTGTTGGGTTTTCAGTTTATTTTGGTTCTTACAGTCACTGAGATAGACAACAGCTCTGGCGAAAAGTCTGTGAGTAGTCCGTCTTGTTTTCAACTTATGCCAACAAGATGCCTACAGAATCGAGGGCTGGTAACTTATATATTAAACCTACACACAAAGTACACACAAAACTCCTTCATAAGGAATCTGTATCCAGAAAGAGAGGGCAGAAAGTTAATGCTTTACAGCTCTTTTCCAGACAGCTGTGTATTATGAAATAGTATGTAGGGAAAACTGATATTCCCTTACAAGACGTTACAGATGAAGTGACCAAAAGGGAGAAACAAGAAGTAATTAAAAAAAATTCACACTGACAGTTTGGAGCAGAAAGATGTCCCCTGACTCTCTGAGAAGTTTATGATCTCTGAGAGGCAAATCCAGAGAAAAATCAGATCTCTCTTAAGCAGAAAATCAGGAAACTGATTTACACTGGTGGCTCACAGTCCTGTCCCATGCTGTGTCCCATCCCGTCATATTCCCCACAGCCCCCACCTTCTGGCTTAACTGACACTTGTAGCCTTCTGGCAATTCTGTTTATTACATTTGTACATATGCTTTATAAATTTGAAATCTTCTCATGTTCAGTAATATTACTCTATCCATGCATTTGCCTACTTTATTTTCTGTCCTACAGAGGATAAAAGACCATCTCCTAAACCCTAAATCCATTAAAGATAAGAAATAGAAATAAGACACATAAGGAATTTCTTCAAGCAACAGTTTCATTTGAGGTTTTTTTACAAATACATTAGCCATTTTAAAAGCTTATCTATACATACACATATATATGTATTTTTAAACCAGCGAGAGTATGGAGCTCTTGTTTAGGTTACAAGTTATTCAATGAGGAAGAGTCAAATGACTTATTGCACAAGCTTTGCACTATGATTCAAAACTACAGATGTAATACAATGCTGAACTGGGTTTTCTTACCTCTACAGTGTCGCAGTAGAAGACTAGTAGGCAAGAGAGGTGTGAGCGCATCATTTAGAAATTATGCAAATTCTCCAAACCAGAACCTTTAGTGAAGCGGATATATCACTCCTTTTCACATGTTTATGGAATAACTATTTCTTTCTACACAGTCAGAATCCACTGAATGTTTAATGTTCTTAAGGAAAGCTGCATGGCTCATTGGCAGTATCTTAAGAGAAGGTCCATCCTCCATCGATTAAGGCACTGCTGCCACTGACATGCTGCCCCTAACCTGGAAACATGCATTTGGATTTGGAAGATGTAGCTAGACCACCACAAATAGGAGGAAAAAGGAGGAAGAAAGTTCAGGACCTGTATCATCGTATAATGATACTAGTCTTTTTTATCCCTAGCCAAATCATCCAAAATTTTAATCTGAAATGATCCCAATTCCAAGCTTTTTATAAACCCATAAAATTACCAGTTAAGGATGCCAGGAGCTGGGGGGGGAAAGGAAATCCCTTCACCAAAATGTTAATATGAAAAACATTCATGGAATTACGGTTTTATATGTAAACTGTTTGGTTTAGTCTTTGACTTAAATTGTTTAGTATGCAATATAGAGAGCCACTAGGGTCACAAAGCATGGTAGTTATCTTTCTGACCCACCTCTCTGTAACTTTGCATTACATAATGGCACAAAAAAGAGTCAAGCCCTCTCTTTGACAAGGACTCTGGCTCATTTCGGATTTGTTAGCGAGCTCAGTAAATACCTGAAATGGGACTGGAAAGCTGTGTTAACAGTCTGACATTCTTCCCCACCCTTTTGTCCCTCCCAAACAGAGGAGATTGGCAGGGTTTATTGTTGTTCTGCACAGTAGAGTAATAGGAATTAGTGTCATCATTGCACTGGAGTTAGAACAACTTTATTTCAACACTTTTTAACATCAGTATCACAACTGCATTGCAGAGTCTCTTAGTGTGCAAAACCTCAGCCAAATATTCTCATTTATTATGATCGATCATTTTCAACTATGAATCATTAAAGCCACATATATACAATAGAAAATTTGCCTCTCTATTAACACCAAATTTAGAACATGCTACGAGATTATGTATTTTAAATATTTCTACACGTGAAACATGAATGCAATAACTGCATCCAAGCCTGTTCCATAGAAGAATGACCAGTTTGCTACAAATATTCACAAGTTCAATTCACAATATGTAGGTTTTTAAAAAATCTCATTATATAGGTGGCAGTCTGAAGTTTAGGACATCTAGAGTAATGTGTGTTCCAGTTGTACATTTGATCCATTCCCAGACAATGACAACAAATAAATAGAATTCTACAAGTAGAAATGCATCAACCCTCTCCTGGGGAAGTCCTGCAGCAACTGGCAGATTACAAAGCAGAACCTGTGAGCTGCTCTGCCAGGCTGTGTGGGGCAGAAAGCATGATGCAGCAGTTTCCATTAGCACCAACGCCTGCACACATCTTGCAAGAGCAGAGCCCTCTGTAAATAGTTTACAAGGACATTCTGTAATTTGTTCAGCAATTGAGATATGTCCAGCTTCCCTTCCTCCTCCATCCTACTGCTGTTTTATATACTGATGAGGGAGATGCAAACAAACAAAAAAACGGAAGCCAGTACCAGGGATAGTAGCTTACACTGAGAAATACAGCTCGTAGTCTGAAAAGATTTTCTTAAGTCTCTCATAGTACCAAACTGACAGTGAATATACGTAGTGCCCACTTATATTGCTAATTCAGACCACTGTTCAGCTGTAGTGTTCACCTGTGTTCTGTAAGAAGGCAGGATGTGTATGGAAATCAGAGAGAACGATGTTTTAATTTGGCCCAGTAGCTTTACATTTTACACACTATGCATTTGTACTAGTAATAGACTGTAGAGAAAAAACACACAACATTTAAACCTATGTTAGACTATTACAATGGATTAACTGTTTGTGCCCCTTAAAATGAGGCAAGGGAACTTAAATAAAAACAGAATAAGTGCCATTTTCCTAATTTTCTATCAATCTTTTCTTCATGCTAATCAATTTTTTTTTAGCTATTTTAATTGTAAGCACTTTTTCTCCTTAAAACTTTTCTTTTATGTGTCCTTCTAAAAATTTGTTTTGTTTAGGGCAGCTGCTAATTAGTAACTAGACAGTGTCTGTAACTTAGTTGAAAGAAGCACGAAGATACGGATGAGGAAAGATTACAACAAGAGACAGTTGAAGAGTGAAGATGGAGAATGACTTAAAAATTTTAAGAAAAAAAAAAAACCCAAACACCCACCAAAACCAAACCCTATGAATCTTCCCACAAGAGTGCCTTCACAAGGTATTGGGCTGCAAACTACTACACTCATATGAAATGCTTGTAAAGCTTAAATACCTACTTCATACTGTGCTTTATCACCCAATCTGCTCCACTGAAAATAAAACATGTAAAATTGAAGATTTAGTCAAACTGCAAGAGTTTTTGTTTTTCTGTTATGATGAAAGCTACACATGCTTTTTTATGAATACTTCTGAATAATTTCAACTTCTCCATGCAAGTAAGAGAAGTGCAATGGCACTTGCTTGTGCACAGCAAGTGCAAGTGCTCATGAAGGATGTGAAATATCTGTTCTGCACGGTTTTTTAAGTTTTTCTCTGAAATATAAACATTTTTGTACCTCTTGTAGCTTGTGATATATTCAGAAGCTTGATTTGCAACTGTTATCTGAGACCATATGTGGTTCTACACTTTCTGAAAGGACAACTGACTTTAAGAGAGAAAATTCCTACAGCAGGCTACAGAAGACACACCGCTCTCATCATGATGCTCTTAACTTTAGATGACTGCAGAAAGACACTGAATAGTAGCACTTTTTAAGATGATGAATGAAAAAAGCTAAATAGTTAGAGATAGAAGTGTAGGTTACCTAAGCCACGAAGATGCCCAGTTAGATGATGAAAGACAACGAGCATTACCTGGATAAGCCTGTAATAAGACACTTCCCCCCATGCCACGAACAGCCTCCCAAATAGACTATATATTTAGCTTTATTCAACACATTTAGAAATTTAGACACCAACTGCTAATAAATACCATGAACCTGAAGATCAAATCCTATTCTGAATTGACTAGACGTTGGAAGGATCATCTTTTACCCTGTTAATTCCCATATTACCTGTAAATAATACAACTTAGTTAAATACACAATGGTGGGCATTACCAGGTTAAACACTAATGTCCATGTATACTAACAGAAGTATCATAGACAGTGTTTGGTTTGACAAATAATCTGATATGACAAAATTTTTACAGAGAATCCAGCATTGGTTTTATGGAAATGCCCTCCCTTTCCAACTTTAAAAAACTAAATTCCCCTAAACCCCAAAACTCCACCTCAAAACTAACGTTAAAATTGAGATCAATATGTTTCAACTTTGAGAGAGACAAATAGAAGGCTGCAGTTTAAAAAAAGAAAGAAAAAAAAAAGAAAGGTCAAATATCAGTCTGAATTTCAGTGTCTAAATTTAAGTATTAACCTTCATTCTACCCTCTCATTCCTGTATCTCATCTAAATTAGGAGACACAGATCATCACTATTTAAAATGGAACTACCAAGTCCAAAGCCAGTTAATTATTTCAGACTGCAAAGCACATGCTCTTCTGTGCTAAGTACAATAAGGACTCTTGCATTTACTATCACTTACCAGACCTCTCAGTTGAGCCCCCAGGACAACGCAGTTACAGATCAAGGCCATCTCCACATGGACTCACAACAGTGGTCCAACACTAATACACTTCTGCACCTCACATTTGAAACTTCTCACTTTTAGTATGCTGTAAATACACACCACTCTGCTAATCAGGGTCTAGGGTCATTATAAATGGAACATTTTCAGCAAAAGGGGCAAGTATGAATACCCTTGGACCACTGGAAGGATAAGGCAGGCTAATGGGTGGCAGCATTAGTCTTGCTGGGAGGCTTTTTCCTCAACAGGATCCCTGCAACAGGATGACAGTCTTTTCAACATAGCCTAAAGTCAGTCCATTGCCTAAAGTCAGTCCATTCCTCTCTTCAAACTTTCCTTCAGGAATATCACAAGATATAGTGGAATGCTATTTTAACTTTAATAGTGAGTGGATCTTCCCAGAACACAACGATCCCCTAATATATTAGGACACAGACTAGTGTAATTAGCTCTATAACCTCCTTGCCTTCTTGGAATAGGGGACATGCCTAATTTGTCCTGCTTCCCAGCTCCACTCCCATCTTAGACAGGTAATCACTTACATGCTCTTTTTGCTTCTTCAGGTAATAAGAAGCTCTTACTTACACTTACACTATTTGGCTGTTTTTCACCCAGGGGTTCAAAAGCAGGCTCCCAAGCACAACTGTAACTTCAGTGAACAGAAGACCAGCTGCTAGAAAAAAACCCCACAAATTACAGTTTCAAACCTTCCTTTGAGGACTGCTAGTGTTAATTTATGAGCTGGAGTGTTCAGGACAAGCAGAAATTGGTGCAGGATACGAAGGCCTGAGGAATCTCTGCAGACATGGGTGCTAGCAGTACCTCAAGTGAGCACAGTGCTGCTGTGAGACTACAGTCATCTGCAGAAGCATTTTTCTTTCACATATTGAAGTGCCTTAGGATGGTACTTGAAAGCTTGACAAACACAAACTATTACAGCTTCAAGAACTTGGATAAACTGAGTATTTCTTTTAACTTTCTGAACAACTGCACCACCTAGGCTTTCAGTGACCTTTACACATACTAAAAGCTTTAGAGCCGACAGACTCGATAGCACAAGTGTCTCAAGTTATTCATCACTTATTATTTTAATAATTTCTCTTTTTAGGGATTTTGTCATCCTGCACAGTATGAGAAGGGGTTATTAATACAAACACAAATACAGACACAAAAAGGTTCCTACATTTCTGCATATGCCTATTTTCCTATTGCTCAAGCCAGAGCATTTTTGGATGTGGTCTCGCTGCGAAGGTCTAGATTTAAAATCTTGACAGGTATACTTTAGATATACTAATACCATAAAAGTCTGAATTATACTGACAAAGGCTGCCTTTCAAATCTATTTTGCTCAGGAAATACTCTAGGATGTACTACCATAAATTATTATTTTGCTAGTACAAACTGAATTTAATTTAGAAGCATCTGCAGTTATTAGTAACACCGCTTCTAGTTATGCCCCCAGTGTACAGTTGTTCTCCAACAAGAGTATTACTCCGAGTTACACAGTACTTCACAAAACATCTGCAAAACTTTCAGAAAGACTCACTCCAGCTCAGTATTTACTAAAACCATGAACTTAAGTTGTTTTGATTTCTCTTCTGAAACTGCATTCACAGGTTTAGTTAACGTGTGTTCTGATATATCAGATGTTATATCAAACGTCTCTAGGGTGTCAAAGTTGGATTTAACACCAGTAAAAACTACCATTCATATTCTTATTTTGCATTTCATCTGGTAAATATCCTGTTTCAAGTGCTTTAACCTTGATTTTTTAGGTAAACACAATAAACCAGGAACAGTCTTGGCAATACGCTTAAAATAATTATAATCAATTTTCAAAATGGCTGTGCTTGAGGGACGGCTCTCAATGGCTCTAGTCCATCACTACTCTTGGGTAAACAGCAAAGTTTACTTTCCTCATCACTTTACGGCAGCTTGAGTTGAACTTAACAGTACGTTTACTGTATGTAGTTAGCTTTTCCCTACAGCCTGGGAAGATTTTACCATCTCTTGCGTATGCCTCCTTGAATAGACTATAGTTATAACATGTCCTTCAGCTTTTCTCTGAACTTTAAACAAGGACATCCATACACTGAGAACGAATCAGGGTAACCTAGAAAACTCCATTCATCAAAACCACGTTTTAACTTCTGATCTTGTATTTACCTAAAAGGCACCTGAACTGAAGTCAGAAATGAAGATTCTCTGAAACTGTTAGAAACTTCCTAGCAGCATTTAGCTTCTGATGCCTTTTTTCATTTCTGACTTAAATAGACACATGCAACTTCCTCAGTCATCTACTCTACTGCAAGAAGCTGGCAACTATCTTTGCTTACCAACAAAACAAACAAGTGATTCCGCATTAACCTACCTAGTACTTTCAAAGATTCAAAAAATGGCAGTCAAAAGCAGCAAGTAATATCTTAAGTATTAGACAGGTATGTTCTTGAAAAGTACAGAAATGAGATTATCATTGTTGTACAGAATTTTTCATAGTAACCAAATGCCTAACAGCCGTCTGCTGTAAGGGGTTGGATGATGCTGACAATACTCAGGGGCTGCAAATTACCTAAATGGCTCTAAGTTACAGAGTTATAGCCAAAGGCACAAGTGGGAGATGCTCTAAATAGTGTTGGTCAAAGTAAAAAAACCAAAACAAAACCACAAACAGAAAACCCTCAAAAAACCCAAACAAAAACCCCACACCAAACAACACTCTTCATTAACCATCAAGCAACCTAAAATCCAGTGTCTACCATTACCCTGGAAAATTCTTCATTCAGAAGGGGAAGACTCTGATTACCAGAGCTAGATAGCACCAAAACCTGAACACAACTACTCCACTTGAAGCTAGTGACAGGAAAGGAGTCAAAGACACAAGGAAAAAACGAAGATGAGATTAAATTTTCCCTCCATTGGGTGGACAGATTCTTCCTCGCTCCTGTTCTTTCAGGGCAGCAAGGACAAGCAAATGTGTAATTTGCGAGTAAACAGTATTTATTATGAGGAGGACACACACCAAATCTTTCAAACCAAACAGTTCCAGCAAGGTTAAAAGAAGTCACCTATTTCACTTTGTCAGCAACTTCTTCACCCACACTCTCACACTAGTGGAGAAAGGGAAAAAAGGCTGGGAAAATGTCTAACGGAAAATGTAGTGAGATTCCTTGTGGAAATTTTGAAGTGGTTAGCTAGAAAAACTCAGGCTTCCTTACAACTAAATTGAGCTCAATGTCTGCATCTTTTGAAATTTCTTGAAGAAGGGTGTAATACGAGATAGGGAATTATTTCTTCGATCAGGTAGATCAAGGTTATTAAAGATAGGTTGGCTACAATTACTGTACAAGAACGCTTACCCTTCACTACCACACTTACTCTTCAATACCCTGCACACATTACATTTGATGCTTTCACAAAACTCTGCCCACAGTATGCTTCATTCTTTAACTTACCAGTTTTTATCATTCAATGTTAGGTAAGTCATGAGTTATCCTTTCTCAACACAAAAGTATAGCTTTCTTATTTCTTTCAACTTCAGAACAAAGATAACTTAACTGAGGATTTTCTGAAACATGGCCATTTTTCATATATCCTACTCAAGACACAAAGGCTGCTCTGCTTAACACATTTGAAAGAGCCACTGTAAACTTAAACTCAGGTGTAAATGGCTGTCTAGCCTAACTAGGATAGGCTTTTAAACAAAGTAGAGGCTAACAAGCAATACAAGTGTTGCCCTCCATCCTCAGGAGATGCTGAGCAGCAACCACCTTGCCAACTTGAATGATTACAGGCAGCTCACAGAAGCACACAAATTAAAGCAGTATCATCCCTTCCTAAACATACACACACACACAAGAATATTCACATACAACTCCACCACTTGCAGGCCCATAGATTAAGACAGATAACAAAAACCCCTCAGGCTATAATTATTCAGTCCCAGAGGCACCTGATGGACACAGAAGTATGTGAGGAACACAACCAGGAACTCCAGGAGAAAAATATTAAGTCTCATTTTAGCCACTGGAGACTGAGTTCTTCAATACACCTTTTCTAAACAGACTGAAAGCTGCTTTATCAAGTATTCAATCATACATCTTATGCAATGAAAGTCATAAGCAGACTATGTAATTCAATTATTTATTGAAAACATCTGTCTTATCCAAAGGCTCAGTTAAACCATACCGTGTGTGTAGTTTGCCTGATTGCTTAAAATGTTTTACAACTTCCACAGTTATGCAGAAGTTCTGGACAGACAGGAGCAATGCACTTGTGCCCCTTTGATTCCACAGCAAAGGCCATTCAACATATACACACACAATACATGGGGAAATCCCATTCTCAATAAACATTTGTGTATCTGCACAATTTGGGTGCACGTGCTACCTTATGGTGCATAGAAAACGGGTAGAAGTTGTAGTTCTCTGAATTCAATCCTGAAACTTACAGATTCAGAACCCAAATTGCAGTATTTAAGTGAAGAGAATAAAGACTATCTGGTTGAATTCTGTAGTTAGTGCATGAAGAGGTGTCTAGATAGAACACCGTGTATCTTATATTGAAATATAGATCTTATGGTTAAATATAGATGAGTTTTTAGATTCAGAAGAAAACATTATCAGCTTTTTTTTTTTCTGTTGAGAAATAGAAAATAAAGTAGAAACTAAAACAAACATGAAAACCTAACTCCGATTGTCTGAAGATGCTGGTCTCCATCCACCAGACAAAAGTCCTAAGCTAATTTTCTTCCTCCAGTGAGTTCATTTAGATAAGTTCTGTAGGATGAAGATGTAGTTAACATGCAAAAAGACAAAATTTTAATTGCTTCCAGATTCCTAATTCATGGCCTCCTGTGAAGCTTTAAACAAGGCCATTTCTTCAGGAAATAATGAAACAACTGTGAATGCAGAAGTGGTTATGGACACGTCCCATCCCCTTCAGAGGCATCACTGCTCTAATGGGAAAAGCTTTTAGCAAGATGTGAGTAGTCAGGAATCACACTAAACGTTTCTAACAGAAAATGGATACAGCAGTGGCAGCCAAAAAAACCTAACAAACAGCCTCACAAATCTCATTTTTATATAAAGCTAGAAATACTTTGGGACTTTACTCCCCCCACCAACATTTTTCTCTATCTTAATCAGAGAACACTCTCTACTTCTTGTAAGTCTGTGTCATAGTTTCTAGATCTTAAGTGATAAAAACTTAAAGACTGTAAATTAAAGGAACAAGTCTAAACTTCCTCAAGATGTGATGCTATCTTCAATTTACCTTTATAACCTGAGGATCTTCAGAGTTTGAAACACAGTGAGGGTAGGGGAAAAATAACACTTTTGAAAAGCTTCCTACTATTCTCTTGGGGTAACGCAAATAACAAGCTGACGTCTACCACAAATTACCTCCTTGTAACGATATTTAAAGCCACATAAAGTTTCCTCCAGCACCCTTGCTCCCAAATTCTTAGACGCTTTGCAGGGTTTGTTCATAGAGATATAAAAATAATGTTACTCCCCACCATACATGAAGAAACATGCTCTTCTGTAGCCTGGACCTATAGGCTTCTAGATCTTGTGTGCTTCACTCTAAGATGCAAGATGAGGCCTTGCACTATTCTCTGGGAGAGAACAAAGACTTCCAAACATGAAGTCTGTCACAAGCTGAACAGAAGGATTACAATAGTAAAGTCACAAGGGATACAAATATCCCATATACTTAATTTTCCCATCATGATTTGTTTTGCTATTCAAGGATCCTCAGTGCAACTGAAAATACAAAAGTCCTTTGTGCAAAGGGCAAGTGTAGCTGAAATAGTGCCAAGAAGACTGACATGCTTTTTTGCTCCATCTGCCTGCTAAAGACCACATGAGCAATCAGCCAGCTGTCTCTACTGTTGATCTCTAATATACAGAAGTTCCTGAAAGATACACAAAAGTCCCCAAACCCCTACCCACACATAAAACCACAGCAAAGAAAACATAATGCTGGTCTCCAGAAAGACTAGAAAACAGAGGAATCAACAGGAAGACTGCAAGGAACTCCAAGCAACTATTATTTTTCCCTAGCAGGGATGAGAGGGAGCCTTACCTCATGCCACAGCAGCAAGTAATGGTCACAGCAGTAACTCAGTGTTTGACTGGTAGTGGCAGTAGTCTTACAGTCAAGGGCATTCAGCATAACTCTTAGCATGACATTAAGAATGTGCAAGTCACTGTTTAAAGAGGCAATTATCCCATAGGCTTTTGGTAAATGCTGCCACTTTATCAGCAAACTCTAAAACAACCAAACAAGAAAACACAGGGAGCAGGGGGGAGATGTCCACAACAAAAACGCTTTTCCTTTTGCAATACAACAGGGCACTAAATAAGGATAAACCCTAAAGAGACATAAATGTAAAGGATACCTTACAAATGTACTTAGTCCCACCTCTATAAAACCATACTAACTCACACTGTTTTATTCTGCATAAATGAAAGATATACTTAGCCACTGGAGGGCTCTTAAATCTGAAGATGTACATATTGGTATGTACCCAAGTATTTTTCACTTACCTTTTCAGACTTGCGAAGCATAATCTGTGACCTTTCAGCATTTAGTTAATATTACACTTTATCTCAAACTTATGTGCAATCTTTACTCTAAAATTAATAATATCCCCTACCCCCCAAAAAATTTCACATAGTTGTATGTCATGGTATTATGATTTGTGGGGTTTTTTAAATAAGATAGGAATAGAAGGAGTGATTACAGGGTGCTGAATGTTAATGAAACTGGAATTATGTCTCAATAATTGGGGAAAAAAAATAGTTTTACTTTTTCCAAACATATATTCAGTTTTTGTTAGAAGAACATTGAAAAAAGAATACCGATATGTAACTTGGACTGTTTTCTTCATTTCCTCAGGTTGTTTATTTTTCAGCTGTAGTGTCTTCAAACTTTTTTTGCCACCCAGTTACTGGAAATCATATTTCTTCTTGACAGTATGTGCCACAATTGCATGTTCCAACACATAAGGCAGTTATACCCATTATACTAGTGATTAGAATTGACTCCCCAATATTTAATAAAGACAGACTTAAGACATCCTTGATGTTGATATTTAAAGTGATTTTCAGGCATGCATTAGGCAAAGGATTGCCCAGAAGGAAAGAAAGACTGAAGGTATCTATTTTTATACTGCTCCTGAAATATAACGCATGACTTGCAAAAATGATCAGTATAAGAAATAAGAAGCTAACATACAAGTTAAAAAACACACCAAAACAAACAAGCAAAAAATTAGAACCCCATCAACTGTGATTTCAAGTTTGATAGCAATACTTCATTTCCTTTTTGCTACAAATTACATTTTTTATACCACCAGATGTGATGAAAATCTTCTCTCAACTAAGAACAGTTTAACTTGTATCATGATTTAAAGTACTCTATCGTTTTTTCCTTCTTCTCTTGGCTAAATTCTCTGCTTAACACAGCAGGGCTTTTTTTTTTTGGAGGGGGACACTCAGTTAAGATCCTCCTACCAAATAATTTAGAATTATAAAGATAAAAATCTTCAGAAGACTTGACTTCCATAGGAGAGTTATTCAAGAGTTAAAGAGGTAATTTCTAATCATATGCTTAAATGAGTCAAGTGCCACTTTTTCAGATTCATGACTTTGGAACAAGTATGGGTAATGTTATTAATCATGTTATTAATGCAGAAGTATGGATAGTCTATATAGCATTGAGTTGTTTACAGTTTAAACCTTGCAACTTTAGAGTATGAATGAGAATTTTATTTGGATATGAATTATGAAGCAGCACTGTATATGCTTCTGTCCTGAACCTTAGAATCATAAAATAGTTTGGATTGGAAGGGAGCTTTTAAATGTCAAAGTTCCACATGTGCTGCTATTGCCATCCCTCACATGGTAGAACAAAATAAAGTATTTTATTGTGACTGGCTGTAACAGAAAAAAGGATGACTAAAATATGAGAGAAAAGTAGAGGGTGTTGGTTTCCTACTTCTAATGCAGAGGAAATTTTTTTGAAGTGGACTGAGTTTAGCTGAAGGAATTTAGTTCTTGCTGAAGTTTGGGTTTTTGTGGGTTTTTTTTTTTTTTGTTCAAAGTCAAAACTCACAAGTTGCTTCCAGCAAGCATGGTGTGTTAATTAGTTTTAAACAGGTCATAAAAAAGTCATAGTTCACATACAAAGTAATTTAACCATTCACTAAAATCCTATTCAATAGGCAATGAAGCTTAACAAACTGCTTCTTCCAGAGGTCTAGCAAAGACAAGTTCCAAACACTCCTGAAGTGAAAATGTACATATTGACCTTTGTTAGCAAAATACATTTAACATGGAACTTGCAGCCAAACTGATTTCCCCTCTGTGCCCCCCTCCTTCCCTCAGCAAATGGAGCATTAAAAAAATCAGTGTCAGAAAACTTAAATGAATTTTTTTACAAGTTGCCCAACCATAAAATGTATTTTCAGAAGGAGGAGGAAACCATGATTAACAATTAACTTTTACAAAAAGTTACTGCAAATCTATGTGTATTAAGCCACTCTCAAATCTGTAAGTCATGTCACATGTCCCTCCCCAAAAATGGGGAAACAAATGGAAGACGAAAGGATGGGAGTACAGAAGACACACAGGGAGAGACTGCCTTGAGCCAGTTCTTACATTTTTGAATCACAGAAATCCAGTTGCTTTAATACAGCTGACTATGATAAGTGTTAGTTGTGTTAAATCTTAACTTTGTCTGCTTGCTGAAAATCACATACTAATATTTTATTCTGTTACATAATGCTTCCTTCACACAAAGCTAAGTTCCAGAATCTTATATCTTTATATAACACAGAGCTTACAACCCCCCTCCAAGAACCCTCCCCAACGTTTCACATTAAATTAAGATGAAACCACTGCACCTCATCCTATCGGGTACCTGTGATGTCCCCTTTTCATGCCTGCTTCCCAGTGCAAGCCCTCTCACTGCAGCCCACCTACCTAAAAAATGGGTGCAGCACCTCTGAAACCCAACCCAAGGCCACTGTTGGCTGAACCTACCCCAAAGACTAGAAAATATTCCTACTTTTCTTCTTCACCCGCATCATGACACAGCAAGAGATAAGCAGCTAAGGAGAAGGCTCACTGTGGATGGTAAGGGATGAACATGCAACAAACCAATAATTGCACAGAAACACCTTCAGCCCAGGTAAGTGCAAGGGAAATGGTTGCAAAATGCCCACAGTAAATGTTTTTGAGAACATGATTCCATTTTCCAGTGCTTTTCTGATCACATCCTAATAAAGTCATCCCTTCCACTGCTCTTCGAGTAGCACAACAGCAAACAAGGCTGTCAGAGACACACCTGGACTTCAATAAAGCCTACAGCCTCTCAAGAACAGTGTTTATTGATGGTTGCATATATACTTTTCTTGGGTTTTTATGTTGCCATAATGCCTGGGATCATTTCTTCAATGTGTCATGGAGGCAGGAGGTCTTTACGAGAGCCTTAAGAGCACGAATCTGTTTGGCTTGTGTTCATCTTACTATTAGCTGAAAATGAATTACAGTATTCAAGTATTAAACTGTGAGGTTTACTAGGGAAACATTAAAAAAAAAAAGTTTGGCCAAGAAGCAGAAAATCTCTTATTCCAACACCTTCAATTCTTGCTCAGGGTTGATCTTCCAGATTCAGGCTTTATATATGTTTAAACATGTTATGAGCCCCTCCAGTTGTATGGGGGTGTTTTCATTCTGCTTTTATCAGTTAGTGTTCCCTCAGAAAAAGCACCACACCAACCACCTGTACTTAAAGAATGATTTCTGATCATTCTTCCTGTTTTTCTTAAGCTCCTTTAAAAAAAAAAAAAAAAAGAAAACCAAACTCAGAACCTTAGAACTGATTTTCTCCCCTTGAATTAAAGCACAGCCTTAAGTCACATCAACTCTCCTGCGACAAAGCCAGTTCCCAGAAGCCTGAAGCTTCTTCAGGCCTGCGCCATCTCAACTCCACAAACTCCCTTATACAAGCTGTGCTGCCAGCTGCTCTTCTCTTTTCAGATATAAAATAATCTTTAAGCAGCATATGGCCTTGGCTATGTGTGTACGTTCTGGCAGGTTCAGGTTAACAGGGTTACAGGCCATTTGTCAAGCCCTATCACATTTCCTCCACACCCTTCCTCTTGTGAGTAACCCAACGCCATGCACAGCTACAGCTCGATGCAGAACCGCGGCCATGACCGAATGAAGGCTATTATTTGAACCTAGCAAAATATGCTGTGGTGAATCATGGCTATTAAAATAAAGGGCATGACACAGCAGAAGTTAAATTGATGAGACACTAATGGTTAATCTGGCTTGAGGAAAAAGGCCGGGTTCTGCAAAAATCTCAGTTTTATTGGGGCACAGCCCTCAGTTTTTGTGTAGAGTCAGGTGGGCTAGACAACCCACCGTACTCCAGGTTAGACAACTGGAACCACCGTACTCCAGCACAAAAGGGAGGTTGCGCTACCCCATCCTTCAGACCCATGAGCAGGGAAAGGGCTCAAGAATCCTGTTCCACTCCACGTGTTTTAAGATTTGTAACTGAAAGGCTTTGCCAGTATAATACAATCAGCCAAGCGATGCCCCACGCAGTCCACTTAAAAAAAGGGCAGTTCTAATAACATTTACCATCTTATCTTAGTATCTCCAAATGTGTTACAGGAAAATCAGAATTTACTCAACAAACTCCTATATGATTTAGGGAACTTTTACTGCCATAGCTGTATCACTGGCACACCTCTTACGAACACCGCTGAAACCACTGTAACCAGAATGAGTTTTCAGTACATTACTATCTCGGCTTTGGTGTCCTAGTTTCTCTGAGGTACAGCAGTGCTTTGGGATGAGGTACCAGCAGATGGCTTCAACATCATTTCCCCCCATCCACAGTTTCACAAACAAGTCTATTTCTATTACACTTCACAATTAAATCCATCTATTGAGCCAAAGTTTTTAATTACAAATAGTGCATTTAAAGTGAGTTAATTGCATTGAACAGCAGAAATCTCTGTTCTTCATGAAAATAAACACAAAAAATTTTATATTATTATTTATATTAACAGAGCAGGAATGACACTTATGAGAGAACACACTGAAAGCTTTACCAAGAGAATCATTCTGTTTCACATAGGTCAGCGAACAAGGACTTGACAATAAACACTTCAGTATGAGGATAAGTACTTTTCCCCCCTCTAGGCCAGACATTTTCAAAGAAAAACAGTAAGTTACTTTTAGTATACTTAACTACAGTTGAGGAAAGTCTGTGGAAGCTTACATACTGGGGAAAAGACCAGCAAGTTTCATACCTGGAAGTGCACAGGTATTGCAACACTACATCCATCTTGTTTACTTAACGGCTCTGAATTTGATCATTCCTAGACAACATACAGTAACATTGACTGAATCTAAGTTCTAGGTACTAGAAAGACACACTATAAGAATACACGGTATAAATCTGCTTAGATATCTACATAGGTTAATATGAAATAACTGCTTCCATAAAGCAACTTGGGAACAGGTGGCTGTGTTTCAGAGGTTTTGTCCAAATACTATGGTGGCCTAATACTTGAGAAATAGCCAAAACCTTTCTGTTTTAAGAACCTTTGGAAGACACACACCTATTTGAAACCATACAGCATATGACCATATACATGCTGAAGAGGAGACAGCACGCAGCAGCAGATTCTGAGTTTACAACCTGTTCTACCAACTCTGTCTTTATTTCTTATTCTAAGTGACTTCATAACAGTACTTGGACAACAAGACTATATCAGTGTCTGCTTTCCTGGACAAGAAGAATATATCACAGCGTGTACTTTCCTGATCTTGCTGAAAGTTATTTCTGAGATGCCCTAAAAGAGGAGGTTTCTCTCCTCACAAAAGACCAAGGAGTTATCTGTAGAAAATACTCTCACCTTGGGACAGGCTATTTCTGAAATTCCTTACTCTTTGTCTAATGGAAAGGTTTGAGACTAAATAACAGAAGCAAATTACAAAACTCAGCTTCTGAAGATATTTCTGTGCAGAAAGTTTGTCATGAATTGTTAAGTATGCCATTAAAAGCATTTAGAGCACAATAAAAGAACCACAGGAATGCCCACTCAAGATAAGGCTAAGTATCATTCCTACACCTCAAGAAGTTAAGAGTTCAACAGCTAAAACAGACAGAACTTCACCTCCTTGCGGTCCTCTCTCTACTAACATTCATAAAAGTGGAGTAAGTTGGGGGAAGAGCAGAAAACATCTAAGAAGCCATACATGTCCATATTAGTAGTGTCGGGATAATACAGTCCTTGGGCGTCTTTTGTGTATGCCAAAAAGGCATCCATACAAATCCTCCATAAGTGCCAAACCACAACTAGTTCAGCTTCTCAGGGCTGCAATTAGCACTGCAGTAATCCTCTCTACTGATGGCGCAGTATCACAGAAGACAATTACTGATTTTGCCCGACTTACTCCAGGGGTAGACTGGAAGGAAGGGACAGAGGCAGTACAACATGTTTTTATAGTGCAATAACATACTAGCATCACAACATTTGAAGAAGTTTGGTCATTTAAAACATAATTTTTTTAACAAGCTGCACTATGATCCCCAAAAAGCTGCTGACTTCACAAGGTAACAACTTTTAGGTTTGAATCACTGAAAGTACAGTAGCAAAGTTGTGTACTCCAGTTGAGAACAGAAACTGAGCTGTTCATTTACAGCTCACCTCCACGGGTAACAGTCGAAGTCTCTAATAGCACCTTTTGCCATACCTAATATATTTAATTGGCAGTGCTACTTATTAATATAACAATACCATATGGCAACCTGGAATCAGATATAGCAAAACTAATACCAGTGATATTTATTTATTCTAAATGTAAATGCCTAGATTCTGAAATCCTGAATTACTGGAGTCTGAACAACTTCTTACCACCAGCTAAATGCCACACATGTTGCCTGAAAATGAGCTGTGAAACAGATTGTCAGACATCTTTGCACTAGTTTGCTTCATGGTTTGTTTCATCTATCCCAATTACATTTTAAATTGGGTTGGTTTTTTCTTATTTTTGAAGCACAAAGCTATAGAAATACTCTTTATATGACTTTTCCCAGACTTCTACGCATTGTAAGCTTGGGGTAAAACCCACATTTGTTCCATGCTTCTCATATGGTTAAGCAGGGGAATGAATCTGTGGTAATGCTAACAGTTTTAGGATAAGAAACTCTCATCTGAATAGAATTTTTTCCTCTCCCTTAACATTCATTAACTTTCTAAAACATTCCTGACAGTTGCCTGCTTTCTATACTGATAAAACTGTTACAGCTCAGGCTATCACAAAGATTGCTAAGCATGTAAAAGAAATTCCTTATGGGTCCTTTTCACAAGTTCGTCCTCAGGAAACGCTTCAAACCTACCCAAAAGCCATTTGACACATTTGAAGCTGCTTCCCTTAGCTAAACAGCTCTACTAAAACAAATGCAGACCATACAGGTCTTAAATCGTCGCTCATCATATAACTCTGCTTTGGTGATTCAAAATAGCCACTAGAAAATAGTGACCGGTTATCCAGACTACAGTAGACACCATAACAGATATCTTTACTAAAAATTGCTTGATATACCTCAAAGGAAATCACTGACAGATATGATGGTGTTGTTAGCAATTTGTCCAGTCACAGGACAAGAGATGCCTATCTGTGGTTATTTAATTTTTTTATATTTATTCCACGGCAACAGGAACTAGCTGCTGTTACTTGGCAGCAAGGAAACTACTAAAATACTGAAGTTGTAACCAAGAGGTTTGCTTTTTACTTTAAAGACAACACACAATTTCCTGACTTGTTCACAGTAACAAGAAGGTACTTAAATAGTGCAAATAAACTCCCATGACAACAAACAACCATTTAATACAGATGTCCTTATCCCTATCCCTTCACACACAAAACCAATACAATTCTATATGATTAGTACAGAACTGTTATGGGTCATTATTGACCTTACTGAAAGTGTTACAGGTTTAACTCCTGAGCACCATCCTAAAACAAAACCAAGGCTGAATTTAATATTTGTGTATCTGGTATATTCATCATAAGTATCAATTTGCACAGATCTATACTTCCATAGCTGGCAGAAGCTTTTCCTTACTTCACCAGAAATTAGGTTTAGACGACTGCTGGAGCTGAGCATCCCAGCAGTGGGAAAAGAAAAGGAAAAAAACCTCACAGTTCTAGAATCAGTAAGGTCCCCTTGGGCCTCAAACCCAAAAAGCATCCACTTGTTATTATCTTTGCAATATAAACACCAAAAAACCAACCTGAAAACACATAGCAGGAATGCAAGAACTGGGAAAACAGAAACAAAGACACAAGGAAATATTTAGTTATCTCAAGAGGAAGTTTGGGATGAAGTGGATGCAGTGTGGTCTAAACTTGAGTTGTCGCCTTCTAGCATAGATCACGGATTTTTTTTCCATGTACCTGATCAACACCTCAGTGCTGGAGTTACACCATCAGACTGACAGACTTGATTCAGTTCATGTACTGTTACACACCATTGCAACAAGAATACAACAGATCATGTCCTCCAAAAGAAGGAATAAGTCTAATCAATTTACAAAAAACAGATTTTGCTGTCATGTATGTCTGTACACATGGGACAGAAGTGCATTAAAATCCCTAAAACATGCAGAAACTGACAGTATTTTTGGTTTATAATGTTGAAAGCACACATTTTTAGCTTAGAAGGTAATAGAAAACTCTCCCAAAAACTAACAAAAATATAATAAATTCAAGTAGGTTATACTTCCTACAGAGATTCCAACTTAAATGAGATGCAGTTGTGGAAAGCTGATGGTGCGTATTGTGTGTGCTAGACAAGACCTTAAGTATATCTGTTCAAGAGTTTATCAAGATAGGAAAGAAGCAGGTTTCCTGAACCGAAGTAACTGTAACTCTGTTGCTTGCGGCAAAGTAATTTGTAGAGGTGCAACCAGTGATTGAGATTGAATGTAACTTTTCACTGACCTCTGCGAAGAGCTACATTCTACACTGAACAGAATTTCACTGTATGTGGGTATTCCTCATGAGGTAAGTCTTCCTCCCCAAAAACCTCTGTTCTTTTTCATGTACTGAAGGATGTTATGAAGTTATGAAAAATTACATGTTCATATCCAGTAAAGCAGATGTTGTTTGATCTGTGGGGAGTAATCTCATAGAGTATTACTGTCACCAAGTAGAATCCCCCAGACGACAACTGCACAATACAGAAAGCAGACAGGCTCCTGGGGCTGGCAGCATTTCAAAGCTGATCCTGGCCAATGCCAGTGCCATTTGCCAGCTGTGCAGTTAAGGGTCAGCTTAGGCTGTGCTTCCAGAAGGCCAGGCACCTTAGGAATGCTGAAGCATAGAGTACAGAACCAAAGAGCACATGCATTCTGCAGAAAACCACATCAGAGGAAAACAAGTACGTTGATCTGCTGCGCTGCAGGTTACATTCATTATACACTGACTACCAACTGCACTAGCAAGAGCCTATAGAAGAGTGCATTCAAGAGAGGAATGAGAAAAAGATGACAATTTCACAACATCATCACCATAACTTTGCAAAATACCTGGGAACTGCAGAGTTGCAGAGATGCTGGCTACCAGCATAGTTCCTTTCTCCTTACCAATCCATTTGGAGCACAGCAACTGCTTTTCCTCCCTTCTAGAAGATGCAATATCTAGCTGATGGGACAGACACACACACACACGTGGGAAATGCTAGTGGCGTTTGCTTTAAAATCTAGTACTAGGTTTGCACAGTGCTATAAAAAGTGAGATTGCAGACTTTCTTGGCAATGGGAGAGGCTTAAGGTGCATTGGCACACAAGCAAGGATTGAACAATCATCTTCATCAGTTACTCCACTCAGTAAACGGCAGAAAAGGTCTGCAGTATTAGCAATGCATGCTTTCCCCTTCCACCCCTGTCAACAGCATGTCATGTTTAAAGCTTAAAAAAAAATACTCAAACATCTGGGGCATACAGATAATCTTGTAACAGAAGGATGTTAACAGTAAACTCCTTGCTGAGTGCTCAGCAGCAAACAACAACTAATTGTACAGTGGGACTATTCATTTTTCTTCCCCATACAACAATCTGGTTGAAAACAATCTGGGATACTAGGTCTAGACCAGGAGCATCTCCAGCTTATTGCAGGCGGTCTGCTACACGTGCGACTGAGAAAGTGAATCTGGCAGCATCTAGCCCCTACAGAAAGTACAGCCAGGTGCATTATTCAAAAATTCAGAGGTCTGATAGTTGAACAGATAAATAATGCAAATAATGTACAGTTCTACCCAAGTAGATGTTTTTCTAATATTACCCAAGAATCCAAACAACCTTCTACAACCCTTTAGACATCATACACAACAGAGTAATGACAGTGGTGTAAGAATCAGCTATTAATTCACTTCCCAATTTGCCTGTTGGGGCAAATGACAATCCCCTAACATCTCCCAGATTTCCCCAATACTACCTGTGGAACACCATGACAGACACAAATGCTACTTACCAGCTCTTTCACAGCAATGTACTTTTGCCACGAAAGAGGAATGCAGGCATACTCATTTTAAACAAAGACATAGTATAGAACATATACAGTCAAGTTATCATCTAACAGAATATTTAAGAAAAAGGCTGCATATCATTTCCAAGCTTTGAGATAAATTGCATGCATGTTATTTTAACTAAACTGCATCTGAGTAAGTTTTTATTAACTTTTCTTAAGTAACCAGTATTTGGAAAAGTTTCTCAGAACATAAATACTAGAAATTTTGTATCTTGACTGTAATTAATTCACAAATGTATAAAGATCTGTGTTCCTCTCATCCCTGGTTAAAAAACAGATACCAACATGATGATCTAGTCTTGTATCTTGAATAGCACAGATCACAGAAGTTTCACTCACCAGCTCAAGAACTCCACAGTACAGTTCGTGGTTACTCTAGAAACCACTATTTTATAAAGGCTTTTTTTTTTTTTTTTTTAAGCCCATTTAAGAAATTAACTTAGAAATTTGCAAGCCAACTTTTGGTAAATTCCCCAATTGTAAATGTCTTTTAAGATGTGTCACATAGAAGCAAAACCTATGCTAAAAGTAATTACTGAGAAGCAACATATATCTATCTTTGCCTACTAGAACTACCCAACTTCAGCTTTTGCATCTTCCTTCCTTTGAGCTGTAAGACGTACAACAAAACTTCCTACCCTTCTTTTGGGTAAGCTCAAACTATGCTTCTTTATTCTTGGTGTTAATAGTTTTACAGCAATTTTTATGTAAGTTTTTCGTTAGTGGTGGTGGTGGTTTTGTTTTGTTGTTGGTTGGTTGGTTTCGGTTGTATTATGGACACAGACACAATCTTTCCTGCATATTATGCTACGCTGGCAACCATTCTGAAGAGCTGGCCCAAGAAACAGGGATGATATGCTATCTCTGGTCTTCACTAGTGACTGCTGTGCCACTTCCTTAGTATTTTCCTGCAAACAAGGAGCCATTTCTGAGAGACCGGGAAGCTCACAATCAGCTGGCCACCACAAATCTCAACACCTATCAGAACCATCCTTTCTAAGGTATGCACACATTAACAGCAGGGAGCAACTACAGTGTGAAGAACTTTCTAATGTCTTCTGTAATTACACTTTAGCTGAAGCTAGCTATTCAAGACTGAAATCCTCAAAAGGTCAATATGAAAGGCAAGCAAGCGAAGATTCCTTCTGAGAGATAACCTCACTTACTACTGCTACATACTGGACAAATTATTTTCAGGCTACTAGTTTCTTTCGTATTACATTTCATAAATTTAGCTATCAAATGTGGATTTGAATGCTTCAAAAGAATACTTGGAACAGCTAAAAATGTTTTTTTTTTTTAAAAAAAGGCATTTCACAAAGACTTAAAATTTACAGTAAGTTAAGAGGATGAAAAGAGAACATTGAGTAGACCATTTTCACTTAAACATCACACTTTCAGACTATTGAAGGCATGCGGTGACTTCTAATAGATCTTGTATAACTTTAAGAGATTTTGATCTCTACAGAATTAGATTAATATAATGGTTTGTCCATGAAATTAAAATGAATTCTTTTCAATGGCAATTTGGAGAAATTAGTGTAAAACTTGTAATATAGTTGTGCAGATAGACTTAGCTCCTCTGGAACTTTAAATCACCTGACAATTCTCCAGTAAAAGCCACAAAAAAGAAACAGAAAAAAATTGCTGGTTCAAAGTAGACAGATACTTTTCTGATACAGTTATGGGAAGGAAGAAAAAGAAGTACAAGGATACAAATTCATGCAGCGGGACAAGTATCTGCTGAAAAAAACTGGGAAAAGAAAAACAGCATGAAGTTTGTGAGAGAATCCTCTTAGTTACAGTCCCCTCTTAGTTTCCTCCTGAGAAATCTGCACCTGCAGGGATGGGTTCAAGCAGTTCCATCATTTGACCTCAGAATCTGAGATTTTACAAGAGATGGTTAACAAGCTGAATTCCTACAGGATACCTAACGTGTGTTTCACCAGTGCACTAACTTACTGCAATGGTGCAAACCTGCTTCTGTCCTAATGTAAGTCTCTTAATCTCTGTAAAGTCAAAATGACTGTGATGACCCACTGTACAGTACAAACATTAAAAGATGCAGGAATTTCAGCTAAGGCCTTGTACAAAACTAAAGCCACCCATTTGTTTAAGTACCATTCTTCAGGTAGTTAGTTGTCTGTGTCACTGCTCCCCCCATCACTTCGCTAATTACATGCAGACTATATCCTGTGGTTAGTGAGCACTCTCAATATCTAGGACATAATAGTATCCAAGCTGTCTGCATATCCAGAGAAATGCTCTCTGGCTATGAAGAAACCTCTAAAAATTAAGTATTAATATAATAGGAAGAACTATCAAAGGAGTAAGAAAACACACTTTTGTGTCCAAGATGCTCATGTTAGACAACTGACTCTTCCCTCATCTGAAACAACTAGAAATCACTCTAACCACATTGAACTCAATGCAGTTGCACAGAAAAATTCACTGCTATTCAAAAAAATATTCCTAGTTCTTCATAGTGAAATCTCACACTTCAAACAGCTTTTTGCATTATCAAACCTCTCCGCTGCAATGACCTACACATCAGTTTCACTTGTGATCGTTTATTCACTACAAAAGCACTATTTAAGTAATCAACAGAAATTAACATTTCAAGAAAAGCTAGTTGTGACCAACTCTAATACCACATGGAACTGAATAGGAGAAAACAGAACAATTTCATTGCTGTTTCCTAGCAAGACTTCAAGACAGCACACTGATTGCAAGAAGCTCATTCATTTCCCATTATGAGACAGCAGAAACCTCGCTTGAGTCAGATGGGTCAGCTACAGCTCAACACCAAGATGTTCTGAAGGGAGGTGCACGGGGCAGGCAGGCTGCCTGCTTCCCAGCTGAACTGAGATACCAGCACATGCATCGCAGAGAACTGAAAGATACCTAAGATCAGACGGTTAGAGAAAGCATTGAGACAGGTATCATCTTCAAGATGTAGCTTTTAGCACTCAGGAATTTAACCATGGCTATAATTTTGAAAAGAAAGTAACACAGGAGAGAACTCACAAGGGGAGTTTTAGTAGCAAAAAGAACAGCAAACTATTTTTCAGCTGTTAGACACCAAAAAAAAAAAAGCATTTGGGTGCGACACAGATCACAGGTAACAACACTTAGATTTAGAATTCATACATCAACTAGCTGCCTAAGTTCCTCCTATAATCAATGGTATCTAAAGAACCATTCTGCTCATCCAAAAGCAGATACCTATGTTCAGTCAGATGAACAGCTCTTCAGGTTCACCGACTAGGTCTCTGTAGACTATAATGGGAGCACAGGCAATGAGCTCACACCCTGGCATCTAAAATTAGGTGCTGTAGTCTGCGAGCCAACCCTACAGTTTATACAGCCAAAGTACACGGGCATGCTGATAGGCCAAACATACATATGCTGTAAGCAACTGCCGAGAGAATGGTCCTTTAAAAAACCCTTTTCTGAACAAGGACACTTATGAGAAAAATGCAACCTGGTATAATAAGAAAGCCTGCTAATAGAACACAAGTTGAGTTCCTGAACTACGTTCCATACAAGTTTCAGTCTGCATGAAAAGCAAATGGTTTCTAGGTAGCCATAAGGAGGGAGAGATTCGGCCCTACAAAAGTTGTCTTCAAAAATAGCAACACGTCTGAACAATTTCCAGAACACAAATCGTCAGGGAAAATATCCCTCATTCATGAACTGTTTGAGCAGGGAAGGGCTGACAAGGATTTCTGGTTTTAATTAGTAAGCATTACAGTTCTGCCACTTTTTTTCACTAACTGTCATATATATGTAGGTAGTGGTGGACTTATAAACTAGAAAATTAAATACAAATGTTGAGCGAAAGAAAATAATCTATTTTTAAAAAAAGAAAAATCCCTATACTACAGAAGCCAGGAGAAATTGAGTTAGGGCATGCTCAGACGCTACGATATGACAACAACATACCGCTTCCCTGAATTGCTGTCAATTGACCACTTGTTCTTAATCTGTCCCAATTGTGAGATAAAATAAATACAGAGAATAATCTCTGCATCCTATGCCTTCCATAGATCTACTTGTTAACAGAGCCAAGGATCATATAAATTGTTTGCCCATAGACTAACGCTGTAACCACACGTTCAACATATGCAGGCTAATATCCTTCTCTCTTTCCTTCAATATCACACAGTTGCAGAAAAGGACAGAAGAACAAAAAGCAGACTACGTTCTTGACTCTTGGGATGTCAACAGTTGGCCTACTGAGGTGCTCATCTGCACCCATCTTTCTTGGTGACCATGATTCTCCAGAGTAGAGAATGACTTGACACCTCTCTCTACAATTGGTTATTTCTTCCTCTTTTAAGTTACCTGCCAGCTTGACCAGGAATGATTTTCAGTCAAGGACCAGGATGTAAAAGCATAGATTCAAGCAGCAGATAGTTAGATTTGAATGAAAAATTGGTGTAAATAAGTGACATTGATTCTGCATTGTTCTGCCTTCTTGAAGACTCACAAAAACTGCTATTTCAACACTTTTACTGAGGTTTCACTAGAATCACTAGAGCTAATACTTTCCCTAAACCATTGCTTATTGGAATTATATTTTCTTCATCTAATTCTTTGTCAAGTCATTCTCAGTAGCAACCTTTCTGTTATTTCAGCTGCGCACACAAATTTGTAATTATTTTGATTGCCCTGTATTCCCTCTTAGCTGCTGGGATGGGATTGGCTCTGAGAAAAAAAACTGAAACCAACCAACAAATAAAAATCCCAGAAAACAATTCCACAGTACTAGCAGTGCAGAGCCATATACTCATTTAAGTCTTTAGCGGTTGCTACTTAAATAGGATCAAGGTCAGTTTCAAATGAACAGGTGGGGTAACTTCTGGTTTTCCTTTCACAATGAAGTATTCTACAACATAATCAAATTATAATTTTTAGCTAAAACTCAACATAAGACCAAAAAACCTTGGGGCTGTCAGTAGCAAGGCATGCTAGAATGCTCAACTCCACTGTCCCCAGGCAGAGGGAAACTACTTCTTTCATGTTTCAAGATGAGGCCGTTCATGTTTAACACACTTAAATTCTTTAAGAGCTCAAAAATATAGTGGGGCTTAGTGGCAATACTGCAAATATAGATTTCAGCACAGTCTGAAGGAGCGCTGTACACTAGTGGGCTCCAGGCCTCAGAAAGCAGACTTTCTAAATTAGCACGAAGATTCTGCAGACTGGCAAGTTGTAAGGGCAGATGAGCTTGAAGAACCCCCACATGGCAGGCTTCTGGTCAGCTATTCCGCCCAGAACTGTGCTTTGACCGTACTTTTGCCAGTGCCTTTATGGTCTAAACTATTCCACATCAGACAGCCTTTAAGACACATTAGAGGTCATCTACTCCCCCAAGCACTTGTGTTTAGGACAGTAAGAGAAATGTAAGACCAGACATGTTAAGTTTACGTTCCTGAATTGTCAACTGATGGTATTACTGAAGTATACAGCTGCCTCTTCAATCTAAATTGCATTTGTGACCAATTGTGAAATTAGAGCAGCAGTACACAGCTAGATTGTTTTGCTGTTTCTGTGATGGATTTTTAGCATTGTATAATTTCTAAAAACAGGAGCACTGTTACCTCTTTAATATTCATATCACTTAAGAAATGCTGCTTAATAGCAGGTTTGATTGTTGCCTACTCTGCTGTTAATTGACCCTATTGCTTCATCTCTCTATTGCCTGCCTTCCCACCTGAAGCTGTCAGAAGAACAGTTATTTTAACCTTCCTAGAAGATCGTAAGAGCAACTAGGAGATGTACTACTTCACAACTAGGTACAAAACGGTAGGTTTGCTTTCTTTGGCATTGCTCCTCCAGTTCTGCCTTTTCACTTCAACGCTGGTAGAGCTGCTTCTCAAATCCCACCTTCACACCAGTATAAGTTAAAAAAAAAATCCACAAGAGAACACATCAGATTTTGCAGTCAATGGACTAGCCATGGAAATATTAGTTACAAGAAAACCTCCCTTAACAGCTCAAGACTGCAGTAGTCTTGAAAAGGAGAACATAAAGAAAATAGAAACTCTTAAACATCATGTAGTTTCATAGCCTGACAGAAGAGGAGGGAGGCAGAAATAAGAGAAGAAAAGCTGCCATTATATAACAATATAAGTGGCATTTTAAGAAAGGTTTGATTTACCAATTAAAAAAAAAAAACCTGATATTGCAAAAGTGAACATTCGACTGTTGCCTTTTAGTTCTAATTAATATAAGCAAAGGATTTTCTGGTATTATTTACAAGTACACAAGATTAGTAGATGAGAGCTCATAAACAGCTCTGAAAAACATGTATCAGTTTCACTCAACTATGGTAGAATTGTTCAGAGTTTTGCTGCACTGTGAAACAGTAAACATTGTGGCATATATTTATAGGTGGATATTCTAGATGTAACTTACACATTTACAGTTTCCAAGAGTAAGGCAATTTTAAGATGAGAGTTCTTGCTGCCATTAATGTTTCACAATTAAATCAAGCAAGCAAAGAAGACACTACAGTTGGATATGTAGGCTTATGGATGCAGATTGGTGACACTCAAGAATGTAAGTGCAACATCCAAAGAAGCAGAGTACAGCAGGTTGCGATAGGAAAGGGGAGGGTGAACAAACTGAGCGGGAAACTCGTACAAAAAAGAACACCATGCTCCTCAGGCTGCCTGAGACTAAGCAAACTTATCTTGGCAGCGTTGAACAAAGGCTCTAAACTTATTCCTTAAAGCAACAAGGGATGATGGTGACAGTAGGTTCCCCAGAATTACTCTCCTAGAGGAATTTTTGGTAGCACTAAGCAGACTGAAGGCTGAAAATGTCTCCCTCCAACACATGCAAAACTTGAAAGGATACAGCTAACAAGGAATGAAAGCCATTACTGAAACCCTATCAGACTGTTTCCTAACCCCAAATACCTCTTCTGCTCTCCTGCCAGTGGCTAGTGCCTCCATAGCACAGACAGTTAACATGGGCAAAGGTCCAGGCCTCCTCTACTTCATTTTAAAATTACTCTGCTAGGCTGGAGCCTGTTAGTTCCAGTTCATGTTCTGGGCTGTGTGACCTGTGGGGCTGAGGACTCCTTCACTTCCTTCTGCAATGGAAGCAGGACCCTGCTCTGAGTGTTCATGTCCAGCAGCAGAGCAACTGCTCCTCTTCAGCCCCCCCAGCTCACCTGGGTCAGGCAAAAGCAGAGCTCTGCTCTCCCCAGAGCACTCCTCCTCCTCTCTTCCAAGGTGGGCTGAAATAACTCAATTCTCCTTTAAAAAACACAGACCCCAAAACCACCCAGCTCATCAGCAAATCTTTGTGTGAAAGTGTTTTACACCTTGAAATTCGAGTGCTGAGTGAAGCACATTTGTTTTCAAGCAGAATGAGCAGGTTTTTAAGCACTTATCCATTAAGCTATGAAAAGAGAAAGTAAACAGTGAAATGCGTGGAAGAAGCTGAAGGGGAACTGCGGATTTAACACAAAGAACATCAAGTTTCAAAGTTTAGTTTGAAAAATAAAAACTCTTACTCATGCTTTCAAAATTACTCTTAGCTGTTCGGGTTTGTTTTGTTGTTTTTTTTTTTTTTGTAAATAAAAAAAGGAAAAGAGATCTCCTTTCTCCTTTTTTCCTTGTTGCTTAACGTTACTCTGAATCTCTAAAGTTAATGAGGGCAAGTTATAGTCTACTTTTGAAGTCCTTAAAAACCAACAAAACTCCCTCTTTACTTAAAAATAAACTTTGGAACCCTTGATTAAAAAGGAAACAGAAAAAAACCCCAAACACCTGCGCACGTGAGGTGGAAAATACTGGCCGAAGTGTCAGATTAGGAAGCGTTTGCCCCGTGAGGTGTGGGGACTTCTGAGCTGTGCTAAGCTGTTTTGGGCTAAGCCTTAGAAGGCGCAGGGTAAATCTACACAAGCTGAAAACCCACAAGTCGTAGAGAAATTTCCCACAAGCCTCGTGTGAAAGACTGCCTCCTTATACTCAAGTCTTTGAATAGTGCTTTTCTTCTGAAACAAAGTGTATGAGGTACAGCGAACAAACTGTAAAGGTAACTAGGCCTTTTGTCATATAGTTCCTCCACCCACTTGTACTTTACCACACAATAGCTCGTTTACAGATTCAGACCACTCCAGCTCCACATAGAAACAATCCTGTATTGTGAAGTGAGGAGTAAAATCTAAAAATACTGCAAAAAGTCTGTAACAATCATTTCGTAGAACTCTACGGTTCTTCCCTTAGAGACAAAGGCTTTCCCAATTTGAATGGGTAATAACAGACTTAGTCACTCCTTACAGGAGTATGACTAACAGCATGCAAGAGCAAAAAATACATATGTACCACACAGTATACTAAGCTGTTGATCTCTTAAAATAAAATGATTTGCACTGCAGCAAAAGTAGCTATAGTATAAAAATCCGTGTTATTTCCTGTCCCATCTCCACTGGGGAGAACAAAGCACCATGTAACACAGACCCAGATCTGTGTGTGCTACTCAGGACAAGCTGTATGTGTTGGTTTACATCAGCGGATAGGTGTAGCAGCTACAAAACATCCACAGATAGAACAAATAGCAGATCACAAGCTATCTGCCTAGTCAGCTGTACAATAATCCAAGTAAATCATGGGAGACCAGCTAGGTTGTTGGGAAAGTCTGGAAGAAAGGACGGATAGCCTACCTACACTCTACTTGCACTTTCACCTCATAGAGAATAGTTACTCCATCCCCCACAAGCCGCTATAATAGAATAAAGATAAACGCAGGGATTATGCCAAGTTGACCCCAGGCTTTGTTCTTTCCCTCCAAGCACATTCAGTGAAAAGGTCTAAACACACATCTGATTTGACAAGCATTCAGGTTCACAAAGAACGTGGTGAAAGTGAAATCATACTTGGGGCATTCATGGGTCCCTATGTCAAAGGTCATTCAGCAGCGTTTCAGCTGCTGCTTGCTAGGATTTAAACTAAACTAGTTTAAACCTCCATCGCCACAGACACCGACATATAGTTTGTGCCAGCCAAGAATGTTTTATAGCACATTTATCAAAATTTATCTCAGAGATAATACAATGTTCGGACAAACATTTAATCCTCACAACTGCTATCATCTCCTCTAGAAAAGATGCATAATTTTCCCTTTTATTCTTGATGCAAACTTACATAACTCATCTGCAGAATACTGAATTATTATTATAAAGAAGGGCTGAAGAATGCATTTATATGCCTACCCCCTATAAAAAAAACCTCCACAGCTTTTTCCACCTAACTAAAGGTTGATCAGTTGACTCAAGCAGAAAAAAAAAAGTCACATTTAAATGACTTAGCTACATCAGAACTCAAAAAGCTTTACTAAATAACTTTTCATTGATTTTCTCATTTTATCAAATATTATTCAAGTCTTCCAACTTTCATTAAGGATGTTTAAAGAAGGTGCATTAGAAACTAACTTGAATCAGTAGCAGTCTGGGTAGCTTCAGGGCTGTGAAAAATGGGGGAGCAGCAACTGAAAACCTGCTGAGAAATAACAACAGTGCAGGAAAACAAATGTATTCTTCCAAAGCCTTTGTGAAGCATGCTCTCTCAGCTACTGGCAGCACAGTGGTAAGCCCAGCTGTCGATTCAGCAAGCTGCAAGACTGTCACTCCAAAACAGGTCACAGTTCAGCAAACAAGTTGTTATTTGTTTTTACTGCTGATGAAGAGGTCTACTTGCTAAAAAGCTGCAGTTCTGAAGCAATGTTTTTGTAGGAACAACTATATGCCTTTATGTATTACATATAATACACCATGTTGCCACCACTAAACATCAGTAGATGACTTTATTGGAGAAAATCTCAAACCTCACTTTATTACAGGAGGTGGTTTCACGTAAGGATGCTGGTTTGCCGTGGCTGACAAACAAACAGGTTTCTGTCACTTTGTTCACAATCCAGACTTCCCCGAAGTTGAATGACAGGGCATCAACATCCCCTACCACCATCCCTAGCTCCTATGCCAAAGTACTTTGAGTGCATCTGCCAAAAAGCACCCTCTGCTCCTTGAGGTTTCCACCAAAGGCACACAATTTGGTAACGAAAGACATTAAGACCCACAACTGACTGCTTCTCAAGGAAAGAGAAGGGAAGTACGTGTTTAGTGGGACGTGCGCCATTAGCAAACAGGATTTAGTTGCATTACGTGTTCTCATCTCACACACTTGGGCATCCATTTAAATAACCTTTGGGCAGAAAACACCCTTTATCCTTTTGACAAATGGGGGGAAAAAACCAAACCTCTCAAAGAAGCGCAAAACAAGCTTGTTCTTTTTGGCTAAGGAAACAGCCCCTTCAAACCTTCAGATGCCCAACAGGACTTCTTCATCTGCACCCTTCCCCTATGAATAACTAAAAATCCAATTCAAATAGAAGACCGACATAATCTCAAAGACCAATTAGTTTGTTCCAGAGCTCTCATGCCTAAATGGAAACCCACATGTAACAGGCTTTCCACAAATGACCTGATTGCAGAAATGGAGAAATGTGAGGATGACAACACAGACATCTCAAGGCAAGGCAGGCCTTGCTTCTCTCCAGATCCCTTCCATCCCCCAGTGGGATGCAAGCATGCTGCTTTCCTAATGACCGGCAGGTCATGTTTGGGATAACAGAAAGCTCTCCTATTCTATCATGCTGCATTAAGCCAGCAGATTTGTCCTGTTGGTGCAGTTGCTTATTGAGTTTTAGAATATTCTGAATTTTCTAGGGAGCTTTGATGACTACCAGCTAGTTTAGGAAACTGTGAGGTACAGAGGAATAAGATTAAATTAAAAAAAATGAAAAAAAAAAAAGCAAACCAACCACATCAGAGGTATTGATTATATGTGATCAACAGCATCCAAAGCAGCAATATCAATGTGGTTTTGGCTGTGTCATTTTCCAGAACACCCTTATGAATCAAGAGGAAATCTATGAATCTGAGTTTGAACACATAGCTTCCTCCAAAACAGAGCTTGAGACTCCTTCTTGTCATACACTCCAGGCTGATCTGCTGCAAGTCTTTGCAATTTACCCAAATTAAAGAGTTCCTGATTATAACTGTGTCCACTGGAGTACTCTGCAATAGTCACACAGATTTTGCAAAATTGCTCCATGAAATTTAAACCACCTGTTATTACAGCAGAGATAATCATAAGACTCATTTAAGCTCAAAAAGAATCATTTGGCTTTTTTGGTGGGCTTGGGGTTTCTGGTAGTGTTTTCTTCTCTTCCTTAAAATGGTCTTGCTTGGAAGAGGAGGAGGGGGAAGAAAGGGGATGACAATACACTGTAGCTCTGCATATCTTAAATCTTGGAAGTTCTTGGACAGCTGGGTGAGATACCATAACAGAGTTCACTACCTCATCCAGGATAGAGAGCAACATCGTAATGATGCCTTTAATTTCCCATAAGAATTACTCAATTCCACATCACTGGAGTCACCAGGACTCACACAGGGCCTATAGCATATAGAAAAGGTGGAAACAAACACTATCTCAGTCAGATAATAGAACCACATACTCCATTCTTATACTGCAGAAACAGGTCTGTTCCACCTATGGAAAACAGCAGCCAAATAAAACGGAGGTAACTACGTGGTTCTGGACTGAACTAGGAAACAACAGCAAGTCACTATAAAACGTACAAGTTTCCACATATAAGCAGCACTATCTGCCAAAACAATAATTTTTCTCTATTATCTAAATGACTTTAAGACAACAAAAATTCTATTTCCTACATTTCCTTCCAGTTAAGTGAAATCAAGCTTTCAACTGTTTTACCACTGTCTCTGGTATTCTGCAGCTTCCCAAATCTGTCCTGAAAACTGTAGTCATGTCAGGCCAAGCAGCAGTACCTTTCTCAGTATGCTGTATGATTATAAAAGCTCAAGAATACAAGAACATGCAACTTCTCTAAGTTGCATTAATGTGCAACATACTGCTTTCTGTAGTGCCAATTTAGTTAGATGTTGAAAGATGTGTAAAATGTGTAGCTACCTCCTTCCCCCATAAAAGAGTTCACTTTCTTATTTTTACTCAAATGTCTTTGCATTACCTACCAGTGATTACCTTCCTTCCCACCTGTGATTCCAGAAACTAGTGGCTTCCTACTGAAAACCACAGTAATCACATAGGGCAAGGAAAGAGGAGAAAAACCCCACAGATCCTCTCTTAATCAACTAACCTTGAACATATTGTAGTTATCACCATCTGCAGACTAGCCAACATCAGAGACAATTAACTAAGCTTTTTTTTTTATTGCCAGCTTCCTTCATAAGCTACAGCCTTCAGCACCATAAAGAGCTCGTATGATCACAGAAACAATTCTGAACTGCAAATAAAAATGCACGTAGCATGAATAAATACTGCTGTCAAATGATCAGGATCTGTGGAGCTCGTCTGAAAATCACTCTCAGTTGTAAAGCACTTTCAGGTGTTTCCTTTTTCTTGGGGGTGGAAGACTTTATTGGGGGAGGGGAAGGGAGAGAAAGAAGTCCACATTTTGAGGAAGGGTTTCCCTTAAGGAAAATCAATCCGAGAGACTGGGAAAGACTAGGTGTGTCAATGGCAGCTAATAGGATATCTTCAAGGGACACAGTCCATATACATCCAGAACAGCCACAATGATACCTGGTAGCAATAGACAGTGAGAAAAATAAGACACAGCTTACTCAAACAGTATTTCCATTTTATTTATTACAAGTTGTAATTTGTACATTTTGTTGCTAAAGCACAGATTTCCAGAGTCCACTTAAGTTATATCCACAGTGACATATTAAACAGACTCCAACAAGTGAGACAGACTATGACAAATATATGTCAAGAGGTTTCTTTAAGCATTTTAGGACAAGTTTTCCATGTTTTAATAATTTCTCCATATTCTGTATACCAAATTGTTTTTATGCTGACTTGCCAGTTGGTTTGGAAGCCCGCATTTATCATTTCCTGAGCAGGTGCGATCCAGGAAGATCCTCCACTTAGCGTAAATGAAAGTAGCACACCTTTTTTGGGGGGAGAGCACTTTTTAGAGCTTGCATGCCATAAAGTAAAGAAAGGAATCTTTTTGAAAGCTGTAACTGGATGTTAGGAGGGTGAAAGCAGCCACTATTGCTTACAGACACAGTATACTGTAGACAACTGAGAGGGCTGGTTGTTTTGGGTTTTTTAAAAATACCAGATTCTTATAGTGGGTAAGCATAGCTGTCAAAGCCTTGATAGGAATCCTAGCTATTTTTCCTGCTACTACTTCTGCACACACTCATGCCTCTCCTCGATCCAACTCATTACTGCTTTATATTTTATATCTCCCTCAAACATCTGGATTCCCTCTCAGTCAGCCATGTTTCTGGCCCAATTTCCTTCAAATCTGTATTAGCACATCTTCCCAAAGACTTAATAAACCCAACACACTTCTGCAGGGCAGATTATGTAATCCTGCAACTAATCAAAAAATGAGAACTAAAAAATTGAAACAAAAGAGAAAAATAAATACACCTGCATGGTGAAAATCAAACTAAGCNCAGCAAGTAGTAGTACATCATCCATTTAGCTCATCTGTATTTTCCTGATAGAAGGATCTTCAGCAATTCTCTGCAAAGCACCTAGGAATACTTTTGACAGTTGAAAAAAATTAAGTTTATTTTACACCCATTAACATGATCATAAACCAAAGGCTACTCTCTCCATCTCCCCAATACAGATATCCTCCATGGCAGGCTTGTCATTTTTTGCTTTATAATGGAGTCATTTTATTGTATGCAAGAAGCCTCGAGCATTTTGTGCAGCCCATTACTCTTTGCTGCCCACATTCAGATGGCTAATCTGCTATCAGCCAGAAGCTTGACAGACAAAAGGAAAAGGCAGGAAAACAGCACACATGGTTGCACATGCGCACACACACTTCAGCTAGAAAGTGTTTCGACAGTAGACCCAAGAACCAACAAGACACATTTGATTGCAGTCCTACTTAATGCTTCTGTGGCTAAAGGAAGACATACAAGTTCTTTAAGGCAGATAGGCTGGGGAAGGCATTAAAAAAAAAAAAAGATTAAGTAGGATGCCTATTAAGAAACATTAAGGCACAAACCTGGAAGACTTTAGTAAGTAAGTGAGCACCTTGGAACTTGAAAAGCCACAAACATCTTCCTATTCTGAAGACCTTCAAAATGCTTAAAAAATACCGGCAAAAGTTAGAAAGATGAAATAAGGGCTAAAAATAAGCAGTTGTAAACTATCAGAACAAGAGATCTGGCAAGTTTTTGATTTTTTTCTTATCTGCTTAGAAAAAAAAACTCTGAGGTTTTTTAAAAAAGATGGATATTCTTTCCTGTATCCCAAACTATTGTGTCACCATGTATATGCAAATCACTTCACTGCATTTGTTTTTGCATATCTTACTGCAAACCAAGAAGCTTTTAAATTATATATTTTTAAAGAGTTTGGGGTAATTAAATGGAAAAGGTTTGCCATTTCATACCAAAATACAGAAAAGTACTTCAGCAAATATGGTAATTAACTACCTTACTTATTTTGCTTCTGAAGGAAAGCATCTCACCAGATTCAAAGGCAGCACTGGTAAAAATATTTTTTGAGAGCCAGATCTACAGGCAACAGTTTGCATCAAATATCTTGCAAGATTTGTCTGTCAGGATGATAAACCTCTGTTGTATGTCACATTTTTTATTCAACTAAGTCTATTTGTACCCTTTGCAGCTGGAAAGCTAAAATTGGCTCTCTTATGTGAGCTGGCTTAGGTCACAGAAACAGAAAGTCTGCTACTAGTTTTAGTCCCTCATATGCTGAGTTACAAACCTGGCTCATCCTTTTAAGAAGTCCTTCTCCATCATGCAACTACCACATCAGCTATGCAGGCTGATGCCTGGAGGCGTGATTAATCACGTGGTGAAACACAGAGAACTGTGGCATGTTATACTGCGTTCTGTGTGACTGAAAATACTTCCCTTTTCCTACGCTACAACTACCAATTCAATTTTGCTTTTCATTTCTGTTTAAGTTATTCTTCCACTTCTGTGCAGAAAGAGTCTCCCAAGTATTTTGACTGCAATATAGGGCTGATTCTATCTTACTTCCACTATTTGTTGTAAGATATATTTAAGATTTCAGGAATACAGTATGTCAGTCAATTTAAAACCCAGAAAAAGTACAAAGTCTTACCACGAAGAGCCGTTGTTGTCAGAATAGTCTTTTCCATAGAAATAGTCACTGAGGTTTTAGCATCACTACAACACATATGAACAACAGAAGTTTACCTTGTGTTACTGCAGGGAGAATTCAAGACAGCTTAATAGATTAAATAACTGGATATATAACTATACATATGTATGTCTGCAAAACAAATTCTTACTGGAAATGTAGTTTCTCCCTCAGTATCTAGAAAGTATCAAAATAGGTTATTATAACAAGTCGTGCAACAATCTGCTCCTATCTAAACTTTAAAGTTGGGAAGAACAGCATTTTCTTGTTGCCTTTGAGTCACAGCAGCTCTGAAAACCCCGGTGAGTCTTGTCCTGCAGGACAAGTACTTCTCTCCTGTGACCATCTGCAGCACCTCCTCAACAGCAGCACCATCCGTGCGGTACTCTGCAACCTTATCTTTCCCTCCCACATGTAGAAGGTAAGAGAGGAAAAAAAAAATACTGCATTTGCATATGTAATTATGGTGTAGCTCAGCAGTGAGCAAAAAATTACTGGAAGTTGAGAACAGATATGCCCAATGACCACACCTTAGTTTTTCAAATGAAAACGCTTTGCGAGGAAGGGGAAGGGACACCAGCAGGGAAGGAAGCCAGTCATTACAGCTCCAAATCTGCTTCAAAGTCCTTATTCACCACATCATGCTCTTTGCGGGGCCAACTGTACCTAGGTCCTTCCTGTGAACAACAACGTAAGAATGAATCCAGTAGTATGCGACTAGTCCTATTTTGCTTGAGTTTACCAAGCAGCTGTCGCAGGAATACTAGGAAAAAAGGAAAGGCTATGGAAAGACATGAACAGAACAGGATAGAGAATAAACAGGTTACAGATTCTAAATAGTACCTCCCAACCTAGAATTTCATGTGACATACAGTAGATAGCATATAGGAACTTAATGGAAAGAATAAAATGGACTAGAAGGTGGGAAGAAAGAAGATCTGGCGCATACCCAAAAGGGCAGAAGACAGAAATTCCTCAAAGTATTGAGAAAAACTGTTTAAAAGCAAGTGCACATAGGAAAAAGGGACAACTCATCTTCCTTATGTTTTTGGGCATTACAAAAAATTGTGTTAGATTAGGGGGGGGGGAGGTGGTGTTAGGAAACAAACAATAAACCCAACCTGCTTCTTTAGGTCAAGTCTACCAGTTTAGCAAAAAGCAACCTAATCCCTGTAATTAAATTCTGATTTTTCTGTTCTTCAGTTTGCACTTTTTCAGATGGAACAGATTTCCCCAGGCCTTTTTTAATCATGCCATATTTGCGATGCTTTGCAATTTCATTTTCCTTTCTCCCATACCCGCTCTGTGGACAGATGTTTCTACAAAATGGAACAGAAGACTGCCCTCAGTGTCTGTCAGTTGTCTGACAGAATTTGAAAAGGATGTTTGCTGAAATAATGAAAACATTTCACATCACAATAACTGGTGCTCCCAAGCATCGCTGGCCCCAGTAGCATTTGATCCTAACGAGAACAGGCACGCTAGTTCATAGGTAAAAATACTCTTTCTACCACATCAGATTCTTTTAACCCCTTTATTTCAAAGTGTCATCTAGGAAAACCACTCTCAGTATCACCGTGAAAGGACAGGTTAATAATCCATTTGTCTCCTGTGCTCTTGCCAGCTCCGCCAGTGTTCCTGATCTAATGCTTGACTTGTGAGAAGATAAAAAAACAGAAGAGCTTGTAGAAAGACAGGATATCTGCATCAAATCCAAAAACATACTTAAAAGTTGTACATAAAAGATAGTTAAGGAAGAGTTGTTTCTTTTCCTTCTGATAAACTCCAATATCATATGGGGATCTTCGCATTTAAAGAAGTACTTTTACATGTCCTTTCAATCAAGAAGGACTGCTACTCGTACTTACCGATCCTAACTGGATAGGATGGAATGTCATCTCAGCACAGAATCAAATTTCTTTTTTTACTCTCTCTCCTCAGACATAATTGAGCCCCCTAACACATCCAGAAGAATACATTCATCATTACACATGTTCATTTGTTTTACATAGTTCCCCAAAAATAGGTACATTGGAACAAATGCAACACATTGAAGGCAGAGCAGTGAGAGAGATGCTACCAAACAGAAGGCAAACATTTGTAAGGGAATCAACAAAGGATGCCAGTTTTCAGGTTTTAACCTTTGGGTGACAGCAGTTGTTAACCAAACTGCTTTGCAACAACACGGGTAAAGTCCTCACATCAAGGAGATTGTGACAGCTGGGAATGACAGCTGAAAAGGAGAGAACTGAAACAGGCTGCTTTAAAACAGTACTGACTTCTCAAAGACGAGAAACCGTATTTTTAGTTAACTTCTGTTGCTCTGAAAAAGCATGTAAAAATAAAAGATACAGTTGCATTAAAATAACGGCATCAGAAACAAGCCCAGAGCAAGGCAAAGTAAAAAAGCCTCCTTTCTTCCCTATTTAAGGTTCTTTTAGGGATGCATGTATAAGTGTAAAGAGCCCTGGTTAATATGTTCAGCCCTAACCAACTGAAACATTTGAATCATTGCCCAGCTGCTCCATATGTAAAGATACAAACTTAAGAAGCTTCTTCTTTATGCTCTACCACCACCTGTCCTCCTCACACATGAGCTTAAGCTGTCAGGTACTCACATAGGAATCAAATATACAGGCTCAGATATAGGAAGAGAAGACTCAGGACATATATTTTTACTGCCTGAAAGGTCCTTACATACCTTAGTGATGGGAGTAGTATTTCTCAGGACTACTGAAATAGATTTATAAAGCTATGCTGCATTTAACTGTAGTCAGTAATTTATCCACCCAACTCTCGCTCTTCTTCACTGGGCTTCCCATTTTCCTCAGCTGCCACACAGGAATTCCATGCAAGAAAGGGATAAATAGATCATTTAAAGAGCAAACAGAGGCTCAGAACAAAAGCAAAACTGAAAATAACTGTAGTCCTTCTATAAAAGAGGAGTGCAAGCAAAGATTAAAAAGCTACAACTGTGAAGAGTTTTTAAAAATATCAAACTATGTTACGCTTTCCAGTAACTTAAAAATAAGACCTTAGAAACTTGACAGCCAGAAAAGTAAATCAAGACTGTGAGTAAATACCCCTGCACTTGATAGTGAGCTCAAGAAATTGATTCCATCAGGATATCGGAGGCAATGGCTTATTCAGCCGTTTAAAACATATGCTAACATAAAGCAATACAGAAAGCTACGCACACAAAACTCCCTACAAAATTCCCCAACAATTCCAATGCATCAAGGCATCATCTAGTCAACTGAGGTCAAAGTTATATCCCACTGTGATATTCTCATGTGCCCAACCAGGGACTAGTTTCACCACTCCCTGGAAGGCCACCAAGGTGCATCAGGAATAAGGCATCAGACTTTCAGTGAGAAGCAAACTCCTCTCTTCCCTATCATATCCTCCCTCCTTCCAACACACATTCTTCGCCACACCCATGCACCCTACCCACGTATACATACACCCCTCTGCTCCCCATGGTGTGCTTGGGTTTCCAGTTGATTTGGTTTTTAATTATTATTTTGAACAGCATTTCCCTCAACAAGAGTCCCTATCATAATTGCTCTATTACACCTTCTCATGACTAGAGCTAACCACACACCTTCACTAATGAAGATCCCAAGACTGCCCTCCACACCCAACATGCCTCTTGCTGCCCCAGGCCCTCCAGGCAGGAGCAGCACTCACCACCTTCAGCTGTACCCACTTCCCACATGGCTCCTCCTCAGCAGTGGCAGCCCCCTGTGACAAACAGTGGTGGCAAAACCTAGACTTGGCTCCTGTTTGTCCCAGTCAAGTTGACTTTCCAGGCTCAACATTTATTTATATGCTTCTGGAGAATTTTTACTTTAAGGAGGACTTATGCTTTTTAATTTACCTAGCAGTCGTTTTCAAATATTAAAAATACCAGCCAAATGCTGAGACTCTTTAGTCATTACTGCTCCAACAAAACCAGTATCTGATTAAATCATCTCTGCCCAGATGCTAGCCTTTAAGAAAATAATCTTCTAAACACCCTACAATCAGAGTAGGGATGTTGATGTTAACAGTGTAGGTCTTAAGACAATTCCATCCTGTTTTGTTCTACGTTTGTCTACCTACAGATCACTGAACTTCAGACTTGGGAATACAAAAACCACCAGAAGACAAAAAGCCTACTTCTCCAGAACATCATTACATCAACATTGACTACGCAGACAGGAAACATCACCGGTGAAGATACTATCTTAATATCATCTAAAAACAACTACAGAGAAAAATTGACTTTTGCATATTGCCACTTGTTTGCTGAAAGTAAACATATTTTAAGACAATAAATATGAAAGAGTTTAAATACTTGAACTGAAAGGAATAGTAATGCTATTACTGCTACATGATAAATCTGTTCTTTCTCTTTAAGGCTCTAGAGCAAGCCAAATGCAAGAGCAGTCCCAAGAATTAAAAATGGATTGAGACTCAGTCTTGCTATGGACTTCTTGTGTGACCATGGGTAAGTCACTTGAGAATTTAGTTCTCAAAAATAACAGGCCTATTACAGCTGCCAGCATAAAGCACCAAAGTTTCTGAAACCACAGATGTAAGCCAGGTCCTGCTTACCTGTAACAGAAGAGAAGATCCTACCTGGTGAGCCATTTTCAAAATGTAGAGAAGTATGACCAGAACGTCAGGAATATTGAAATTAAGCACCTGAAAGTTCATCTGGAACTGTACTTTGAGAATTAGTAGAAAAGCCTACGCAAAACCAGAATTATTTCTGTTCTTCAACCTCTTGTTTTGTGTATTTTTGTGAAACCTATCACAAGTAGAATCTTTATGATCTCCAGAGATGCAGTATGTGCTGTTAAATATTGGATTTACAGTCAATGAAGCACGCCATACTCTAATCAGCTTGCAATATCAATTAGCCAGATTTTTTGAAATTACTACAAACAGCTAATGAGTTGAAAGCAATGAGCTTATATTTTAGGTAAATAATAATGACTGGGTTTAGAAGCAAGCATTCTTAAGAGCCATTTGACTAGATAGTGTAGTTCCAGCAGTTTCCCTGCAACAGAGAGCAGTTGCTCAAAAATCAGTTAAAAAACAAACAAGCGAAAAACCCACAACCCAGCCTTCACAGAAGCTGGTTTTATTTCTTTAACATAGTAATAGAGTCCCATGCACATTAAAAATGTCTGCCATTCCTTGCTGGTATTTAAAACCCTATTAAAACAGATGTTTCCAGATGAAGAAAGGCATTGCACTGGTATTTTTACTTGAGTTTACTCTAGCTTCTCCCACCAACGTAAAACTTCTATAAGTAGTGACAGGTTAATACTGTGACGCCAGTCCTGGTGGGGAAGAGGGACAACTCTGGAGCCCCTTCCCCTGCATTGCCAACTGAGGAGCTCACTTGCAGGGAGCAAGGGCCTAACAGAAGTCTGCAACAGGACCTGTAATAAAGCCCAAAGTCAAGAGAAAGATTCAATGGTGAGGGATATCTGATATAACAGAAAACGTTCAACAGAAGACTTGGGCTGAGTTCACAGAAGTCAGATCCTCAGACTTCTAACTAAAAATTTTAAACTGACTTCTACGACAGGGGAGCTGACGTCAGAGGAAGAGTTTCATCTACTTGCTACTTTTCATCAACTGTTTCAGCAGCCAGTTTACCAGATCCCTGTAGGCAAGGAAAACTGTTTCAGGCTCATCACCTTAGAAAACTCTACCTCTGGTAGCAAATTACTTTAAAACACCCTCCTTTACAACTGTTAAAATAACAAGCACTAAGAGAAAAATGAGACTGAGACAGATAATAGCCTTTTAAAATGTATTCCCATAATATTTCAGTAGTTAACATGAAAACAGAAGTATTACTTCTTTATGTAAAAGAAGATCTCCCCGGATTCAAACAGTTAATTCAGTTGTCCGTGTAGACCTGTTCACTGTGCCTGGAATCTAAACTTGGGAAACATTCCTCAATTCCCAAATTGCAAATTTAAATTAATGCTGGAGTGAAAACATGATACCTAGTGAAAAAGAAAGGGAGGGGAGCAAGAGAAGAAAGGCATGACAAGGAATGTTCTATCCCCAGCGTCACTAACACCTGACATCCTGCCAGTAGTTCACACCTTGGAGCTAACAGAAATACGCCATGCTTTTGCCTTAGTCAAAGGCACTTCTGATCTCCTTGTAGCCCTTAGCTTTGTAACAAAACTTTAGACAAAATTATTATCTAAAATAAAGAGAAGAAATCCAACTCTAAAGCAACTGAAATAGCACCCGAATCTATTTAACCTTTTACTCACTGTTACTAGGGGCTAAAAACAAACAAACAAAAAAAAGCCTGTCCCATATATACCTGATAGCATGCAGAATTCACCTGGTTTCATACATTCTTCTTTTTACCCTTAAATATGCATGTGAAGAACAGAAGGCATACTTACATTATTTTCAGAGCATCAATATAAAAGGCTGATACCTTTTTAACCCTCTAGTAAGAGAAGTTTTGCTTGTTTCACTTGTCTCACAGCATTGCTGAAGAACAAGATATGTTACTTTTTGTTTTGCTAATTAATAAGAATTAAGACAATCCTGTAATATATAAGAGATGCTAAGAAAGCAACTAATGTGATCCCACAAGCCAACTGAGGATAAGAAAACGTTTGCCAATACTGAATCTATTTAAAGTCCACACAGGATTTGCATAGCGTGGCAATGCAGATGACTGGCAAAAATCACATCGCTCTTTTCTCCTCCCTACTTCTCTATGAAAAGAGGGGGAGAAAGGGAAGAGATAGATAGAAGGAGGGACTGCACCAAGTGTTATGTTCCTGCTGTATCAGAACAGTGCTATCATCCCAACACTTTGCTAACTTTTTTGCTTTAGCAGATGTTTGTGTGTACTGGACAGAAGTAAGGACAATGACACTGGACAGTTTTCTTCAGGTACGAAGTCCCAGATCTTCTTGTACGTGGAGGCTTTAATGGCAGCACCAATCAGCTCTTTTGCTGATCTTCTGCAGGGACCAATAAACAAGGTAGAAAAGGAACCAGCTATAGAGTTAAGAAGATAAGACTGTCTTTCCAGCTACAGTTAATGCATCAGGGCAGCAACCATAAGTTCTGGTTCCCAAACAGGGAGATGGGGGGGAGGGGGGTAAGAGGGTAAGGGGGAAACAAAAAAACAAAACAAGAGTTTACAGGTTTACAGTATTGTAGCACAAGAATAGCTGTGTAAAAGTTTATCAAGAAATAAACAGAAGAAAAGTTTACAGTATAGTAACTAAATGCCATAACTAGTATTATTAAGTGGCATACTGGGTGCCAATTGCAATAAAATCATAGAATCATTCTGTCTGGAAGAGATATTTAAGATCACCAAGTCCAATCTCTCCCTAATAAACTCACATTTGGTGGGAAGGGGGAGAAAAAAGGCAACGGGAAGAGCATAAAATTGGTTTAGCGTATACTACTAAACAAGCCAGCTGCTGAAGCATCTCCTGTGTGATGATGCCTCATTAACAGATGATACTCATCTGCAAGAATAAAGTGCATTTAGAAGGAAAAAAAAAAGTCTCATTTATGGTAAAGGTTAAAGGGTTAATATTTTGCTGGCCATTTTCTTTAGTAAAGATCTGTAAGTCAAACATACACCCACTGCTCAGAAATCTCTATTATCCAGAATCTATTATCTAACCGATCCTGATGCTTCAAGGCACAATGACTTAAGTTGGTTTTCATTCTCCTAAAAAAGGAACCAAAACCAGCCTAAAACAAGATATACTACAATTCTGCCCTGCAGAACTAGTTGATAAAGACTCAAAGGCTTTTTGTAATAAAATGTGTGTAGCAATAAGGTCCAAAAGTGATGAAGATTAAAGATACCTGGAATGATACCACGTCTTACACACCTTTTGTTTTCTGCGAGTGATACATGCTGCAGACAAAACGTTTTGTGCTAAACAGCCTCAAATCTGGTTTTCTAATATTAAGCACAAAGGAAAAACACTGACAGCAAGCTTGGTAAATAAATCCCTCCCTTGAGAATGAAAGCAGCAGACAGGAGGGGGCTGACATGCATGCAGGAGAAAACTAAACACCATCTTTTTTTTTCTTCTACCTGCACAAGTTGCCATTTGCTGCAGCGATCAAGAATCCCTTTTCCCCGTGGATTTCAAAAAGCTAAGCTTTCAGAAAATTTCTCTCTCGAATCATCTGTTGATATGCTCTAAGAGTCGGATATTCACATCACTGGATCTTTAAGAGAAAAATCCATTTTCTTTCCTGTTCAGGTAAACATGTTTACAGCTCCTGCACAGACGCTGGGTGGTTCAGACTCACATGTCACACACATGTCGTCAGCAACAAGAAAAGCCCCTTTCTCTGATCAGCAACATTTTTAATAAGGTAAAGAGAAAAGCACTTTCCAAACTTACCTTTAGCACAGCCAAATCACGAGCTAAATCTAAATATTTACACTAGGACAAGGAATTAATAACGTGAGCATGCAAACAAAAATACTTGCTAGAAAACACACACAGCAAAAATAAGAAAACCCTGCTAAGTTTAAAGCAATCAAATCAACTCGTTAGCTCCTGGGAAGGCCGTTATTTATCACCACGTTTACGCCCGCAACAGCCAGGATTAGAGGAGAAGCACCGATCGTGACTCTGATCTATTTCGGAGACCGTTCACTGCGTATGAAAACATCTCGGATCGCAGGCGAAAGCCTTCCTATCTGTGACCCTGCACAGGAAATGCCACATAAAACCTAAAATTGCCAAGGAAGGTTACAAAATCTCCTGCTTTACATCCTACTGCGAAGAGTCGCTACGAGGACCGAACTACTTCTCCATTTTCCAGAAAACAAGTAGAGAGTGGGTGTTACGAGCGTTTATTCCCCCCGCCGTGTACCTTCCAAATGCATCTTAAAGTAACACACGTACCAAAGGGGGGAGCGAAAAAGAAAAAACCAACACACAACCCAACCCCACAGCTGCCCTTAAGTCTGAAACGTAAATGTAATTCCTTATATAGACTGCAGCAGTTGGTCACACACGCACGGAGAGCGGAGCGGGGGCCCCCGGCCAAACCGTTACCACCCATTATTATACAAACAGGTACCTCCAAAGCCAGAGGGAAGGGAAGAAACTTCGCCGCCCGCCCCCGCCGCCCGGCAGCAGCCCTCCCTCTCTCCCTTCCCCACCGGGACCCGGGGCGGGGAGGTGGCGCGGCCGCGGGGCGCCGCCGGGGACCAACTCTCAGCGGGGAAGAGGAGGAGGAGGAGGCGGCGGCG